>JZKD02S1607120.1:106507-142709 GCA_000966675.3 Picea glauca | reverse complement strand
GATGTGTAGTGGAAGAAGATACATTTTACAAATGTATTTTGAAAAATTAAGAAAAACATGTAGATATATTTTTTAATATTTCATTGAGATAATGAGAATGAAGTCACTATATGCTTGATGATTTTTTATTATGAATTTAATTTTCTTTGTTAATTTTAATTAACTATTGTGAATATTAAAACTTTTCCAAAATTAAATTAGGTTTAATATACAAAATAAGAAATATAACACCATTTCATGATGAGTCTACTAGGTTCGTAAGATTCCATCAAATTATTTATATATTGAAAAAATGAGTAATATATTGCTTCACATTAATGGAATGAGAGTAATTTTATTTTCCAATGGATAGAGGTATTCTATTGTATTTTGATTTATTTGTAAATATGAATACAATGATTTAAGAAGATTGAGGAAGCGAGATCTTCTTAAATACAAGTAAAATTGTAAGAGTTTTGAAAGACAAAATAAGGAAAAAAATAGGTTAAAAATGAATTTGAGACCAATATGATAAATTTATAAATAAAATATATGGTATACACACATACACTGAAAATTATTTGTTTATTTATTTATTTTTAAATAAAAAAGATGTAATGAGAAGGATTTATTAAATAATTTCTATAAAATAGTAAAAAATTGAGCATATTATTATAACTTATTATTAAAAATTTATAAAAAAACGTATTTTGTTTGTCAACATAAATCCATTTAAATATCCCCCAGATGGGGTGACATCTGACACACATGCACTCGGATAAATTAACACTGCCTACCGTCATCCTTCCTCCCCATCTCTTCAGTGTGTGTAGAATTTAATTGCGAAGGATGGTAGTGCGCCTGCGTAAGGTGGAAGTTTTAATGGCTGATCCACAATGAATTCCAAGGACTCATAGAGCAAGTACGAGGAGGATAAGATCCATCAATTTGATCTTTATGGAGATTTTCACTATCATCTCGATTGATTATATGGAGGCAAGGCATGGATATTTCCATTACACTCTGGTTTTGTTGTTAGTTTTCCTCTCCCTTCCTAGTTTTTTCCCCTTCTTGCATTCTCCTCCCCTTCTGGCTGTCATTTTTTCCCCATCCTTTCCCATGCCATGCAAGAGAGGCAAACCGAAACCTGGGCCGAACTATTATAGCTTTGTGGCTCCACATCACCAACTTGGTCCCTCCTCAACTTTAATTCTTCCTCCCATCCGTTTCACAAGCCCTGTTGGTCCGTCCTTGGAGATTTCCCCCTTTTTCGATCATAACTGGATGGGAAAATATAGTTCCTTGGCTTTTGTTGAGGAAGATATTCCTCTGGTTCCTCCTCAAGAACATATAGACTCTCTCCTATTCTCTGCCTTGTACCTTCAAGATCCCCCTCAAAATTATAGACAAATTCCTTAGAGAGTCGACCCCACGTCAAATGTGGAAGGTTGTTCAATTAAGGAAGAGACTCCTCCATCTTAGCACAAGGAAATAATTACAACGATAGTGAAACTTGTCAATGTGCCTCAACCTATCGAAGCCTCTGATCGAGAGACACCCAGGACTTGCAGTGTCTCTAACGATCATCTACAACTTATATTTGAAATGAGAAGAGACATGGTCGATCAACTTCACCATCAGGATATCCTCAGTCGTTGCCTGGATGTGTTGTTTGATTCTCTTTTAGGTGCTCCTATCAAGAGTAGATTCCTAAACTACTTCCAACCATATGTCTTCTCTCATGCACGACCACAACCTCCAAGTGGCGATGCCACTCTGGGTTCGCCTAATGCTTAGTTTTATTTTTTGTTTCCATTCATCAAAGTTCAGAGAGGCCATAGTTACAACTGTGTTTAGGACTCATTTTGTTTTCTAGTTTTTCTCAAATATTAACAAAAACATGAATGTTTTTTCTCGAAGGAAACATGTTCTAGTTTCCATATGTATGACAGAACAAGTGGCAAGTTTATTCATATGAACTGATATGCCGATTATTTAAGGTAATAAAAAATTGTACTTACAAGAAAAAAAAATCATTTAAATATAATTAATTTAATTATGATTGTATAATTTTTTAAATATTCTTATAAAAATATAAATTTACATATAAATTCTTGTATTGTATGAATACGTCTCTCTCTCTCTCTCTCTATATATATATATATATATATATGTGTGTGTGTGTGTGTGTGTGTGTGTGTGTGTGTGTGTGTGTATCCAAATTCTAAGAAGTTCTCGAGGAAAATTCTAAACTACGATACTAAAGAAAAGAATACGATTCCCTTAAAGGACTGGAATTCCTACCTTAAAATTCTTTACGAGTTCCCTAATTCCATTGACACCATTCCTATTGTCACTATAGAGGATGAATTTTTTTCTTTGGATGACATAGAGTTCAAGTTTAAGCGACTTGCAAATGGGAAAGCTAAAGAAATTGAAGGATACCAAGCTCAAATTTTTAAAATCAGAGGGCATGCCCTCATCCCTCATGTACAAAAGCTCTTAAATTTAGCAGTCAAGTAGGGCTTCCCTAAACCCTAAACACAAATCCTAATTATTCCTATTTTAAAAATGTGGATAGAAACATTCCCTCTAATTACAGGACCATTATGATTCGCCTAATTTTAGCCAAGCTTTATGGAATTATTTTGGAAAAGAATATTAGTCTTTGCCTAGAAAGTCACAGTAAAAAATCTAAAGGCTAGGTCAGGTTTAGGAGATATATTTCAACTATGGGCCATCTTGTCACCTTTAGGATCATTGTAGAAAAGTTCTACAATACTAAATCGAATCGTTTTTGTTGTTTTGCTTACTTTAGAAAAAAATTTGACACGGTTCCTAGGAAAAACCTTTGGAATAAGTTGGAAGAGATAAAAGTTCCTTTCGAGTTAAGGGATGTTGCAATAAGGTTGTATGAGAAAATTATTGCCAAGTTAAAAAACATTGAGGGATGGTCGAAAGAGATTAACTTCAATATTGGAGTCCAAGAAGGTTGTCCCTTGTACCCTACCCTTTTTAGCATATATAATGACAAATTAGAAGATTTCTTGGAAGAAGCAAGTTGTGTTGGCCCTACTCTCACTGCTATAGTCATCAATCTTCTTCTTTATGGTGATGATATCATTCTTATGGCGAGAAGTCCCCATGATCTTGAAATCCAACTAAGAATTCTCAAGGATTTTTGCTCCAATATGGGTATGGCTATTAATATTGACAAGACTAAGGTCATGATCATTAAATCCAATAAGATCACTTATGATACCTTCGTATATGACAAGAACAACCTGGAGGATGTGAGTTCATACAAATATCTTGGAATCGATATTCACCACAAGCTCAAATAGAATTATAACATTGAGAAAAAGATTATTGGGGGATGTAAATATTATTATGGGCTTCAAAACAATTGTAAATCAACCGATCTTTGGATTTGGGTTAAGAGGAAAATCCTCTTTGATACTCTTGTTATGCTTGTCATTCTTTATGGATGTGAAGTCTAGGTATGTAGTATCTCTCAAGAATCCTAGAGAAAGATAGAGTAAAAAAAATATAAATTATAACCTATAATCTCAAAATTAAAGGAAATACGCCCTATCCCATCCTCCTGCTAGAGGAAAGACTCTCCCCCATTGAGAGCATGACTATGACTAGATACGTAATGTATAAAAACAAGTTAAACCACATGGAAGACTAGAGGCTTCCTAAAATTGCTTCAAAATTTAGTTGTAACCACGATTAACTCAAGTGAGGATGACATAAATATGCTCAATCTTGGCTAAACTATTACGGAATCATCGAAGACACCATTTTGGAAAATAAGGATACTATTAAAAATATCATCAAATAAAAGTTTAAGGAGAAAATGTTGCTTGATAAAGAGTTAGAGGAAAAAATAAAATTAAGGTATTATAAGGATGTAATCAACCCTGATCAAGAATATCAAAATTGTCTCTTTGTTTTGACAAGTGTAAAGAAAAAGATAAGCATTGCTAAGATAAGAACAAATTCTCACGAGCTCCATAGTGAAACTGAGCATTGGTCAATTCCTAAAAGGCCATGGGATGAGAAAAATGTGTCACCTTTGTGACACTAAGAAGGTTGAAGATGAAAATGGTCAATTCCTAAAATGCCATGGGATGAAAAAAATGTGTCACCTTGGTGACACTAAGAAGGTTGAAGATGAAAAACACTTTCTCTTAGATTGTCCAGCCTATACCGATATTAGATTTCAATTTCAAAATATTTGTCACACTACCAACCTTCCTAACATTTTAACTCAACAAAACTATGGTGATCTTGGAAAACTTCTCTTAATACTTTTGGAGCAAACAAAGTTCTAAAGAATTGCAAGTAATCTCTTACCCTCTTAAGGTCCATAGACGGATTAGGTGGATCATCATCATCATCATGTAATACTGTATGATAATTTTACAAGGTATAAATTTTTTTCATATTAATAAAGAACTATTATGAAATGAATAATTAATAAAAAAAAATGAAAGCAAGTTAAGGAAATGATAAAACAATCCAAATTATTATTGTACATAAGAAAAAATGAGCATAGATATGAAATTGAACATTAAATTAGATTAAAGCACCGGATATATATACAAATTAAACTTGTTGAAATCTTGGCCACCAAGTTGTTTCCTAATTTTTTTAAAAGTTTCTTATGTATTTGCAATTGGAATAATTTTAAAAAATCTAAAAATATATATTTTAAATTAATTGATAATATTATTTCAAATTTTGGAATCTTTTCTTCAAAATTTGGATATTTAGTTAAATATTTTTTAATTAATAATGTAAATTTTTAACAATAATTATTTAATTTTAGTAATTTGAATATTTAATAATAAAAAAATACATAAACATTCAAATTATAATATATAATAAGAATTAGTAAATTCTTATATAATAATAATAATCTATTTTTAAAATCAAAACTAAGAAAAACTCTCAATTGATAAAGTCTAAAAAAAAAATAAAAAAATTAAACATATAAATAAATTTGAAAAAAAATATAATCATGCAATATGAAAACCTTTAAATCATCCATAACTATCCGAAAATATGAAACCTACATACTTTTCTCTATTAAAAAACATATCTGCTGGATATCAATCTCTTTCTTCAAAATTCAAAATGAAGATCCACAAAGCAAAGTTGAAAAAACATATCTCCGAGATATCAATCTCATTCTTCAAAATGAAAAATCCATAAAGCAAAACAAGATGTGTGAATAAAAACATCATTTGAATCGATAACAACGACGACAACGAGTGTATTTCAGTTTCGTTATGTAAGCCTTGATCGATCCTAGGTTACACATAGACGACACATGCCAGTTTGATCATGAAGACTGGTACCCTAGAATCAAATAAATATAAATCTTCAAATCATTACAGCTCAATAAATGATACACAGGAAACTCTCCGTGCTTAAAAGGTGATACAAAACAACTGAAGCAAAATAGAGGAGTGCCAAAAAGATCATGAGAGAGCTCTCTTTGGGATTCTGGCAACTGGCCATGATTGGTAGTTTTAAGTGCTAAATAATAATAAATGTTTTCATATGATGAAGCCTTCCTTCCATCTTTGGTGCAATTCCTCCACTAATCCTCCACCCTACTGCAGTTTGGTACATTCAGACGCATAAAGTGTCTCTAACAATTTCGAATGTTAGAGATATGGCAGGTCTTCTAACTCAGAGCACTCCTTAACATCTCGTAAATGAAGCTTTGTCAACTGCGCCAACTCAGAACACTATGTAACATCTAGTAAATGAAGCTTTGTCAACTAGGCCAACTCCTGTATGCTCTTCAGCTTGTCACATTTACGTGCAGTCACTCAAGAGATACCAGTGCTTCAATACTGTTAGAATAAAGCTTACTTTAGTAAGAGATAACTATTACTATTGTAAGTGTGAGTTTCTAGGTTTACTACTTTTAGCTAATCAAATCTAGGTTTAGTGATCTACATGCTATATATGTAACCTCCATTTGTTTGTTAAGCAATGAAAACGTTTTGTGTTGTGTGAATTAATTCTTCCAATCTTGTGCAATGGCTGCTCTCTCAGAGAGCAGCCATTGCACAAGATTGGAAGAATTAATTCACACAACAAAAAACGTTTTCATTGCTTAACAAACAAATGGAGCTTACATATATGTCATTAGCTAAAAATCCTAAACCTAGAAACTCACAGTTACAATAGTAAACCTAGAGGTTAGCAGGTCTCTCCTCTGATAGGGTGCGAACCTATATTACTCCCACTTTCGCGCATCCTCAGAATCAAAGAAGTTAGCAGGCTGTTGTTCATTTAGGTGCGAACATGCTTCACATTCCTATGCACCTGGAGTATTCGAGAACCATGGTATTTTGAAAGTTTATATAGTTTCCATGCGTTGAAGTTTTGTTTTTACGAGCGTAATTTTTTCATTTTTACTGCGTGGGTGAGTATTCTTGCATGCATGGAGTTTGGAGCATAAGTTTGCATGCCGTGAGCAAATTGTGGAGTTTTTATATAAAAGTCTTTATATGAGATTTAATTTTTAAGAGGGAGTTATAAGTTATTATTAAAAGTGGTTAAAGTGAATGCATGTGTATATGTGAAGTTATAAATCCTTTTATTAAAGTGGGTAAGAGATTTAAGAATGAAGGAAGGTGAAGTGGAAGTTAGTTTACATTTTGAAGTTGCACTATACTTCAAAGGACAATGCATCAAGCGTGGAATAGTTCTCTCAATGAAGTACGATTACCTCACTAAGGAGCTACCGCATTCAGAGCAAATGGCCATCGAAAATATTTCAGCTTTTGGTATCTCGGTGTGGATAGATATGAAGAAAGAACCACCATAAACAGTCATTGCCCTGCTTTTCTACTTATATATGTATGTGTGGTGTGTTTTATTTGTAATCAAATGATGAAGAACCAAATATGTAACAGAGTGACATAATTCAGGCTTGTTGTTCTTCATGTTCTTCGGAGCTATAAAAAACACATGGCTGGTTGAAGTCTGTTAAAAACTGAAGATTATTGTTGTACTTCGGTGCTTCAAAGTCAAAAGTTACAGGTTACCTTGTTGTTTTGTAATGTGCTATTGTTTAAGTGTTTATGTAAAAATAAGAACGTGTATCTTGATGCAAGCTGGTAGCCCCAATTTCAAGTACAATGTTTTTATTGGAAGTCACCTTGTGTAAAGGAATGTTGAAGACATTCAGTATCCAAACTGTTCTTCTATATACTGAAGGATAGCCGAAAGCAAAAATCTGACAGATGAAGGCAAGTTAATAGAATGCATCAATAATTGACACCTTTTATCACGGAAGCCCCGATGAGTCGAGTTGTCAAATTGTCCAGTATACAAGTGCTACAATGATGGTCAGAAGTGTTTTGACTTTAAATGTGTCGATGGAAAGCTCAAAGAAGTGGGAGAAGAAAGAGCGGAAGCCGTGTGGTTGCACATGCCGAGGAAGACCAGCAGACACATGAAAGTTCTAGTGTTGTAATCTTTTGTGTTGTATTGTAATTTGTAAAGTAAGCATTAAGGGAGGGTGTTAGAATAAAGCTTACTTTAGTAAGAGAGAACTATTACTATTGTAACTGTGAGTTTCTAGGTTTACTATTTTTAGCTAATCAGATCATCTGCATGCTATATATGTAACCTCCATTTGTTTGTTAAGCAATGAAAACGTTTTGTGTTGTGTGAATTAATTCTTCCAATCTTGTGCAATGGCTGCTCTCTCAATTTTAACTAATACATGGCAGCACCTCCAATTCTATGCACCCATAAATGTTCAGCCATAAAAGCTCTGTCAAATGCTCTAACCCTTGTATGCCTTAAGCATGACACAATTAAATGCCGAAAACTCCTGGAAAGATACCAATGTTTCAATACTTGGGAGCTTCTCCAATTCCATGCACCCGTTAATTTTCAGCGTTCGTACCATGGACGCCTTGAACAAATTACCCAAAACAACTATCCCCGAAAAACACTAGCATAGCAGACCCAATCCATGAGATTGAGGAATGGAGTTGCAGAATCGCTTCTTTATACAGCAGTATCCAACATTCGCTACTCCGAAGCGATAGAAATGACGTCCGTCATCATCGAAATTGTCCAACTGATATCCAATACCTTGCAGAATCGCTACGAAAGCAATATCCAGAGAATGCTCTCATTCTTCAAACTGGCAAGTGCAATGCAATTGGATATTTATTGGACAGGGTAGTCAAATTTTAAATGGGGAATTGTTTTCCGCTTGCACATTCAAAATTGAATTTGGATTTGGAACGCACTCGTCCTTCCAACGAACTTCAAGTTGCAATTAATTATGGTGACAGGACGCTCCACGGAAGAGGGTGACGGTGGGGTCATCCGCCGGGATGCAGTCACGGTATTTGGTGCCCACCACAAATGGAGTAGGCTAGTTAGCTCTGAAATGGAGCACGCTATGGAGCAATTTTCTCTCCTTATTTTTTTTTTTAGGCAAAAAAATTGAGTTGAATTTGGTCATTTTCAGAGGTAGTCTGAATTTTGCATTTTGCATGGATCAAAGTTCCATACATTTCAAAACAATATTTTAGTGCCCCATTTTAAACCAATCCAAATTTCTCCAAAAATGATTAAAATTCTGGATTGACCAGAAATGACTACCAAAAAACTTGTGTAAGTCCAAAAAACCTAAAAAAAATAACTCTCCATAGTCTTTATCTTTCTAGAACTTTCCAAAAATAACTAACTGAAATAAAGACATACACCTATTACCTATTGACAATGGGCACAATTAATGATCTTTTAACCTTATTTAACCTTAAACCCTAATATGATCTTTTAACCTTATTTAACCTTAAACCTTAATATGATGGCTATGCATTGAAGATGCTAACATATTCTTAGTGGTCTCCAAAATCAATGGATCAAATTTATTGTTCATAACTTTATTGCATTTAACAAGGCATCAGTTAACATGTTTACTTTTTAACATTTACTTAATCACATTAAAAAATTATTGTACGAATACATAATTGCCAAGTTTCTGGGTTCACCAACTACCAACCACTTTGCTAATTATTAATTATATTGCAACAGTAACAGATTGTTAGCGATTGAAACATAACCTAAATTCTTCTCGGCATATTCGTAAACTCTTCTCCGGATATTCGTAGGACTAACAACGCTGCAGTAAGCAATCAAAGAGTAAGGGTACCGAAGATGAATGCAGCTTACTTTAGTCCGCCATTATTGGATGGTCTAGCAGATCTACCGCTCCAGTCAACATATCATTCGCACCAGATTTCCCTCATACTCTGCCTGTCCATGTCCATGCAAACCACGGTTCAGCGAAAGGCACAGAAATAAATTAAGAGAGAGAAAAGTAACCTTTTACCATTACGGTAGCCGATGAAGATTGAATGATCTGAGATGCGACTTGTTCACCTTGATCAAGTTTGTTCGACTTGCTTTGGATTTGAAGTGGAGTAAAAAGACATTGTCATTGATATTGTTAGCCTTCCTTTTCACCAGGATTCAACATCCATAAACAAATGGGAGGTCCAGTTTTGTTCCATGGAATTATTACTGCAAGAAAAATGATCTGTAACATCCACTAACATATATTGATCAACATAGTAAAAATGATTTGACCACATTAACATCACTATTGAGTTATGGAAATGATTCCGACTTATTGCTGTAGAATTAATGCACCATATATATAAATCGTGAAAATATTTCTCATGAAAATCACCATTCACAATCGTCACTTTGGATACAAATCAAGTTCCATGATGTATATCGCTACCCAATAAAAATTCCACGGTAATGTGCATCATGATTAAAAAAAAAAATGGTTAAATTGTTATTAAAATGATCTTATGGAATATGTATTCATTTTAATTTTGGATTTCAATTTATCATGAAAATAAAAAAGATATTTACATTTATCAATAATAAGGATTTGTTATTTCTGAAGATGTAAATATTTGTGAATTATAATTTTAAAAATTCATTTTGAGAAACAAATAAATTTAGAATGATCTTTTATATTTATAAATTTTAATTTCTTGTTTTTATTTTATCTTTATATTAATTTTATTCTCAATTTTGTATATAGTATCAATTTTGATGATGAAAAGAGTTAATATTGATATTTATTATATTATTTTTAATATTAAATAATGTATTATTAACATTATTTTATTTTAGAGAATGATAAATTTAATGTAAATGACAAGCTTTCATTAAAATATTTATTCATAATTGTAAATTCTTGGTAGCATAGCTCGAGCGTGCAAACTTCCACCACAATTTGAATCAAATAGGGAGGACACTTGATGCGAATGAGGAGAGAAACGTCTTCATATAGGGGAGAGTTGGGCTTCCTTGGATGCACGACGTGACAAGGGGTGACTCCATCGAAGATACCCTGTGACACATGTCAAGCAATGAACGGTTTGACGAAGAGTTGAGGGAAAGAGTTGGGATCTCCATCAATGAAGGAAAATGAGCTAAGGCATTGGGGGTGCACTTAGGAGAGTCAACCCGTCTCACCTAAGGGGCATGCACTCGGAAGATGACGATTTAGTTTGACAGATGGGGCACCCCGGCATGAGGGGCACAGAAAGGTCGAGTGCATCGATCCTAATGGGAACGACAGTTGGCAAGCACATGGAATCATTTGGGTGATCGGGACTATAGAAGGGCATAACAATTCATTTGGGAGATCGGGTCCACGAAGGGGCATGGAGATTCATTTGGACATGGGTTCAAGAAGGGGCATGACACTCCCAAAGGACGTGATGGTTCTCGATGGTGAGCTTTGGAGATCCTATATAAGTACAAGGGAACACAACCAAGGAAGAAATGTTTTGGAGACACAAGGAGAGAAAGAGCTCGACGATTTTGAGGAAAACAAAGGGAGGAAGCTCCCTCAAGGAGCTAACTTGCTCCACTCTCGGAGAACTTGTGCCTCCTTGATGTGGATTCATTGGAAAACCATGGGCGAGCTTCTCTTGGGAGAAGTTTTGCTAATTCTGTGAAAACATAGGTCTATTGGAGGCATGTGTGAGAAAGAACCGAAATTGGTGAAATCCATGGAAACGAAGAGACAATAAGTATCTGGTTAAGGAAACATTTGAGGTGTACTACAAGTGGTTGTGGAGACAATTGGAACACAAAGTTCTGCGGTGACAGATCTGTTCATGAATTTCTTAGTGAGGTGAGGCAAATCGTTTGACACTGTCGAAGTTTTAAACCAAGCTAGTAATTCTCTTGTTGTAATTGTTTTGTAATAAAAAATACTTACCCAAGAGTTAGGCATGGTTTGTGTTTCCCGCACTATATCTATGTTTCTCTTGTTTGTTTCATTGCTGTTCTCTTAGCTTCTCATGTTCTTGGATGTATTCTTAAACATGACTAAGCGTTAAAGAAGTTAATGAATGTCTACGTATACAAAAGTTTCATTAGATTAGGTGTGACTCACCAGTAGAATAAAACGGAGAATGGGTATTCTCTAGGTGAAGAGGCACAATCTAGACAAAGTAACCTTGGTGATGCCAAGTAGCCGAGTGAGAAATGTCGCGGTGTCGCAAGTCGTCAAGAGGTGCACGAACAAAAGGCACATTGTGGGGACATGACAGATGGAATGAGGGAGGATTTGTTGCATATTTTGGTGAAGGGTTGGAGATATCTTCACCACTATATCGATGATAGATGGTATTAGAGAAAAATTTGAAGGAAGTGTGTTGCAAAGGAAGTTTAGTGGGAACATTTGTAGACTTGGTGAATGGTTCGGTGCAACAAACTTGCTCATCGTAGACTTTGCATCAGACTTGGAAAAGAGGTTCATTTGATGATGTGATGGGATAGTTGAGTTGGGCGCACACATTGTGCAGACTAAGAGTAGATTTTGTGGTGAGATGAAGCACTTGGACAAGTTGGGTGATCATAGAACTCATCACAAAGTTCATCACAAACTTGATCACAGAGGTAGACTTCGTTGGTTTGATTTGTGAATAAAGTTAGTGCTAGACCCGTTGTTCACACCTTAAGAGACCAAACACAAATATTTTTTAGAGAACCGAACAATTGGGAAAGGCAACTGAATGTAGGATTCGTCACATGACTTGTTGCAGAGATAACCACGTGATTGATTAGTGAAGTGAGACATAGAGGAAGATCACATATGTGATCATGAAAGAGGAGTATTTTTGGGTTACAACGAGGTGAAGAAATTGGGTGCATTTGATGATGTGGGGTGACCTCGAGTAGCTCCACATCAAGCACATTATAGGGGCTAGTCGACTCTATCGAATAGACCTGACAATTGACTAAGAGTTAGTCGGTCGACAGTCGAAGTTGAAAGTATAAGTCGATCGAGGGTTTTGTTAATTGACTGACCCATGAGGTTAAATAGTTACAACTTCCTGGTAACTGAATATGTATGTATAAATAGACAAGCATGTATTAGAGAAGATGTCTCCATTGTACTATATTGATTGATCTATCTAATAAAGTGTTGTTCTTTGGGCTTCCACTACTTTCTGTATGTTTTTGTATACATGTATGTATATGTGATTCTATGCTTGCTTATGTATTGAACTACTGGTAACACTCCCTTACTTTTCCCTAGATTACAACATTAGTTCTATTGTCAGTAGTTTTGAACCTAGGAATGTAGAAGATCACATAGATGATAACTTTACAAGACATACATGAATGGTGGGAGTGAAAAATTGAAAATTACATTAAGAATTATGCAAGAAGAAACAACCTATCGCTAGCATAAGCATTGTTGACAATTTAAAATGTGAATGTAATTTTTCTCGCAAAGTGTTTCTGAAGCTTATTATTATAAAAGACTAAATAATGCTAGTAGGTGGGACCCCTTGAACTTTTGAAGATTAGATTTGTTCATTTTCAATGTTATGATGATGTGCTACAAAGGTTTACATGGTTGATGAGAATATTGTTGCCATTTATATGAGTTAAGCTTTGAGATGTTGTTCCTTCATGATACTATAGCCTACTATTCATATATGGTATTTGTTCTTCTCGCACCTGCACAACAAACATGTTAGTAAAATTACATGAACGACTTTTTTGAAGAAGGTAAAGTATTACAACGAGTAAAAAGGGACCTAGTTCTACAATACTCTATGCATAAAATAATTGTTGATTATTGTTAAACACTAGCTAACAAGGAAATGGCTATGAAATTCTGTTAAATTACATTTTTATATGCATATGGTGGAAATTTTGGTGGCGCATTTGGCAAGGTTATAATTCAATGGTTATGCATTGGTTAATGGAATCCGTAGATGATATACATATGCTATGAACCTCAATGGCTCATGGAAGTAATGTCTTTGCGATTTTGCATAGTCCATATGTATGGTAATTATGCTATGATTTAGGTTGATGTTGATCACGTTATTGGTGATGATTCTATACATGATCTGTTAGGTTGTATAGTGGTTGAGCGATTTATTTGAGTTATATTGGGAATATGAATATGAGTGGGATATTTGGGAGTGTAGTAATGCAAATGGTTGAATTGTTATATGGAACTTGGATTATGCTATGATTTAAATGTGTTGATATTCTGAATCCATGGGTTGATTAATGGTGTTAATGGGGGGATCGTTGACATGTGCTGCTAAGTAAATGAGCTGTGAGTGGAGGCGACATGCATTTACTGCATGTCACCTTCACCCTTCTCGTTGGCTGCCACCCTAGTCGGACTATTGTTTTCTCTTGTTGTTGTGTTCATGCTCCAGATTTTTTGCAGGGTGAAACTGCTCGACCACCTCTCATCTTAAGGATTTCGATTAACAGGTATGTGTCTTTCAACCATTCTTGACTTCACTCTGGTTATCAAATGATTTTGGCTTAGTTGTGTGGGTTTGTGTTTGTCCTGAGTGTTGCAACTGTGTGGAATTTTTGTTTTGAATGGAAAATGGATGGGTCTGTCATGATAGTCTTAAGTTCATCGAAGTTGTTAGCCTTCCTGAGTGATATTTCTTTGTTACCACTACGTTTTGGTTGAAGGGTTTTGTTTAAATCATGGATGGATGGTTGCCTTCACGGTTATTAGGTTTAACTAGAGCCCCGTTTTCCTGTTTCAGCCCTGTCAAGGAACTGTCTGTCATTCACAAGTGAATCATAGTCATCCTTGCACGTACACCTTTGGCCTCGAAGTTTCATTGTAGTTAGTTATGTTCCTCCTGTAAAGGCTACCGTGCAAACCCCTAACCCTCTAGACTGGAGTTTCATAGGGAGATTGTCGAGTCTGCCAAGTTGTTTCTGGTTATTGTGGTCTATTACTTTGAATACGGCCTCACCCTTTGGTTGTATAAAAGTCATGTTTGTATGGATTTTTGTCATTGCCTCTGTGATAATAACGTGAACCTTACATTGCCAATTTTCACTTCTAAAGTTCACAGTCACCCACTTGATGTCAAAGAACTAGGTTGTTTTTAATGGAAGGGCTTCTACTCATTTCGATTAGATGCGTGGGTATACAAAGGTACCATGGCTTGTTCGGTTGATTGATTTTTTTTTTACCACTATGGAAAATTGTTGGTTGATGTACAATAACTAGTTTTGCACTTATGGTGATTTGGTTGATGGTTGAAATTAGTCACGAATGCTTAGGGTTTCTCACACAGGTCGCGTTCTGTGTATGGGGAGCATGATAGCTATGTTTTCCCTGGGGTCAAATGATAATCGAATTGGATAACTATAGAAGGCATATCCATGACATCCTTGTGTTGTTGGTTGAATATGCCTGAGTGTGCATGGCTTGATTAAATCATGATGTGACTTAAATGAACCAACCACTTATTAATGTGCATAACCTGAGCATGATATGTCGAGTTATTATCATGACTGTGTGTTTGTTGTGATAAGTGGAAATGTTTCATTGTGGAGTTTGGTTAGTTGCGCTCTGTGTGAAGTATGGATAGTTTTGTTTTTATACTCAATGATACCCTCAGAGTTTTTTAAGTCGCATTGAATTGTTTTGTTTTACAGTGGTATGGTTACATTGCCTTGGACATTTACTCTTGCATAACCTATGTATAAATGGTGGCTATTGGTTATATAGTCAATTGTCATTTCAGGCGTGGCATGTGAGTTTTTTATTATTTTGGTATTTTTACTACATATATATATGGGAACGAATATCCTTATAGATTTTGATTGGCTCTATTGCATAAATAGTGACTTCAATATTATTTTGGAAACATGACTTTTAAATATAGATGTGGATTGAAGAAACATATGACAATGGTGTATGTTAATGATTATTGATTGGGAATGACTGTTGTTGTTGACTATTATAAAACGCAGAATGTGCGAATAAAGAGAACATAACCTATTACAAATTGTGTGAAATGATTATTTTTATGTAATGACACTGTGTTGGATATTAATGAACAGTGAACTAGTCAAATACACATGAATTATTACTGAGTCATCTGATTGTTGGTTGATACATCTATTCTTACTATGGAATTTTTTATGGATCGCTTGATTAATTTCATCAACAATAATCGTTATCCTCCCCTTTCATTATATCATATTTTCCTTCAATGCAAACCCCTCATGTTTCCCAGAACACTGTTTCACCCCCCTACTCATTGATTAACATTAGAACACTTTGTATGGATTGGATTGCATGAGCCTGATACATTATGAGCCAAATCTATTTCTATTTTTAAGAGTTGTCATGCATGGCAATTTAAAAGGCTATTTTCTAATCGATTAGACATGCAGGATGAGTTTTTTCAGTCAGGGAAGCCATGGATGAAGAAACAAAGGTAGAGGTAACTAGAACCGAGGCCCAAGAAGGCCCAGGTTCTCTATACATTTTGATGTTGATTTAGAAGAACTTGGTCAATTGTTTTATGTTGGATTCTTTAATTGGATTGGGCAGGAAATAACCCAACCTAGGCCTGAAATGCCTCCTTTCCAAGCCCCTCAAACCCCTGGTATCCTTGTGCCTCCTCATTTCTCTTTACATCCTAAAGTCCCTGAAAATTATGGGTTGCAGGAGATTGTTCACCCAACAATATCCCAACACTGTGGCTGGCCCAACTTGACTTTTCCTGCTCCTCCACCTTTGAACCCCATTGTCCAAGTTGCCCTTAATCACTCGTTAGTGAAATCCTCCCATGCCAGCAAGATATTGAAGAATGAATCCTACCATGCATTTGATAAAGGAAAAGCTATTGTTGCCCCTTCCACACCATCCGATGACTCCGAAAAATCCGTGTCTTCACAGATGCATTTGAGGGACGATTTTTCTGATGTGATCAGTGAGATAAATCCTAAAGGATCTGCCCAACCCAAGGCGAATTCAGGAAAATCAAGAGGTGACAGTAGCAACCAAGGAAGGGTTGCATCACACACTAGAAAATATGGCTTTTGAATTTTATGTTATCTATTGTTTTATGGCAGTTGGCTTCATGGATTTTAGACAACATGTTTTATTTTGGGTATATGAATATTATTTTGAAATATTTTCAAATTTTATGAGCTAAAATTGTCAAAAGTAAATATGTTGAGGGGAGGCACAAGGTGTTGTGTTTGCTTAAAAAATGGATTATGTTATAGTTGTTATGATTGTTATGAACTAAAGAGAGTCACAAGGGGTCCCACCTACTAGTTATTATTTATTTGTGACCCTATTATGATTATTACTTTTCCCCCATAACTAAATTTAGTTGATTCTTTAGTTAGATTAACTAATGAATTGGTTCAAATACTCCAACCAATTCAGATTTTTTAAAAGAAAAAGAAAGGGGAGGAACAAGTGAAGGATAGAAGCATAAGCATGCTAAAGTTTTCTCTTTGAGTTTATGTTGAGACAATTCAGTTTTCATTCATTCATATATTCATCATAGCCTAATTTTCTTTTATGATAGCAGGGTCTTATTGTAGACAACAATATTGAGGGTTGAATCAAATCATTCAGACACTTGTTCTTCAGAGATGTTCATCTATCTTTGATAGTCTGTGTAGACTTGTTTCTTTGTGAATTAGTTTTCATGACTGACAAAGGCTATTGTGCAGAGTCGAGTGGGCATCAATTTGTGGCAAGTTGATCCAATTTTTAGAGTTCAGTTTTGGTTTTCTGTCAGAGGTCCTTTTGTATGTTCCATCGGGGATGTCTAAGTTTGACTTTGGTCCCAGATTTCTATATGAGATTCTGTAAAGAAAATGACTCTTTGGTGAATTGGAATGAAACAAAGGATTTCTTTATGTCTCAATTGTCTTGATTATCATATTGGTGTGTTTACTTCTATTCTTATATTTATTTCAACAGCTGACATATTCAAAAATTACATAAAAAGTGAATTTCCAGCAAGATTTTTGTTGATAAAAGACTATCCTAAGAACTCGTAATTAATACTTGTGAGTTAGGATATTATTTTTGTTGGATATAAACATAGGGTGATATTCCCATCTACTTTACTTTAGCCAAGTAAATTCTAAAAATACTTGAGTAAGATCAATTCATATCTTTTCCTTAACATTTATTTGGTGACCATACTGGGGAGATCTTCAATATCTCTCTAGTTAAATTTTATACTCTTTTTTCATCAATACAAATTTTTTTTTTTGATTTTGATTCTTTGGCTATTTTTATTTTAATGATTGTCCCTATTGCAAGGCAGCCCAATCTTGAACCCGATCTCCAAGACTAGACTAGCATTTCTTTGAACCTATTTCATACTATTTTAGACATTGTTAGTACCCGTGTTGAGCTTAACTGTTCTTGGGCAGCAATTGAACGAGATATTAATACTCAATAACAACTGGAAGCTAGACATAGGCAACCTAGAAATCAGCAGTAACCTTTTATTTCTTTAGTTTCAACCATTCTTTCATGTCCTTTGATTCTCGTTCTTCTAGAAGAAGAAGAGGATTGTCACCCAAAATCAATCTTATTGCTGAGATAGGAAGGAGAAACATTGTCTTATCTTCCCAACAAAGTGCTCTAAGGAGAACTTTATCTGATTCATCCAGTTCATATTTCTTTCCCTCACCTATCATCCACAAGATGGCATCCAGTGGTGCCTTTGGTGGCACCAGATGTGCTCCATATTCCCAATATTCACCGTCATCGGTGATTTTTAGCTTGTACAACCATCATATACCTATCCAATCTACTACAAATCTCACCAAAGTTGTTAAAAAGTATGGGCTTTTTCAGCTTGAAGAAGATACCACAACCACAACATGGCATGTGTCCTCTCCTCTTAACCTAAAACCTACTACTCTCCCACTTTTGAAGTTTAAAGAGCCTCTACCTAAGTTTTTGGGAAATAAAATTGTCATTACCAATGAGCACCTAGTGGCATTCTCTAATGCTTGTCATAACATAGGAGCTAATGACAATGATACCTGGATGTGCTTGTTCGTCAACTCCTTGGAAGGAAAGGTTGTGGCCGACTTCTTTGACCATCCTATTAAGATTCCGTCTACTTGGGAGGAATTAATCTACTGGTTCAGATCAACTTATGGGCAATCTGAAAGCCTAGCCGAGAAGTTAAGGGAGTACAATAACATAACTTACAAAGATGGTGAGACCATCGAGTCTTTCAACTTGTGTTTCACCAAGTTGTATAATCAAATCCCAAAACTTATTCGCCCTTAGAACCAAGCCTCCTTCATGCATTACTACAATGCATTTCCTTCTCCTTACCATCATAGGCTTGAAGAAAAATCCATTGATAATATTAGTTCTGCTTTCCACACTTGTTTAGAGTACAAAGAATAGCTTGAACGAACTAGTCTACCCCAGGGAGAATCAGTTAGACAGACATACATGTCCTCTCTCTTACAACTATTACAAAATATGAAAAATCATATGATATCATTTAAGCGGAAGGGTAGTGTCTCTCATCTCACCCCTGGAGCTTCATCCTCTTTTTCCCATCCTTTTAGAAGTTCGGTTCAAAATAATTTTCATCCCAAAGCTATCATGCCTAGGAGTTGGTGTAACTTTTGTGAAGAACACCATGAAGAAACCACGTGTGAGGTAAAGAAGAGTCCCAGAGACAAGATATTTGGGAAAAGACCAGAAGCTACTATCGTTGTCCTAGATTTCACCAAGATAGAAGATGCCATGGTTATCAATACTAGGAACAAAGCATATGTCCTAAAAGGAAAATTTGACCCTCCTCCCAGTTCTTCTAGCCTGCGCTCATCCTCAACCACTGTTGCACCCCTAAAAGGAAAAAATCACCACTCCTCCCACGTCTTCCAAATACAATATCTTGAATCAATTGGCTAACATCAAAGAAGATGCAACCCTCCTAGACATGGTTGTCATCCATGAACAACAAATGCATCTAAAATAATTCATGGAAGGAAAAGCTTCCGTTGTAGCCAATATTTCCGAAGAGGTAGACAAAGAGGGTTCTTCTGTAAATGAAGTAGGTGTACATAACTTTAGATACCCTGTAAACCCCCCCCCCCCTTTTTAGAGTAGTGTAAAGATCATTTATGAAATAGCCCATGATTGTCTCATTGATGGTGGTTCAGGTCCAAGTGTTATGTCGAAGATTATTATGGAAGAGCTATGCTTATCTTTCACAAACAAAAAAGCCTGAAGCATGCTTTCCTATAATAGTCTACAACAAACAACCATAGACGAGATTAAGGATGTAACCTTGGTTTTATTCCCTCACCCTGAGATAAGGACAACCCATAGCATTTAGGTAATTGATATTTGTGTAAGCAATTATTCAATTATCTTAGGAAGAGATTGTCAAGCACTAACAGGTGGATACATCTCAATTGATGGGACACATTTATCAGTTCCTCGGAATAGTAAGAATATCATAGTCCTTAGAGAGGGAAGGATTTCACCCTACATAGAGAATGTTATGAAAACTAATGTAAACTATGTCGAAGAAGACATAGGAGTGTATTCCATCTTTGCTGAAGAGGATAATATTCCTTTGGAAAGAATTCATTTAGATAATGATTTATGGCATATGGACATTGATGGTTCATTCTCTAGTGAGGGAAATGGGGCTAGAATTACCTTGATTTCTCCTGCAGGAAAAATTCATAATCTATCCTGTAGGTTAGAGTTTGCTTGTTTGAATAATGTCGTTGATTTCAAATCTTTATTATTGGGCATCGAAAACACCCTTAATCTTGGTTGTGGTCACCTTTCAGTTTTTGGAAGTTCTGAGCTTGTTGTGAACGTAATACGCAAGATATGATCTTCTAGAAATGAGTTGATGGAACAATACTTCGAAAACATTTGGGCACTTGTCTTGAACCTTCTATCTTTCAACATCACTCA
Source organism: Picea glauca (assembly GCA_000966675.3). NCBI lineage: Eukaryota > Viridiplantae > Streptophyta > Pinopsida > Pinales > Pinaceae > Picea > Picea glauca. The sequence continues at coordinate 122,404 of JZKD02S1607120.1, read as the reverse complement.
TTTGAAGAAGGAGTTGAATTCCATGGCTGATCGGTTAGCTATCTTTGCAGCCTATGCTAATCAAAAACATTTTCCTCAAAGGCCCGATTGTGCTTTTCAATCCATATATCGTCCATATTTTCCTGACCATGTAGGATCTTGGAAGGCCCTCCCTAATGATGAGAGCATTTCTACTATTGTCCAACCTCTTAAGCTCGAGGAAACTATATCAATGGAAAATAATAGGATTCCTGAGGGCTAGAATCCTCTTGAGAGTTCATTTCTTTTGAGTGTTGGAGGCAATAAATAAAAGGAGGAGGATTTACAATGGAAGGTGGTTGAAGCCATATCCATGAACATCAGGACACTTGGATATTCATCAAATGTTAAAATAAATGTCCGGGGTTCTGATAAAGAAGAAATGAAGTCTGATGAATTACTTGGTGGATTTCAAAAGGTTTTTGTTTGGTTTAATGTGGATCTTCGTGGTTTTGATCTAGGTCTTGTTCAACATACTATGAAACCATCTAGGAAAAAACAAGGACTTGTTAAATATGCATCGAAGGAAACCTTTCAAGGGGAGTTGAATATTTTCTTAAGGACTGGAATGTTTTTTCTAGTCGACCCTAAATGGGTTTCCAATTGGGAACCTACTTTGAAGACCACTAATAATATTAGAAACTGCATTAGTCTTCAAACTTTCAGGCAAGCAATTATGAGAAATCCTCTCCCCTCTCTCAACATGAAAATGTTTCTTCAATAGCTTGTAGATTTACAATTGGAACCCTTACTTGACAATTTGTTTGGTTACAATAAAATCGATGTAGAAGGGGAAAATATTGAAAGAACCACTTTTATTACTAATTGTGATACTATGTCTTACAACTACCTATCTTCTGGTTTATTTGATCCAAGTATCGCCCTAAAAGTGCCTATACACAAAACCTTCAATGAGTTGGTCAGTCTCCATGCTTATCTTGATGATTTAATCATATTTGGAAAAAGGTTGATAGTTACATCAGAATTTCAAGTGTTGGGTCATTTCCAGATTACTTTTGTCTTGGACACTAACTCAGAAATTTCAAAGGAATTACAGAGACAATGGTTTTCCCACACCACTAACATTCCTCACTTGAATTATTGCGAGGGACTAGCGTGAAAGGTATTCTTACCGATTATATTCTTCTGTATACTAGTAGTTTACTCTGCTTTCAATTTTTGGGATTATTTTTTTTTTGCTTTCCATATTTTTGCTTTCTAAGTTGAATTCTTGTTGCTTTTTATTTATGTCTTTTACTCCTACTGTTTTAATTTCTACATTATGACTTCTATTGAAATTTTTGTCTTTATCATCTTTTTAGTGTTTGGTCAAGTTAGAAGGTTGGATCAATTCTACCACAGTGACACGACCGCAAAATCATTGTTAGTCAATAAAATTCGAGCTTACATAGTTCTTATGATCTCTCCTTTGAAGGGCCTTTGAATTTGTTACATATTTATGTTGTTATCTTACAAGGAATTGGTTGTTTCCCGCTTCTTCTTGCCATTTCTTCATCCATCGACATCTTAAGAGAAAATCTATAAGTTTTCCTCTTTCAAGTTGAGAGCATTTTACAATCAAATGATTATGCATACAGTGGTAAAACCTATCATAGTTAACACTTTTCATAAGTTATTCCTAAATTCTCATTCATCTTTCCATTAAATCTTCTCACTTCCCCTTCCTACATAATCATTCGAGTTGCGTATTATTGAGGTTACTATCCTTGATTTGTGAAACCATGGGTTTTGAGTTCTAATCTATTAAAAACAAATTTCCCTATGGATTCACCAGTTTGTTGATGATTTAAAACGTCAACGTAATTTCTCTTGCAAAGTGTTGCTAAATCCTATTATTATATAAGACTAAATAATGCTAGTAAGTGGGACCCCATGACGTTTTGAAGATCAGATCTGTTCATTTTCAATGTTATGATGATGTGCTGCAAAGGTTTACATGGTTGATGAGAATATGGTTGCCATTGATATGAGTTAAGCTTTGAGATGTTGTTCCTTCATGATACTAAAACCTGCTATTCATATATGCTATTTGTTCTTCTTGTGCCTGCACAACAAACATGTTATTAAAATTATATGAAGGGCAGTTTTGAAGAAGGCAAAGTATTACAACGAGTGCAAAGGGACCTAGTTCTTCAATACTGCATGCATAAAATATTTTGTGATTATTATTAAACCCTAGATAACAAGGAAATGAATAGGAAATTGTGTTAAATTAATTTTTTATATGGATATGGTGGAAATTTTGGTGGCACATTTGGCAAGGTGATAATGTAATGGTTATGCATTGGTTAATGGAATCCGTAGCTGATATAGATATGTTATGAACGTCGGTGGCTCATGGAAGTAATGGCTTTGTGATTTTATATAGTCCATATATGGTGATTATGCTATGCTTTAGGTTGATGTTGATCATGCTATTAGTGATGATTCTATACATGATCTCTTAGGTTGTATAAAGGTCGAGCGATTTATTTGAGTTTTATTGGGAATATGAATATGGGTGGCACATTTGGCAGAGTAATAATGAAAATGGTTGAATTGTTATATGGAACTTGGATTATGCTATGGTTTAAATGTGTTGATATTCGCTATGCATGGGTTGATTAATGGTGTTAATGGGGGGCTCATTGGCATGTATTGCTGAGTAAATGAGATGTGGGTGGAGGCGACATGCATTTAGTACACGTCACCTTTACCCTTCCTGTTGGTCGCCACCCTAGTCAGACTATTGTTTGATCTTACTATTGTGTTCACGCTCTAGATTTTTTGCAGGGTGAAACCACTTGACCACCTCTCGTCTTAAGGATTTCGATTAACAAGTATGTCTCTTTTGGCCAATCTTGACTTTACTCTGGTTATGAAATGATTTTTCCTCGGTTGTGTGGGTTTATGTTTGTCCTGAGTGTCGCAACTATGTGGAATTTTGGTTTTGAATGGAAAATGGATGGTTATGTCGTGATAGTTTTAAGTTCATTGAAGTTGTTAGCCTTCTTGGGTGATAGTTATTTGTTACCACTACGTTTTAGCTGAATGGTTTTGTTTAGATCATGGTTGGATGGTTTACTTCACGATTCTGGGGTTTAACTAGAACCTTGTTTTCCTGTTTCGGCCCTGTCAAGGAACTGTCTCTCGTTCACTAGAGAATCATAGTCCTCCTTGCACATACACCTTTGGCCTCAATTTTTCACTACAGTTAGTTCCATTCCTCCGGTGAAGGCTATCGTGCAAACCCCTAATCCTCTATACTAGAGTTGCATAGGGAGACTGTCGAGTATGCCAAGTTGGTTCCTATTATTGTGGTCTATTACTTTGAATATGGGCTCACCCGTTGGTCATATAGAAGTCATGTTGGTATGGATTTTTTTCACTGCCTGTGTGATAATAGCATGAACCCTACATTGTCAATTTTCACTTCTAAAGTTGATAGTCACTAGCCTTATGTCAAAGAACTTAGCTTTTTTTAATGGAAGGGATTCTGCCCATTTCGATTGGATGAGTGGGTATACACAAATACCATGGCTTGTTTGGTTGATTGATTTTTTTTACCAGAGTGGGGAATTGTTGGTTGATGTACAATCACTAGTTTTTCACTTATGGTGATTTCGTTGATGGCTGACATTGGTCACAAATTCATAGGGTTGCTCACAAAGGTCACGTTCTTTCTTTGGTGTTTTTCAAATGAAACATGGGGCATGATAACTATGTTTTACCTTGGGCCAAATGATAATCGAACTGGATAACTATAGAAGGCATATCCACGACATCCTTGTGTTGTTGGTTGAATAGGATTGACTGCACACGGCTTTATTAAATCACAGTGTGAATTAAATGAACCAACCACTTATTAATGTGCACAACCTCAGCATGATATGTCGAGTTATTATCATGATTGTGTGTTTTTTGTGATAAGTGGAAATGTTGCATTATGGAGTTTGGTTAGTTGTGCTATGTGTGTAGTATGGATAGTTTGTTTTTATACTCAGTGAAACCCTCAGAGTTTTTTAATGCAATTGACCATTGTTGATGACAGTTGGGTTGGATATTTGGCTCGGATTTTAAGTCACATTGACTTGTTTTGTTTTACAGTGGTATGGTTACATTGCCTTGAAAATTTAGTCTTGCATAGCCTTTATCTAAATGGTGGTTGTTGGTTGTATAGTCAATTGTCATTTCAGGCGTGGCATGTGAGGTTTTGATTATTTTGGTCTTTTTACTACATATATATATATGGGAATGGATATCATTATAGATCTTGATTGGATCTATTGCAGAAATAGTGACTTCATTATTATTTTGGAAACATGACTTTTACATATAGATGTGGATTGAAGAAATGTATGACAATGGTGGATGTTAATGATTACAGAGTGGGAATGAGTGTTGTTGTTAACTGTTATAAAATGCATAATGTGTGAATAAAGGGAACATAACCTCTTACAAATTGTGTGAAATACTTATTGTTCTGTAATGGCACAATCTTGGATATTAATGAATAGTGAACTAGTCAAATACACATGAATTATTACTCACTCATCTGATTGTTGGTCAAGATGCATCTATTCTTACCAAAAAATGTTTTATGGATCACTTGATTAATTTCATGAACATTAATTGTTATCCTCCTCTCTCGTTATTTTACTTTCCACTAATTACAAACCCTTCACATATCCCAGAGTCAATATTTCACTCCCTGTTCTGATATTGATTACAACCAAGAGAATTTTTGTGTTAAGTGGATGAAGTGGAAATATCTTCGATAGATTGCAGTGAGGTTTTATTTGGTTGTTTTATAGTTGATTGTTGTTATCATTGAGAAGCGACCAGTTTTTTCTCCCCTTTCATTATGTCATATTTTTGCTCAATACAAACCCCTCATGTTTCTCAGAACACTGTTTCACCCACTACTTGTTGATTAACATTAGAGAAATTTGTATGGATTGGATTGCATGAGCCTAATAAATTCTGAGCCAAATCTGTTTCGTATTTTTAAGAGTTGTCATGCATGGCTATTTAAAATACAATTTGCTAATCGATTACACATGTAGGATGAGTTTTTTCAGTTGAGGAAGCCATGGTCGAGGAAATAGAGGTAGAGGTAACTTGAACCGAGGCCCAAGAAGACCCGGGTTCTCTATACATTTTGATGTTGATTTAGATGAACTTGGCCAATTGTTTCATGTTGTATTCTTTAATTGGATTAGTCAGGGAATAGTCCAACATAGGCCTAAAAGGCCTCCTTTTCAAGCCCTGCAAGCCCCTGGTATCCCTGTGCCTCCACATGTCTCTTTACAGCCTGAAGTCCCTGAAAATGATGGTTGGCAGGTGATTTCTCACCCAAAAGTCTCCCAACACCATGGCTGGCCCAACTTGACTTTGTCTACTCCTCCACCTTCGAACCCCATTGTCCAAGCTTCATTGAATCGCTCGCTAGTGCAACCTCCCATGCCAACAAGAGATTGAAGACTAAATCCCACAATTCATTTGATAAAGGAAAAGATACTGCTGCCCCTTCCTCACCCTCTGATGACTCCGAAAAATTTGTGTCTTCACGGATGCATTTGAGGGACGATTGTTCCCTTGTGATCAGTGTGATAAAGCCTAAAGGATCTGCCCAACCCAAGGCAAATTCAGGAAAATCAAGAGGTGACAGCAGAAACCAAGGAAGGGTTACATCATAGAATGGAAATTATGGCTTTTTAATTTTATGTTATCTATTTTTTTATGACAGTTGACTTCATGGATTTTGGACACAATGTTTTATTTTGGATATATGAATATTATCTTGAAATATTTTCAAATATTATGAGCTAAAATTGTCAAAAGTAAATATGTTGAGGGGAGGCACAAGGTGTTGTGTTTGCTTAACAAATGGATTATGTTATAGTTGTTATGATTGCTATGAACTGAAGGCAGTCACAAGGGGTCCCACCTACTAGTCATTAGTTATTTATGACCCTATTATGATTATTACTTTTCCCCCCTAAATAAAGTTGGTTGAGTCTTTAGTTAGCTTAACTAATGAATTGGTTCAACTACTCCAACCAAGTTCAATTTGTTAAAAGCAAAAGAAAGGGGAGGAACAAGTGAAGGATAGAAGCAAAATCATTCTAAGGTTTTCTCTTTGAGTTTATGTTGAGACAATTCAGTTTTCATTCATTCATATATTCATCATAGCCTAATTTTCTTTTATGATAGCAAGATCTTATTGTAGACAACAATATTGAGGGTTGAATCAAATCATTCAGACACTTGTTCTTCAGATGTGTTGATCTATCTTTGATAGTTTGTGTAGACTTGTCTGTTTGTGAATTAGTTTTCATGACTAACAAAGGATATTGTGCAGAGTTGAGTGGGCAACAATCTGTGGCAATTTGATCCATCTTTTAGAGTTCAGTTTTGGTTTTCTGTCAGATTTCCTTTTGTATGTTCCATCGGGGATGTCTAAGTTTGACTTTGGTCCAAGATTTCTGTATGATATTTTGTAAAGAAAATTACTCTTTGGTGAATTGGAATGAAATAAAGGATTTCTTTATGTCTCAATTGTATTGATTATCATCTTGGTGTGTTTACTTCTTTTCTTATATTTATTTCAGCAACTGACATATTCAGAAAATACATAAAAAGTGAACTTCCAGCAAGTTTTTTGTTGATAAAAGACTATCCTAAGAACTCGTAATTAATACTTGTGAGTTAGGATATTATTTTTGTTGGCTATAAACATAGGGTGATATTCCTGTCTACTTTACTTTATCCAAGTAAAATACGAAAATGCTTCAGTAAGATAAATTCATATCTTTTCCTCAACAAGCACGATCATGATTTTTCTCAGAGACACACGAAGGATTTCTAGAAGCTATCCTAGAATCCTTGTTCCAATACATCAACAAATATGGTAATGCGTAGATTGACTCTAGAGGAAAATTTAACACTCAAACTTACAAACAAAGGTCGAATGAACCTACATGAGTGGGTTGGAAGAATTTTTGAAGATTACATAACATAATAAGATATTGAGGATCGAACATCCCTCGATACAATAAAAGACAAATTTTACACCGAGCTAGACCATAGATTTATGTGCACCATCCCCAAACCACTTCATAAATTTGTTCTCGACAAAGGAGTAGGAAACATTGTTAAATTACGAACACGACTCAATAAACCACCACAAAATAGTCACTAGGATGAGAGAAATGAAAAGTGGGCCGAATTCCTAGAAGCAAGGTGAAAATATACAAAACAAGCCTTAGAATACTTTTTGAGAAAATAAACATGGTCATATTCATCAACTCCAAGTAAGTCGGGGCGAAGATCAAGGGTCAGATGATCCGTGAGATTCCATAAGAAAGGATAATACCAACATTCTTTCAATTGAAGAATAAATGTCTTCGAAAGGAAAGAAAATTTACAAACAAATGTCCAACATCCAAAAATTGGAGAAGGACAAGAGACAAAATAAAAAAGAGGAGATTCATAACCTATGGAAAAATTGGAATTTGAATAGAAAAATGGTCAGAGAAGATCATCCTGATAGAGAGTATGAGCAGTCTTAGCCTGAAATAAATCGACTATATCTAGCAATAACAATAGCCATGACTATCCCATCCAAAAGTAGTGAAGCATGGCTTATAGAGGCTAGCATGGGCACCTATCAACCACAAAACAAAGCTGAAATCATGGATTACAAATATTCAGGACCAATGATACACACTCCTCCTGTTCAAGAAACCAGGCCTCGAATTAGAGAATTCCTTCAACAAAGAATTCATATCGACAAACAATCTACAAGGTCATGGTATAGAACTCATTATTAGTGATTATATTTTTAGATTTATTCAGATTATTAACAAGTGGTATCATGGAACTTTCCTTGGCAAACATTGTGGGAAAATATTTTCTATTTTTGCAGATTTATTTTTTTTCAGAGAAGAAAAAAGAGGGTCGCGACATTCCAGAAAGTTTTTTTATATTTATGTGAAACATTTTTAGAAATATTTTATATATCTGAGTTCCTCTTAGAAACACACCCAATTTGAAAAACAAAACCGTCCAAAATGGAGTCTGGGAAGTCAAGATATTTAAGTTTTAAAAGCTGCAATTTTTCAGGGTTTCTTCCGCGGACGGCGACGCAATTTTTTATTTATTTCTGTAGCATCTAGAGGCATAATTTGCCCAAATAAATTACATATCCAAGTTCCTCTCAAAATTTCACCCAATTTCAAAAAACAAATCAATCGAAAAGGAGTCCAGGAAGTGAAGTTATGAACATTTTAAATTCAACAGTTTTTCAGGGTTTTTCCAAAAAGCGTCGCTATTTTCTGTAGTAATTTATTGTTCTATTTTTTGGGTTTTTTCGTGACGGTGGCGAGACTGCAAATTTCATAGGGTGCTCAGATGGATATTTTTTCTCAAACCCTCACAAAAATTCTACATATTACTGAAGCATTAAAATCCCAATGGTGTGGCAGATTGCATGACAGATTCCATGATCTTGCAGATGGCTTCAATGATAGTTTCCGTAGTATTCAAGATTCATTGGATAGCATGCAGGAGAGATTTCTTATGGTGGAAATCATGAATGAATATCATCAAGAAGTGTATTCTTGGTATGATTTGGAGGATGATTGTGATGATTGGTATATGAATAGTTGTCATTTCTGGGATGACAACCACTTCCATCTTCTATTTGATGACTCTCCTTCACCTCATATAAAGCACATTATGGAGAGAAGTCAAGTGTCTTCTATGCACAGTATTTTTTATTATTATTCAGTACTAGTATGTTATTCACATGATTTTGGGGATATGGAGGAATCTACATATTTGGATCCCCATGATCAATGTAGATATTTGGAGTATCATTTTCAGCTGGTTCTTGAGTTCATATATATTTCATGTGGATTTCACATAAACACCTGGGCATGGGACCCCAATTCACAATCGATGTTGGACTACTTCAGCATGATGGTTTTCATTTCTCCATGGGACCCTAGTTTTCTAGTCTGCTTCAACACTATGGTCCCTTCCATAATAGGATTCACTGTATGGTGTTTCCCTACCTCAAGGGTTTTGGTAATAAAAAGTGTGGTTTCTTCTATCTTTCCTTGTGGATCTATTATGTATTCAGTATTTGTGGTGATTATATTTGTAGATCTATTCAGGTTCTTAACATTTTTTACGACATGCTCTTTATCGATCCAAACATAAGTGAAGTCTAAAAAATGATCATTCACATAAAGGATCTCACAGACCTGGGCCCCTGCCAGATCTCATATCAAGAGAAAAAAATATAATAGATTATAGTTGTGAATCGGCATGTCATATAGAATGATGTATCATTGAATATAAATACCAAAGTTTTCAGACAAAAGAGGTAACTTGTAGAGAAATAAAGAATAAATTACTCCTCGAATACCATCCATCAAAAAACCAACCTACATAAAATTCAGCAGAAGAACAACCAACTAAGAATTTGACATGCTAGTCAAAATGTGTGATAAGTAGAGGATCACAAAAATATAGTGTTCTTAAAAAAACAAGCATGGGACTTAATAATATTCCCCTTTATTAAGGATATCGGGATCTAAGAAGACATTGGTTTGTATGGAATATTTTGGGATACAGAAGAAACCACAAATGGAGATAAGAAATGTAGAAAAAATCTATCATACAAAAGGAACTGATCAGAATAATGAATACGAGAGAAGAATTAATTACTATGGTCGATGTTGAGGTCAAGGTAGCCATGGTTGAGTTGGATTCCAAGGTCGAGTTCGACCTTACTATTACAATTGTTGGAAAGACGAGCACATTAGCCCCAACTTCGCAATAAAATATGGGGTTGACTTGAAATTTTATAACATTTGTGGAGTCAACGATCATTTAATGGAATATTGTCTAATAGTACTTGATAAGATCAGGAACAAAAAGGAATGTAAACCTCCTACACATAGTCTCCAAACAAGAATTTTTAAATTCAAATAACTTACATATCATTAGTAGATCAAGCGAAGGAAGGGATATGAATACAACTCCCTTACAATATCAACAACTAGGGAAGTCTAGTCATTTTCCAAATCCAGACAAATAAGAACAGACTATGAGGGAAGCGCTTAATTTCATTAAAAAATCTAGTCAATACTAGCCAAACAAATGGTGAAAAAACAAAGACATTGTATAAGAATTCTTACATCTCCTAAAGGAAAAGAACTCAGTTCGTCGATTGATGGATCTTCTTAATATAATAAGACAATATAAATAAGGACAAAGACCATCTAAATATGTCAAGCAACTTTACTATAAGAATAAATATTATAACCCAAGGGTCGACCTGGAAATCCATGGGGTATTGATTAACCAAGTAATCATCGAATTTGGATCATAAGTAAATATACTACTTAGGGAAACATGGATATGATTGGGTCGACCTTCATTAGTAGTAACATTTAATTACCTCAAGCTTGCAGACCAAAGCTTAATAGAGCATATTTGTATACCTGGAAATATTGAAAATCAAAATTATTATGGGTATACTGACACCAATAGACTTCGAGGTAATCGAATTAGTTGAGGGAATTTTTTATTATGCAACACTTTTCAATCGGCCATGGGGATGAAAAATGAAATCCAATATCTCCATTGAAAAGGATAGAATGAAGTTAAAAGGGAGTGGAAGAAAAATAATAATCCCTATGGACCCTAATGAAGGGAACCCTTGGAGTGAATAATTTGATGAAGATCAAGAAGCATGATGTATGTACAAGATAATAAATGAACAAAGATATTATTTTGAACCAAACATGCAAGGAGAAATCTCAACAGAATGTCCCATGTTGGTCGGACACAATTCTGACTCAACTCTATACAAATGGCAGATAGAAAAGTATGAAGAAAAAAAAGAAGACTACTGGACCATTGAATCCATCCCAATTAAATGTTCGAGAAAATGCTATTCAATTTAGGCAGTACCTATAGTGTATGAAAAAAGACTTCAACAAACTCCTACACTTATTCCAACTAAAAACACGATGAAAAAGTTACTATGCTAAAATGAACGAAATGTTTTGTCGACACATGTTGAGGAAGTTTCTAAATATGTTGGAGAACAAGGAAGGACTCAAAGCATGGTGAAAACCTTCACAAGCTAAGCCAAACGATGGTGGGAAACACATTCGTCAGTACTACAAACATGGACAACTATATCAACTTACTTTCTAGAACACTTCAGAGAAACAAATCTATCCAAAGAAGTTGACATCCTTATCATCAAGGTCGAGTATTACCTAGTCAAACATATCCACCATTGTGATAATGAATGGTGCATAATAGGATATAGAGATGAAAATGTATGTCCGCACATGTTTCCAAACACACTAGATGAAATACCAAACAAATGGTACCAAATCAAAGCATGTGACGATACATTCAGTTGGTTTGACATTAAAGAAAATTTTATCAAAGACTTTGAATTTATTTCGGAGGAGGAGCATATAAGAGAAACAACAGAACAAACTAAAAGCTTCATAGAAAAAATGACACCAACTATACATAAGGAAAAAGGGAAGATGACGGTTGATGTAGGATCAAAATCAAATTTCCACCTTGTTTCGATAGAGAATCATGAAAATATTATAGCACGAAGAATCGATATGGAAAATAGAACATGTCCTAGCTAGAGTTTTTGATGGAAAAGTGACCACCCAGTGATGAAAAACTATGTAAAATCAACATTAAAAATATCTAAGGAAGAAAATAAGGAAATTGAACAACCCAAATTCCTGGAAAGCTTCACAAAAATTGAATAACATGATTGACATCTTGAAGAAGAAAAAACATGAAAGTGAATGGATGTTGAAATAAAGAAAAACTAGTTCAATATATCATATGAAAATTGACCCAAAATGACACGAGTAGGCGACTATTGGACGAAGAATTAGAGAACTGACATAGTAGACTTACTCAAACAATATCAATATGTGTTTGCACGAGACTATAAATATCTAAAAGGACTTGTAGAATAAATTAGAGAAATTAGAATTGAACTCATTCTTGGAGCAAAGACGATCAAAAAGTGACCTTACAACTTAGCTCACAAATACAAGCTCATCGTCTAGAAGGAAATTGATGGAATTTGTGTCAACTTCATAGGTCTCGACAAACTAACTTTAATGGATTTATTCCCCACTCCTTTCACTAATGAAATAATTAATGAAGTTGCAGGTCATGAATGCTACTCATTCATAGATGGATTTTCGGGATACAATCAAGTGCCAATAGCTAAAGAAGATCAACTGAAAACAAAATTTGTCTCTGAATTCAACTCCTTCTCCTATAGGGTAATGTCATTTGGGCTAAAAAATTCCCCGGAAATATTTTGAAGAATAGTAGTAAAATAATTTCAATAATACATCTAGAAGACAATGGTTCTATACTTCGATGATTGAACCATATACAACCTATTCAAGAATCATATACAATGGATGAGATTAATTCTTGAGTGATGCAAACAAATCCAATTTTCTCTCAATATTAAGAAGTTCATATTTACCACACCAATTGGAATTCTTTTAGGCCACATGGTAAGTAAGGATGGTGTAAAAGTCAACATGGAAAAAATCAAAGTCATCCTCAAATTGAAGCCACCTGTAAATCAGAAATAGATTAAAATCTTCCTCCGACATACTGGGTATTACTGAAAATTTATACACCACTATTCATATATAACTTTCCCAATGGATGAGTTGCTTCGTAAAGAAATGGAGTTTATATGGAGTCAATACTGCCAGGATTCATTCGAAATTTTAAATAAGCAACTGGATGAAGATCCCATATTAAAAATCCCCAAATTTTTGAGAAGGTTTCACATCCATGTCGATGCTTCAAATGTCATTGTCGAATTGGTTCTAGTGAAACCATATGATGACACAATCGACCACCCGAACGTACATGCCCGTTGGAAGTTCAATAAAACAAAAAGTAATTATTTGAACATAGAAAGGGAAGCCTTGTTGATGATCTATGATTTTCAGAAATTTTGTCATTACATTGGTGTGAACCCATTCACATTTTTTACAGATCATCAAAAATTAAAATACGTAGTCACTAGACCCATTCATCAAGTAAAAATTTGTCGTTGGTTATTACTATTCCAAGAATTTGAATTCGATATAATCATTTGACCGAGGAAGAAGAATGTCATTCCCAACCATCTTTCTTGACTCGAGATAGAGGAGGACCTGATCAACATAGAGGACAACCTTCCAGACACACATCTATTCTATGTCAAAGCAACACCAAATGATCTCGAAGAAATACAAAACTTCTTAGAGGATGGGAAGGCACCCGACAATCTCTCAGCAAATAAAAATAAATTGTTATCTCTAAAAGCAACACCATTCGCAATAATAAATGAATATCTATAAAAAATGGGACTTCATGATGTATTAAGGAGATGTGATCTATAACATGAAACATAAGACATTATCAATGAGGCACATGCAAGACTAGCTAAGGGCCAATTTCAAGCTGACACGACAACATGAAAGATACTCTAGGCGGGTCTGTGGTGGCCAACTGTGCATAGAGATTTTCGGGAACATTTAAGAAATGTGATAGTTTTCAAAGAATGGGTAGACCTATGTGGAAGAATGAAATTCCATTATAGTCGGTAAACCCTAATCGACCATTTTAGATCAGATCCATCGACTTTGTCAATCCATTTCCTCAAAGATAAATAAGAACATGTGGAAAATATATTGTCATTGCAGTCGAATATGTGACTAAGTGGGAAGAAGTAGAACCAGTTGAAAGATGCACTAAATAGGTCGTAGTGAAATTTATTTATGAGAACATAGTCACTAGATTTGGATTTCCACTAACATTAATCGGTGACCAAGGGACACATTTTGTAAACGAGACAATCCAAGTATTTCTAAAGAAATATCTCATTGATCACAGACGAAAAACGACATACCATCCCCAAGAAAATGGTATTTTTGAAGCATTTAATATGACAGTACATAAAGGACTCACTAAAATTTACCGCATCGAAAAGAACGAATGGGATGACAAAATTGTTGCAGTCTTGTGGGCACAAAGATCTTCTTATAAGTGATCGGATGGACATAATCCCTATAAAATTGTCGAAGGAAAATAAGATGTGATTCCACTTCACGTTTGAGCCAACTCAGATAGAGTATAAGTTGTTGCTAAATTCGACCAAGACAAAAGAAGGATGGATAATATGTATCAATTGAATAATACAGAAGAAGGAATATTAATAGCAATGGACCAACAAGAAGTTCAAAAACTAAAACATAAATATTGGCATGATCGTCATGTAAAAAATAAGGCAATGAAAAATTGATACCTAGTTTTACTATATGACATCTAAATCAAAGGAAAACCCAAGAATTTAGAGACAACATGGATTGGTACTTATGTTATAGAAGATATTCGACCGATAGACGTAGTTCAACTTCGAACTTTGTTGGGGCATCCATTCACCAACTTAATTAATGGTACTTGATTAAAGATGTATAATACATAAATATGATGAACGTTATTGTCAAAGCTGGTAGAAGGTAATTCCAACAGGGACTAGACATGACAAAAAATATAACAATCGGGTTGAATTCGATGTAGATTAATTATAGTATTAAGAAATTAATCCTTTTTTATATTAATAAAATAAAAGTCAATTACAAATAATTCAAGTATAACATTCAGTTACAAGAAACTATTACAAGAAAAGCTAAGTATTAAAGATGTTACAAATATTGGAAGAAAAAGTAAAGGAAAAGTAGAATGGATAGAGAAATAATCCCCTAGTTAAGACACGAAGAAAGTGGATGAAGAAGAGATTGACACACTAATCCATCTCTAGACTTATGAAAAATCATCATCAAGTGACAATTGATTGACCAAGGCAGATCCAGATCAAGAGAGCGAGGTTCAAGTGATAGAAGCCATCATAGAGGGGACTAGAATAAAATATATGAACAAAGTAATTGTCAAGAACATCGAGTAATAAGAGATGAAAATAGGAAATCGGATAATATAAAAGAAGAAGCCAATCGAACCATGTATCGACTCTAATTCAACAGAGGAGAATCAATTGATCAAGCAAGAGAAAAACCAAGCACAAAAATTATGAATTCAAGAAGGAGAATACATTTAAGATGCGACAGAAAAGGACCGACGAACATAAAAAGAACATTAATGCTCAATGTGATGCAAGAAATCATTGCACAACCAGTAATATAACTTCGATCCGACTCAACACGATATAAATCCAAGAGGAAATCACTACAATTTATGCATGACAAGACCTGCATGCATGCCAGCAAAGCACTACCTTATACATCCCCTCATACATGTCAAAAGTAGCACCAACAATTATGATAGAGGCCCTCGAATTTAAGGAACAATTGGCTATATTTAATTCAAATCTCTCTCTCCTGTAAATAAATTTGGAGGATTCATATGACTTCACATCTTTTTTATTTTCTCCCCCATAGCAGGGTATAGAGCCATCCGAGAAACCAATAGAACCTATAACTTCACCCGACCTTTTGAATATCGTTGAGATGGACTTAGATATGATGAGAATGAGATGACAAGTCTCTGAAATAGTGGAAATATCAAGACCAAGAGAAAGGTTCAAAAAAATAACCACAACACCATTGTAAATTCAGATGTATAATATATCGCAGTTACAACTAGAGGATATGGATTAGAGGAAGCAATAGATGTTGATTAAGGTTGGTTGTCATTGATGTCAACCCTTGAAGAAAGACCCGTAGCACAAAGTTTTGGGTAATGGACCCAATAGTGTTTGATGTAAATATGACTCATTAT
>JZKD02S1607120.1:68971-88451 GCA_000966675.3 Picea glauca | reverse complement strand
CTCAGGTTGTAGCCTAAGAAACTAGGAGGTTGGAACCTCCTTCCAGTTGCAGCTGGAAAACAAAGGAAGTTGGTTCTTCCAATGAATGTAATTCTTCAAGACATATAAGAAAAAGCATTCCGTGGTTTTCTCCCGATTTATTACTGCTCATGTGTGTACTGTTCATGTGTGTGATTGTTTATTTATTACTGCTCATTATTGGATAATAATTCTACATTGATATAACATTTGAAGAAAAAGGATGATAATTACGTTATTACTGATTCACCCCCCCTCTCAGTAATCCAACAATGGAAAATTTTAGAATGGGGGTTGGAGGATGACTTTTGGATTCCTAAGACATAATTCCTAGCAAAAGTAGGAATCAAACACCTCTTAGGAGAACCAAAAGTCATCCACTTTGGAAGATGGAAGGTAGAATCATTAAAGTTTATTGTCAGTCGATATCACAATGGATGTATCTGGCTCAACATTTTGATAGAAATAACAAGTGGGCTTATTCAAAAAATCACCAACATTCCAAAGACGGTGTCAAAGTCCCAAAAACTTCAAATGAAAATACTTGGATGAAAATTTGAACCTGATCAACAATAAAAAAAAAATCTAAGGGGTTACTTATCAACAAGATCCCCAACCTGCATGCAATATGGACTACAATAATTGTATAATTATTCTTTACACCAACTGGTCGAGCTTCATATGCCAAAATGACAATGGTAGAAGAAATTGACCAAATCATTAAAAAGATAGAAATATACAATTGTTCTGAATACATGGATGACATCATACATACTAACTACAAGGAATGTTGTTGTAGGAGTATCACCTTCATCATTTAATGAGACAAGGTGGAAGATGAATCAACATTTAATGCAACACACTTAACTGGTTTGGATTCCAAGGAGGGCACATCGCTTTAAATTTTGAAAACTTGTAATTAAAGATCCCATGAGATCTTTAAGACAGAGCCATTGTATGTGCTCCAGGAGATTGTAATTTATTTTAATGTTTGTAGGATTGTACACATTTTCAGTGTCGACTCATAACTAGAGTGTAATTATTCATTTATTGTAATAACCCTAGTAATTATTCATTTTAATTGTGATATTAAAGAACTAGAATAGTGTGGAGGGAAGGCTTGAGAATACCCTCATGTATAAATAAATGTGATATAACCCAAAAGAGTTTGTTGAAAGAAAAAGATGAAATCTATTGAAATCCTTGTAAATATTTGTTGAAGGAATATAGAAAAAGAGAATTGCTTTCAAATTTATGAGCTTCCTTGTCTTTGAGTAACTGGGTAAATGTTATGTTATTTATCTTTGTGTTTATGCGTGTGTGCATCTAAATGGTTGGTTGAATGAATCCTTAATGTTCATTTAAGTTTCAATCATTTCTCTTTTGAAATCTTGGTGAAAGGAGTGCATCATCCCCGTGAAAGGAGTGTAGAGGTCGAACTGTTATAGGTTTAGAATATCAGGAGAGATTGTGTAAGTTTATGAAAAGAGAGCACAAGGAGTGCACCTATAATCAAATTAGTTTAAAATATCATAGGGGAGACCAATGAAAAGAGTGCACATAGTCAACACATCATTAAGTGTTGATAAATATCTAAGGAGAGATAGCATAAGGAGTGTGTGGGTAACTTTTACATGTCCCAAGCTCAAGGAGAGATAGTGCAAGGAGTGCCCAAGTGACTTCTTTATGTCCCAAGATCAAGAGGGAAGCACAAGGTGTGCACCAAGGTTTGACTCCTTTAAGTAAAAAATACCAGGAAGGAAGCACAAGGTGTGTGCTTGAGTTCAAGTCATTCAAGTGATGAAGCTCAAGGAGGGATAGTGAGAGTAAGTCCCTAGGAGGAGAAATATTTATTTTTTAAGCAAGTGGAAAATATATATTTTGGAAGTATCATAATCCATCAAAGTCGTTGGATTAAGGATAAGGAGCATGGTAGTAAGAGAGGAAAGAGCCCCGAAGCCTGAAGTCCCAGAGTGAATCTACATTGTAGATCACTTGAAGAGTGTGAGTCGTTGGATCCCTGAGTGGTTCAGTGATTTGAAACTCTAGTAGAAACTAGTTGTTGTTGTTCATAGTGGATAATTCCTTAAGTTCTGAATTTCGAAGTAAACCCTGACCATCGGTTGTTGGTTACATGGGTCCACAGATTTACAGGGATTTGAAAATTCAGCTATCCGAAAGATTATGGGTAAAAGTTGTTTTGGTGTGAAAAGTCTCGATGTCCTAAAGCCCGAGGTCAATCTTGGTCATTCTTTGATGGGTGAATGTGGACCGTAGATCTCTTCCCTTCTACAATTTGGCATTAGGCAGTTCGAGAGTTTAGTGGTGATTAGGAGCAACAAGTCCCAAAGCCCATAGTTCTGCAATTAATCATAGTCGTTGGATGTAGGAGGAGTGTGGACCGTTCGATTTGTGGTTTTCATTCCTTCTCTAGTTCAAAGGTACTACGTATTGGAGTTGAATAAATTCCCAAATCCCATAGTCCCAGATTTATTTTTGGTCGTAGATCGTGACAGAAAGTGTGTACCATTGATCCTTGAACTCTTCAAGAGTTCATCAATTCATCGTTCGGGATAATTGGAGTGTGTTGTGGGAAACTTTTCTAAATCCCGAAGTTTCGGAGCGTCGAAGTTGTCGCTTCCAAATTATTAAGATGAAATTTTTAGGCCCAAGTTCATGTGACAACTCTGCTGGACTACAAAGACCCTCATGAAAATGAGGTTTCACAGAGTGAAAAGAAAAAAATGCATGTGGAAAGAATTCTAAGGGTTATGTGGGGACCCGAGAGTCTCTTCAGCTCCTGTATAATTTGATCCTATACCGAGAGGTCATGTGAGCCCTAGGGGGTTTGCATCAAGTGGTATAAGAGTAGGAATAATCTCTATGAGAATAAATATTTAAAGTCATGGCGACAAGGAGACACGGGGAGGGACCTATAGTCAACACAACCATGGAGGAGGAAATGAGATAACTTCATGCAAGGTTGGACACCATCAAAAAAACATAAAGGAGAGAACTAGAGGCTAGTGATATCAGTGAAGATGAAAGTGAATATATATAAGTATAAGGCGTTGTACGAGAACAACCGACGAAGGAGTCATTGCTGAGAGTTGTTGTCAAGATGGGAACCAGAGCAAATATGGAAGTCTCGATGTATGAAGGTAATTTGAATGTAGAAGAATTGATTTACCGGATAAGTTCTTTAGAAAAATATTTTGACTATGAGGATATTGATGATGGGAAGAAAGTAAAGCATGTGGTGACCATATTTAAGGTACATGCAACTTTATGGTGGGACTAGTTGCAATATGATAGAAGGAGAACAGGTAAGTCCAAGATTAAGAGTTGGGATATAATGGTAGCTAAGCTCAAGTCTAAATTCATACCCAAGGATTATCTATTGAATCTGTTCAAAAAGTTGCATAATATGAGATAGAAAGGTTTGTCGGTGAAGGAGTATATGGAAGAATTTTACAAGTTGTATATAAGAGTAGGACATAGGGAGAATGATGAAGAGAAAGTTTCTAGGTATATAAATGGATTGAGGTATGAAATCCGAGATGAGATTAGTATGATACACATGAGGATTGTTGAAGATGTTTATCTGGTATTCCTGAAGGTAGAAGAAAAACTGACTAGAAAGCGGAGTCAGAGGAACAGGGGGAAGAGTCCTAACAGAGGAAGAGGAATAATCAGAGAGAAGTTACAGAAATCCAGGGGAGAAACTGGAGGATTTAACAGTCAAAAAAAGAGATGAGGAAGTATATGGGAGGATAATCTAGAGCAACAAATACTTTTCCCAGATGTAGAGGAAGAGGTAGAGGAGGAGAAGTGAAATGTTATGTTTGTGGGAAAATAGGGCACATGTCTTGGGAATGTCCTGAAAAAGAAGAATGCAGGAGTTAGAGAATCTCACATTTCTGAGGCGCAACAGAGGAATGTGGAGATGGATATGAAAGAATAAACAAATAAAGAACGGAGATCACACATGATGAGGAAATATCTCGTAAAGCCATAAAAAGAGGTACGAGAACCAGGCCAGAGGAACAATTTATTCAGAATTTCTTGCAAGACCAGAGACATAGTATGCAAGGTGATTATAGATAGTGGGAGAACTAACAAATTTGTATCCACAGAGATGGTGGCAAAGCTAAAGTTGGAGTTGACAACACATTCGAGTCCTTGCAGGGTGTCATGTTTGAATAAAGGACATCAAGTCATGGTAAGTAGACAATGTAAAGTTGAGTTTAAAATTGGTAGTTATAAGGATAAGGTTTTATGTGATGTCATACCCATGGATGTTTGTCATGTTTTGTTGGGGAGACTGTGGAAATATGATAAGAATGTTGTACATGATAGGAGGAAGAATACTTATACACTTGAGAAAAATGGGTGTAAACATATTTTGTTTCCATTAGAAGATAAGGGAGTGAAATATGAGGCTAGTTCTAGTATACATCTCATGACTGGGAAGGAGCTCTTGAAAGAAATCTAGAAAGACTAGGAAATGCAGTTTGTTGTTATAGGTAAGCTGCGCGTCATACTTACAAACACTTCTATGAATGATTATCCTGTGAAAGCTCAAGAGTTATTTGATGAGTTTGTTGACATTATGGTGGATGATTTACTTCATAGTTTACCACCCATTAGGAGTATCGATCACCATATTGACCTTTTTCCGGGAGAAATTTTTCCAAACAAAGGAGCATACAAATTGAACCCTCAGGAGAATGAATAGGTCAAGGAGAAAGTCAAAGATATGTTGGATAATGGTCTAATCAGAGAAATATTGAGCCTGTGTGCAGTACCAAGTATGTTGAGTCCAAAGAAGGATGGAGGTTGGAGAATGTGCACAGATTCTAGATCCATCAACAAAATAACGATCATGTATAGATTTCCTTTACCCGAAATAGATGATTTGATGGATTGTTTGAGTGGATCCAGTTAGTTTTCCAAGATATACTTGAAGAGAGTTTATCATCAGATAAGAATGAGAGAGGGAGATGAATGGAAAACAACGTTCAAAACAAATGAAGGATTGTATGAGTGGCTTGGTATGTCATTTGGATTAAGGAATTATCTAAGTACGTTCATGACGTTAATGAATGAAGTGCTCACATATTTTATTGGGAAGTTTGTGATCATTTATTTATATGATATTATAGTATTCAGTAAGACTGAAGATTGTGTTGAGAAGGTTGTAACGAGAAAATTTGTTGGTGTATTTGAAGAAGTTTTATTTTATGAAGACAAAACTTGTGTATTTGGGACTTGTAATCTATTAAAATGAATTGAAGATGGATAAAAAAAGGTGAGGGCTACAATACCGTGGCCTTCTCCAATAATTTTGTTTGAAGTAAGAAGTTTTGATGGGTTAGAGATATTTTATAGAAAGTTCGTTAGGAATTTCAACACTATTTGCACGACCATACTAGATACTATAAAGAAGGAGAATGGTCCTTTTTATTGGACTAAATAATCCAAAAAAGGGTTTAGAGTGTTGAAAGAAAATATAACATAACAACCTATTTTAGTTCTACCAGACTTTAAGAATACTTTCTAGGTCAAATTTGATGCAAGTGGAGTGGCCATTGGCACAATTTTAAGTCAGTATGATAATCCTATTACCTATTTCAATGAGAATTTGAATGATTCTAAGAAGAAGTATTCAACATATGACAAGTAATTTTATGCTATAATTCAAGCTTTGAAAAAGTGGAGACATTATCTTATGCAAAAGGAGTTTATTGTGTATACTGGCAATCATGCTTTGCAGTTCATAACCAGACAAGAGAAATTGAACTAGAGACATGCCAAATCGGTAGAATTCATGTATAATTTTACTTTTGTCATTAAGCATATTAATGGGAGTGCTAACAAAGTTGTAGATTCTTTGAGAAGGAGATGTTTAATCTTCCAGGAATTTCAAGTGAAGAATTTGGGATTTGAACACCTCAAGGAGATATACCAAGAAGACCCAGATTTCAAGGAAGCTTACAAAGAAAGTGAAAATCCTTTGTTGATGGATATAAATCAATGGATGGACTATATGATCCAAGAAAGAATATTATTCAAAGGAATCTCATTGTGTATCCCAATATGCTCAATGAGAGACAATTTATTGAAGGAGAAACATAGTGGAGGATTAGTTGGACAATTTGTCCATGATGAAACATATCCTCAGTCGATTTATTCATACTATTGGCCAGGCATAAGGTATAATGTGAATAATTTCATGCAAAGATGAGAAATTTTCCAGTATGTTAAAGGAAAGAAGTAGAACACAAGATTTTATCAACCATTTCCTATTCTAGATAGGTCATGGGATGTTGCAAGTCTGTATTTTTTTTTTGGATTTACAAGAACCCAGAGGGGAAATGATTCAATCTTTTTGGTGGTTGACATATTTTAAAAACTGGCACATTTTATACCATGTCACAAAAATAGTGATGCTACCCACATAGAGAATCTATTTTTCAAGTAGATTGTGAGATTGCATGGGTTACTGAGCAGTACAGTCTCAAACATAGATACCCCCCCTCTACACTCCCCCGCATGGAAGAGTGTACATACTTCTAGGGTGTAAAGTCTTCATGGGGTATAAACACGGCTGAAAGCAAGGACCTCTAAATCAAGAACATAATCACACTCCACAACTAACAAGGAATGTGCTCATAACCTCCTTCATTTTCTCAAATGTCTATTGTGACTCATCCGTCCACTGAAAATCACCCTTCTTGGTTAGATCTATGAGTGGTGCTCCCAACCATGAAAATCCTTTGACAAACTACCTATAGTAACTGCATAACCCAATGGATCCCTTCAGCTCTGTGAGGTTCTCGGGTGTTGGACAATCTCGAATGGCCCTGATATTCTCCTAATGAAACTATACTCCCTTCTCACTGATGATATTCCCCAAGTAGAATAGTTCTCTCATCCAAAACTCATATTTGGATTCCTTTTCATATAATGACTTTTCCTGCATAATTCCCAAGACCTCCTCCAAATATGCGAGATGCTCATCCCATGTCCTATTGTAAATCAACATTTCATCGAAGAATACCAAAAGATACTTCCTCAACTTCCCCCTAAATATGTGATTCATGAAAGACTGAATTTTTTTTGGTGCATTGGTCAATACAAACAACATGACCAAGAACTCGAAATGTCAAAAGTGGCATTTGAACTTTGTCTTTTCTATGTCGTGCTCTCTGATGCTAATCTGATGATATCCTGAACGAAGGGAAATCTTAGTGAGGAAAACTACCCCATGTAACTCATCCATCAACTCATCTATGCATGCAATGGGGTATCTATTATTGATTGTTTTCTTATTAGGAACTCTATAATCAATGCACATTCTTGATGTGACATATTTCTTCAGTACTAGAATGACTAAAGAAGAAAAAGGACTCGTGTTGGGTGTGATTTATTTTTCAATCTTGTCCTTGAATATCTTTGGGTGCCTATAAGGTGTGGTGAACACCAATGTGGCCCCTCCCTCCAACTCAATCATATGATTGAATCCCCTGTCTGGTGGTCTCCCTAGTGGTATCGACTGAAAAAATGGCTCATACTAGCTCAAAAGATTCCTAATTTGTGGACGGTAATTCTCTCTACCCTCTGAATCCTTTTAGGTGTTGATAAAACACTCTACTGCATAAAATACATCATCGTGATGAAAGCACCTCTCCATCATGTTCATTGATACTACTCAGGGTTCGCCTTTAGATATAAATCTCAATACCACTCTCGATCCATTGGTTTATCTGAAGCTCATGTTAAATGTCTGATAGTGGAAACCAATCTCCCCGAATGAATATAACCATTGTACCACCACCACGACATATGTATCTGATAGGTCAACTACATAAAGGGTATCTGTAAGGGTGTAGTTTCCTAGTTTGACCTTTAGGTCTAGGACTATGTCCAAACATTTCATTGTGTATCCATCCACCACTTCCATGTGGAATCCCTCAAACTCCTCAGTTCATAACCTGTTCATGGCTACTAAGAACACATCTATGAAATTGTGGGTGGCCCCACAATCAACTATATATGTCATCTGTTGTCGATGTAAAAGGCTCTTAAAGATGAGAGTGTTGTACCTGGGTACTCTAGAAAGGGTTTCTATGGTTCCCCATTTTAAATCTCTATGAGGTTTTGTCTCCTCCTTGGGCTATGTGTCTATCTATATCTGAGGTTTCTTCGTTGTCGCTCTATCTCATGTGTAGTATCATCCTTTGAATCACTATCTTCCTATGCCCTGATCTCTTCATACTCCTCCTAACTACTTGATTTCACCTCAATGTAGTCGACT
Organism: Picea glauca; assembly: GCA_000966675.3. NCBI lineage: Eukaryota > Viridiplantae > Streptophyta > Pinopsida > Pinales > Pinaceae > Picea > Picea glauca. Next base: position 80,113 of record JZKD02S1607120.1, on the reverse strand, counting down.
TGTCCATTTCCCATGCATCTATGCCTTGGGACCCAAGGATCTCTACAGAAGAATCAAATCTTCCTCCTCATCAACTCCCATCTGTTGTCATCAACCATATTGGGCTTACCCCTCCATTCCCTTTGAGGATATTTATGATCCTTGTCTCTCTATGGTACAAAGGATTTGGTAATGGTTTTGGGCTTTAGCACTATGTCCCCCATGTCTCGCGTGCACACAATGGCCTCCTTTAGGGTGTGGGGCTTGAAATTCTTAACCCAACCCCTCAATGGCTTCGCCAATAATTCATTGAACAACATCACCAACCTGTTCTCTCATATATTTGATATGACCACTTCCTTCTAATGGAACTCTATGATGAAGGCCTCAATTGACCATGTTTGTCTCAACTGTGTAAGATCTCTGAAATGAGGCTTTGGATCTCTCTTGTCAAAACTATCCATAAACCTCTCAGTGAAATCAAAGTATCAAGTAATGTGGTTGTGACCCAAGGTCACCAACCCATGGTACCACAACTTATGGGCCTCCCCATCCAAGTGCAAAGTGGAAAAGATGATAGCTTTTGACTATGCCATCAGGTTAAGCTTGAAATATGTGTCAAGATTATGTACCCATGCATGATCTAAGCATCAAAATGACCCATCGAAAGTATTAATGTTAAACTTTCCCACTTTCTTGATAAAATCCATGTTTTGAGTTTTCACATTTCCCCTCTATGCTTTTGGCGGTTCATTCGATTACCTGATCAAACAATAGTCCATAAAACTCATGTCTGCATGGAACTCTGGTCCTAGTGCCAAATATTCTCTGTTGTTATCTCTAAATGGGTCCTATGGCACTTCCTTCCTCTGACCTAGCTATCATATTGCTTGCCTCAATTGTCCCAACGACTATCCCCCTTGGAACTATGGATAGAACGGTCAGGGAATCCTTTCATAGATGTATAGGCATGGATATGAAAGGGATTTCCACTTGCACCACCCTGAGATCCACTAAATCCACTGGCCCCACCTCCCTGGTGTCCTCCTCATCCAATCGCTCCTCTTGCGATATTGACACCCATGGTTCTCACACTGTGATGGATCATCTATGTGTTGATGGCCATCTATGTGATGGAATTCATCATGTCATGTTGTCCTCTATCTATGTCATTCAAGATGGCCTGCATATTGTCAGAATGTCTCTTGGGGCCTTTCCCCCTAACCTCTAGTGTCTCACACTTCTCACACATAGTCCTCTCTATCTCTAACTCTAGGTCAGAACTAATGTGATCTTTGTCCCGTAACTCTGGATCTGTATCTGAATAAGTGTGGAAGGGACTGTAATCCCTTCTATTATTGTCTCTATTGTCCCTACTATGTCCTTTATGGTATTTAATGTACTCATCTTCAATATGTCCTTTTCCCTCTGGGTATTCTGCACCTATTCCTAGAATCATGGGGTCATGACAATCACTTCTTCATAGGATGGTAGGAGGAAGGCTTTGATACCATTGGAATATCCCAAATTCGACAGATCTGGATATCTATTGTTGAACTAGTATTCTGACTCTTGGATCTAATACTCTAGGGGTTTCTAGATGAATTTTAGTTAATTGTTTAACATGATTGGTGATTTTTTCATGTGTGTGTCATACAAATAATTTTTGGACATATATATGAATCATGCAAAGTAATGAACCAACAAAATCTCAATAGCCTGTATTATATGGAAAAAGAAGGAAATACAACTGAAATTTGGAAAGAAAAGAAATAACCATCAGTAATATATCATGGGTCTTCACTGGAATATAATACGACTAATACAAAATACCCATGAACAAAATATATGGATATATCTACACAACCACATATAGATCTCCAAAATGTAGTTCTGGAAACTCACAACAACTGTTGCAAATGCTAGAAAAGTTGCCCTAGTGGCTATACTCGGCAGATTCATTTGGAAATTGTCCCAAACAGGGCACCCTAATTCCTAGGCACCTCCTGATAACCATCATATTGAAGATATTACCCTTAAATATCTCAGTGTCACCCCTAGGGGGTTTCGCACCTACTAGGCCCTGTGAGTGAACCCTAGTGATTCCACCGACATAAACCAATGATAATTGTCCATAAATGTGTGCCTTGGTCTCCTGTATAATGGATTGGAATGGTTTCCTCTGATCTGATCCGGAAAGGCTTTAGGAACCCCAAAATTCCCTTCTCAATAGTTGCATGCTTTGTGGTTGGCTGATACGCCTTGGTATATTCCACCGTTAGAATTTGATGACTAGTGGCTCAAAAGAAGCACCCTAGATAATCCTCAACTAGTCGGAAGGAATCAGTGAGATTGTATATTTTAACCTTGTACAATATTTACTGGAAACAAATTTTCAGTAAAATAAGAGAAAAGATACAATGGAAAATAAAAGCATTACACATATATTTTTCTCCTTGAAACCCAAACTAGGAAAACCAACATATTCTATATTCATTCATAGTGATACATTGTTTACAATACAATATACATATAGGAGACAACCAAATCCAACACCCTAACCCAATGACCTGGATTAGTCAACAACCCTAATTCCTTAACCAGAAATAGAAAATCATCAGCAAAAACCATGTGCCGAAAAATCGCACAAAATGTGACACGATTTCCAAGGAAAATAATTTGAAGCACTGATATCCTTTTGATTTCCATGCCCAAAATGAAATTTGAAGCACCGAGATCCTTCATGTCAAATTTAGTGGAAAATTGAGTTTTCATATCCTAGATAATCTCCCTGTTATTTCTTATCAACAACATGTCATCCACATACAAGACCAAATAAATCAAATGATCACCAATTAATTTAAAATACACATAGTGATCCTCTTTGCTCCTTGTGAAGCCAATTCCCATCATACAAGTATCAAATTTTTTATACGACATCCTTGGTGATTGTTTTAAACCATACAGGGACTTTTTTAGCTTGCATACCAGCTCCTTATTTCCCTTCACAACCTAACCTTCTGGTTGCTTCATATAGATTTCTTTTTCTAGATCCCCATGTAGGAATGATTTCTTCACATCCATTTGTTCTACTTCAAAATCAAATGCAACAACAACAAATAAATAAATATTATAGAGTTTAACTTGGCAATAGGAGAAACAATCTCACCAAAATCAATTCCCTCAACCTGGGAATAACCCTTTTCTACTAACCGAGCTTTGCATTTCTCCACTTTGTGTTCTACATTCAACTTATTTTTAAATAGCCATTTGCTTCCAATGGGATTTCTTCTAGTAGAAAAGTCCACTAGATCCCAAGCCTCATTATTATCCAAAGATTCCATTTCTTTGTCCATGGCCCTTTTCCATATGTTTCCATCCTTTGAATCCACCGCCTCCCTGACATTTCTAAGATCATCATTAGTAATAGACAAAGAAAAATTTGAACAGAAATCATATGAAGTATACCTTTCTAGTAGCCTTCTTTCTCAAATCGATCTCCTCAATACTGGAGTATGAGGATCTTATTCTTCTGATTCGTGTTCTTCTGTAGATTTTGACTCATCATCCTTTAAATAAGACTCTATTTTCACTGGTTCTTCTTTACTTGTTAGTACTTCTTGTTTAATAGTATCATTCATTTCCCTAAATGCCACATCTTGGTTATACACTACCTTCTTAGTTTCTGGGTTCCAAAGCTTATATCCTTTGAGACCATATTTATATCCAATAAATATACACTTTTCATCCTTCTTATCTATCTTACTCATGTTTTCCTTTGGAACATGAACATATGCATCACAACCAAATACCTTGACATGTGTCAGAGAATATTTCTTACTAGTCCATACCTCTTGTGGAGTCTTGTCATCCAACGCTGATGAGGGTGATATGTTGACCAGGTAACATGCAGTACCCACTATGTCTACCCAGAATTCTTGTCCTATCCCAACACCACTAAGCATGCACCTTTCTTTTTCTATCAACATCTTGTTCACCCTTTCTGCAAATCCATTATGTTAAGGTCTATATGGACTAGTCTTATGCCTTGCTATACCGCACTTCTTACATAATTCTTCAAATTCATTCCCACAGAACTCTCTGCCATTATCTGTCCTCAACATCTTAATTCTTTTCTCTGTTTGATTCTCAACAAGAGCCTTAAACTCTTTAAACCTATCAAGGACTTCATATTTCTTCCTGAGGAAATATATCCAAGTATTCCTCAAGAAGTCATCTATAAATGAGACATAGTATAGAGATTTTCCCAATGATGGGACTGATACAGGTCCAAAAACATCACTGTGAACTAGTTGTAAAATTCCTTCTGCCCTCGTTTCACTAGAAGGGAATCTTACCCGATTTTTCTTCCCATATACACAATGTTCACAGAAATCAAAATCCAAAGAGAAATTATACATACCTTCAACCATACCTTTACCATGTATTAGTCGAAGACCCTTCTTTCCAATATGCCCGAGTCTTTGATTCCACGCCATAAACTTTTCTCCAAAGACTGTAAGATTTCTTTCTTATTCAACTCCAATATCATGAACAATGGAGCTATTACACCCATCACTAATAGTTCTTCCTTTCACCCTGTACAAATTTCCAAACTAAACTCCCTTCAACAACACCATTTCTCCTCAAACCATCTTGCAAGTTTCATTTTCAAATATTGTTTTTACCCCTGCATCATCCATTTTTCTTACATAAATCAAAATTTTGGCCAAACCTGGGATGCGTAGAACACTAGACAGTGTTCTAATTATTCCATCTATGAGAATCAACTTGAATTTTCCTCGACCTATGATTCTAGTTGTCTAGTCATCACCTAGGAAAACATTACCTCCATCATACCTTTCATATTCACAGAACCACTCCCTGTGGGAAGTCAAATGAAAGTATGCACCTGATTCAACCAACCATTCCTCATGATATGCATGTGTTCTTGAAGAATCCAAGTACACATATCCTCCTTCTTCCTTGGAGGTCTTTTCTTCTGTATAAGGAGATTCTTCAGATCCCTTCTTTTTCTCAACTTTGGATTTACACTGCTTCTTGTAGTTCCCTTCTTTTCCACATCTCCAACATACATTTACAAATTTTCTGGGAGTTTTATATCTACCCTTAGACATTGATCTCCCACTTGAGAACTTAGATATATTTTTTTCCTAGGAACATCCTCTTGCAAATAATGTGTTTGTGCTTTGTCCTTCCATATTTTTTCATCTCATCTCCTCCAACAACAAGGATGAGACCACTTCATCAAACTTCAAGGAAGTTTTATTACTATCTATGGCCACAACCAGACTATCCCACGAGTCTGGTAAAGAACACAATAAACTAATACATTTATCTTCATCTAAAATTTCAATTTGAATAGATACTAACTGGCTTACCATAGTATTGAACGCGTTCAAATGCTTTGCCACCAAGTCTCCATCTCTCATCCTCAGGTTATGCATCTTCTTTCTCAGGAATAATTTATTTACTAGGGACTTAGACTGATACAAATTTTCCAACTTATCCCATAAATCATTGGTTGTATCTTCCTCTAACACATTCAACAATATTGAATCTGAGAAACATAGTCAGATTGTGCTCTTTTCCTTCTGATCCAACCTTTTCCAATCATTTGTTGAAGTTCTTGTAGGTGTAGTACCTAAATATACCACGATCCACTGATCTCTAACCACCAACATGTCATCCATATTGAGATTCCACAACTCAAAGCATTTCTCAATAAACTTCTCGAAATCCATCTTCGAATTGCTTGCCATTTCTTTTCACCTGCAAAACATCAATACCATAGATATCCCACTGTAGCAAGGATTATCATTGTCCCTAGCCAAAACCTTAAACACAAAGGTGTCCCCCTGAAGCCAACAAATATATGATACCAAATGTATATTTTAACCTTGTACAATATTTACTACAAACAAAATTTCAGTAAAAGAACAAAAATGATATAATGGAAAATACAAACATTACACAAAGTTGTTTCCCTTGGAAACCCAAATCGGGAAAACCAACATATTCTAAATTCATTCATAGTGATACATTTCTTACAATAAAATATACATATATGATCCAGTGTCATCCAAAACCCTAACCCAATGACCTAGATTAGTCAACAACCCTAATTCCTTAACCGAAAATAGAAAACCATCGATAAAAACCATGTGCCGAAAACCTTCCATAATACTACATGTTTCCTAAGGAAAATTAATTTATCATGGGTGCTACCCCTGAACCCCTGTGCAGGGGGATATCACCCCCCCTCAAACCCCCATTTGCATTCGACACAATGCCAAAACGGGAATATAATACATACCCAATAGAGATAAGCCCTCGTATTGTGCAGCTACACAAAACTCTCTCTAACCCTTGCACCCTCACTGGTTGAGTTGTGCAATCTCTCCAATAGATTTGAATACTCCTAAATTAGCATGGTGAAATAATTGGATGGTATCCTCGATAGGATAGGGTGTGTCTTCCAACACCGAAACCAATCTAGGTGCTGGCTTCCTCCAGAAATCCACAAAACAACTAGAGGTCGATTTCCTCCAATGGAACTCTTCTAATCATCAAATCATAACATAATGAGGAATTAGGTTGAATTCCTCCCTTTATACCTTTCCCATTCTAATTCTCCATTGACATCACTTAATCTAGTTGCTTTTCCTCCTAAGGTGAGTGATTAATTAATTAAATCTCCCCCTCACCACCGTTTTCTTGTACTTCTCCATTGACTTTAGCTTAAGTGACTTTTCCAATGCTTTTTGGCTTAATTCATTGTTCAACCACTTACTCACCCTTATTTATCCTCTTCTTCCCTGCCTGTGCCTGACTATAGTCTATGGGAACAAATAGACTACTAAGTCACTCCTTGTTGGCCTACTCTTGGGAATGAGACATCGTAGTTATCGCTTCCCAAATCTTAAGCTCCAGGTTTTAGGCCTGAGGTAACATGATGGATCCACTGGAGTAAAAAGACCCTCGCAAGAATGAATTTTTGTGGAGTGAAAAGAAGAAAATGCATGTGGAAATAATTCTAAGGGTTCTGTGGGGACCTGAGAGATGCTTCATCTCCTTTATAATTTGATCCTAGACCAGGAGGTAAAGTGAGCCTGAGGAGTTTGCATCAAATACCAAGAAGTAGGTAAGGCCATCAAATTACCTTCTTTATTAATATGGATAGAAATGGATCAATATAGTACAGTTAGAGAACCTATGTTCACAATTAAGAAGGTTCTAACAATGAAAAAATATAGAATTTTCACAGCAAAGCATGCAATTTCCTCTAGATCGCTACCTCCACAAGAAACGTTTCAACTATGGGTCAAAAACTTGAAAGATAGCTCACATATATGGGGAATCAAGAAACTAGTTCATTAGGACTTGTTGACACCTAGGCATATTTAGTTAGAAATTCACTACACCAAGCTTTGGTGTCGATTGGAGTCAGCCTCGGAACTGGAGGAGTTACATTATCATCCTATAACAGAGGAAATATTCACTGAACTAGAAATATAGATAGACCAAGAGATACAAATTCCTCCTGAAGTTAACCAACCAGGACTACCTTCGATACTCACCCTTATTGAAGCATAACATGATGAGGAAAGAGAAGAAAATTTATATACAATACGCTTTGTTGAATACTTAGAAGTAGTGGCAATCGTTTTTGCATAACCTTTGCCTGAAAAAGAAAGCATCCAATGAAAAGAGATAAAAGGAAAAAGGAATTTGAAGTCAAAGAAATATCTTACGAAACAAAAGATATCTAGTAGGAGAATTCTTAATTAATTGGAGGTATTGACTTTAACGACCCCGTCATTCAAATAAAGATGACTAGTATCACAAGCAAAATTTCCAAAAAACTCAAGCAAATAGAGAGGCATACCCAAAAGGATACTACTATGATGAATAATAATTTAAGCTCATCAGTTGGACTTGGAATGAAGGAATCCATGGAGAAAGATAAAGTACAAAAATAGTATGTCAAGAAAATAAAAAGTACAGTCTAAGTGGAGTAAGAAAGCATAAGATACACAAAATATTGGCCAGTGTGGTAACTCCACAAAAGGTCACAATGAATCGATCTGAATTAGAATTCAGGAAAAATATGACACTAGGAAAAAGGAGAGTGACCAACTTGAAAGTCGACTTGAAAAGAGAATCCACACCAACTGATCCAATAGCAATAATCGAGGAATGACCTACAAAGAAGAAGAAGAGACAACTTATAATTGTTGAGTCTTCAAATGAAACTGAGTCAAACCAAGAATCTACATCAGTCAATGAGGATATTGAGGTTTACATGCTAGACAAGCCTGAGTCGGTCGAAGGAATACCAATCCATTCATCTAATATAGTCAAAATCGCACAACAACATGAGTAGGTTGATCAAATACCAATACAACCAGTCCATTTATTTGAATATATAAAATAGTCGATTGGTCATCAAGAACTTAGCCTCCAGAAAATCAACACCTAGGATGTTAATATTCTTGAATTAGTACCAGTAAGGATTATGACAAATGTATCCATATAATTAGAACAAATAAAAGAGAAATGTAACTTGGCAGAAAAACAACAACAACAAGAACATAGAGAGGAACCCTTTCTAGAAAACCCTCCGAGTGAGGATACAATACAAGCTATGACACAGGATCGACAATCTCCCTTGCAAAAATAAACAGAATAGACACGAAAAAAGGAAATATCACTAGGAGAATAGGTCAATCAGACTCGCTTACCTACATAACAAACAACTCAAGATCAAGATAAATACGGTAGTTAACAAAAACATCATGAAAGAGTAATAAAAATAAACCCACACAAATCATATTTAAAATGACCCAACCATCCATCTCATATGGATCAACTATTGAAACTACACTCAACTCGACATCAATATCTGACCATAACCTCTTCAAATTACATCAAGACGATACAAAAGAATCAACAAACAGGGGAACAAAAGTTATTAAAGAAGGAATTTTGGTTTCAAAAATAAAGGAGGATCAAAGGAAAATGCTACTGGAATGTAGAGAGGTCATAAAGAATTTAGGGACAGAGAAGCTACCATAAATAGAGAGCCCCTTATAAGGTTTTAAAGACTTGCTCAAAAGGCTCGTCAAAGCTAATATATAAAACCAATAATAAGTCAAACTTCTACCAAAGGAAAAGGAATATATGAAACAATAATACCTCCTAGGAATGATTGATAATCAAAGAATCCAAGAGCATACAACCACCATCATGGTGATATAATACAATTCTCTTAAGGGACTAAAAACAATTGTGGAAGAAGTCACCAAGTGTGCTACAATGCTAAATTCGGTGGTAAGTAACTAGCCAAATTACTTTCCAACTACATTAAATAAGTGTAGAATACAAAAATGTGCGGTCAAAAATATAGAAAACACCAGAAATATGATGACCAACATCAAGATAAAAGAGGCCCTCACAAGTCAGTTAGAAAAATAAAAAGTAGTAGAATCACATCTCGCACAACAAGAAAAAGAATGGAAGAAGGAAGGGAAAAAAGTATAGTTTTAAACTGACAGTGCATTAATTCACCTCACGCAACTTAGAGAAAATATTAAAGAGATAGAGAGGTAGATTGACCCAGAATCAGTTGTAGTACAACAAGTAGAAATAACAGAAAAAGTAAACTTGTTGGGCCAGATCAAGACGCTAGGCCTGGAAACATAGCAGTCGATCAATCCATGGAATGAATTCACCCAACATCTATAGCATTCATCTCCCAATATATTGCAGACTTTCTTCAAAGGTATTACATAAAGGAGACCAAAGGACACAATCAAATCAACTAGCGGTAGATATTTCGGCATAGCAGGACAATCAAATATGGCTCCATAATCCTATCAAGCACTAGAATTTTTTTTCTATAGTTGTTCTCTTTCACTCCTTCTATCATTATTATTTTGTAAATAGTTAATGTAAAAGAAAGTTTTCTTATACTCCCCTCTTTCTTGGGATGAGAAAGGAATTGAGGTAGGGGGAGATGTTGTAGGGGCTAGTGGACTCTATCGACTAGACCTGATAGTCGACAAAAATCTATTTGGTCAACTGTCAAAGTCGAAAGTATAAGTCAATTGAAAGTTTTGTTCCCCGACCGACCCAAGCAATTAAGTAGTTACAACTTCTTGGTAACTGAATATGTAGGTATAATAAGACAAGCATGTATTAGAGAAGATGTCTCCATTGTGCTATATTGATTCATCTATCTAATCAATGTTTTCCTTTGAGATTTCACTACTTTGTGTATGTTTTTTGTCTATATGTATGTATATGTGATTCTATTCTTCCTTACTATATTGAACTATTCATAACACTCCTTTACTGTTCATGATTTCCTCGTATTGTGCATCGCCGATAATAGTAGTTGATTTGAGTTCGGAAGTGGGTGCATGGTTCCTTGAAGAAGAAGAAGTCAAGGTGAAGAGATGGAAAATCATTGGAGATTAGTTTGATCAGTTGCAAGTGAAGCTTGGGAGTTATACAAATTTTTGAAATGGATGGATGGACTCAACCTTGTATCGTAGTAGACAGTGTTTGAGGTGGGTTCATGCAACGAGTTGGTTGTTTGGGTAAGTGGAGGTCCAAGACAACATACTTAGAACATGGTTGTAGTGAAGAATGTCATTGAGAAATGTACAATTGGCTTGATTTCTTTCATTTTCCAAGTGTTGCAATGAATTCTTTGAAGGAAAGTCGAAGGACTTGGTGGTTCAAGTGATTTCCGTTTCCATAGTTAGAAATGATAGACTTGAGGGTGACTAAAGTGGTGTGTATTTGAAGAAGTATTGTAGCAGTTTGGAAGGCCTTGGTTGGAAGAATGTGGAGAGAGATTGGGAGACCTACTTGGACAAATCATGTGGTTGACTTAGGAAGATTCATATACAGTCATGGAGGTGGCTTAGGGAAGGTTCCTATCTCTTTGATGATGTGCGTTGGACATATCGTTGCAGTGAAGTGGGCAATTAAGTCTATTCATACTGAGTTGTGAGAATGGGTGAGGCGCCCTCATGCTTGGTACCTTAGCTAGATTTACTGTGTTAGGTGGTGATTTCACCAGTGTTGAGTCAGGTGGTGACTATATTTGTCACAACAACAGTGCCAAAGTTT
>JZKD02S1607120.1:42399-52523 GCA_000966675.3 Picea glauca | reverse complement strand
CGCGACGTGCCCTTCAGGATGCACCACGTGCTCCAAGGGTGCCACTTGCCGACTTGTATTTCTTTGCGCGACGTGCCCTTCAGGATGCACCACGTGCTCCAAGGGTGCCACTCGCCAACTTGACGGATTGGTAGACATCTATAACCCCTGGAGTCAACACTTCGCCAGGTGAACTTGTGGGAGACTAAGGGATGTAAGGAATAAGGCCCCCGCATTATTGCGGGCCCCTTAGAATCATTGCAAGCGACTGTCACATTCTTCCCTCACGGCATCGTGGATCCTCTCGAACTAGGTAATCGTTAAAATATAGTTCGAGCCACGGCGGGAGTGCTAGTAGGTTGTGGCAGGGTTGTTGTCCACACCTCTCCCTCAACCTCTCTGGAAATCATTTGTGGCCCCTTTACTCCATATGTGAATCTGGTCGGCAAGCTATCGTCAGCCTGCATCATCAACCATCATGTCAGATCATGTCAACAACATATCATAAAATCAATAACATATCATCAAAACAAAGCAATATAACCGTAAATGAAACAACCCAAATAGCCCACTCCCTGACTCAATCCGGAGTCCAAGGGGGTTCCACCGATGCCTCTGCATCCTCAAGTTTCCAAACCCTGCACACTCAACAAAACTGGGTCAATAGCACCTGTCTACATCAAGTAGTAACACATCATGTCATCTATCAGAACGCATCATAATCAAGCATAAATGTATTAATATCAGAAAGGTCCAGATCACTTGCGAGCAAGTGTCCTCAAAGAATAAGTTTTGTAAGTGTGCCAGAGTGGGATGTTACATAAATGGGTTAGGGTTTAACGATGAGACAGGTCCATCGGTCATGGTTAGGGAAACCTCTGTATGTCGATCAACCTCATTGGTAACCAAGCCAACAGGTTGTGTTTGAATGATTTATGAGCGGTAATTCCATAACACCCTGGAGCTCTGAACTCTCATAGTTCCAAATCCAGAAAATCTTAGCTCCTTTTGAGCCTAGCACAGGGTTCTGAGGCCTTGCTTATATGGATCCTCAAATAATTATTTTTGAATGCAGGCTTAACTCTTAGCCATGATTTTCTCAAGGTTATGGACATGATCCCTCGGTCACACAGGTGAAGGGTTTGAAGGAGGCACCCTCCTTCCACAGAGTTTGAACTTAGTGACCTACGAAGGGTGAATGAATAGGTCGATATGACTAAGGTGTTCCAACAAAGTCTGCCCCAAATCCTATATTATGAAATCATTCCTTGGGAAGATTTCCCTAAGGGTTTCTCAATAATTACATAAATCACAGATTTGTTCTTAAATTATTTTAAAGACCCATGTATAATAGTTCTCCTTCTGCTAAGGAGAGGTAAACAAGAACCATGTAAATAATTTTTTTTAAAGAATAATAATAATAATTTCTAATGATTTATCAAACACTATAATATTCAACCATAAACACAATCATTCTACCATGACCTCCATTCCAGACCATAGAGTATGAGAATACTTATCAGAAACCAAAATTTGTGAAGCAATTTCTAAGAGGGGTGCATGTTTCCACCCAACCATAGGCACAACCACTCCTGAATGGATTTACCATTGGCCACCCCCTATCTAAACCATGATGCTCTGAGAGATACTCCTTCTTTTTTGGCGATAGTGATGCAAGAGCATCTCTATTAAATCTAGAAAATAGAAAGTGGAAGTGAAATCGACACATCAACACATTGAAAGAGCCAAACTAACTCTTAACCAGCTTGCTAGTGGTGTGGATATTTGTTTTTGAATTTCTCATTAATTAATTAGTTGTATGTAAAGTCGGGCCACCTTTGAAATGACAGATTATTGTAAATCCTTACATGACTGTAAAATATTATAGGTGTAGGATATTAGCCCTTATTAGTCATTAGGTTGCATTTAATTAAGTTGAGTAGGTAATTGCTAGAGCATGATGTGTCAAAACCTAGATAGGATGGAGAAGAGCTCGAGAGATGACTCCTTAGACAAGTTTTTTTCATTATATTGTTGGTAAGAGGTAGTAGTTGTAACCCTAAGTTTTTGGAATGAATAGAACAAAGGAGAATTTATCCAATTGTATAGTGTTGATATTGTTTTAAAGTTTTACTGTTGTTATGAGTTTTATGAATGTAAGAGGTTCATGGTGAATGAATGAATTCATGAATAATTCAACAAGTTTCAATTATTTCTCTTATGTAAGTTTATGCAAGGAGTGCATACCGAACACAAGGAGTGCATGTGAGAGAGTATTTCGACTCGAAGCTCAAATAAGATAGCATGGAATTTTTGTATGAAGAGTGTGCATATCGAACACAAGGAGTGCATATGAGAAGTCTTTGACTTGGAGAAAAATTTGGAGAAATAATTCAATTTTTATCGTAAGATAGTGCAGAGGTCAATTGCAAGGAGTGAAAAGGACCATAAATCAACTAAGTGTCGAAGAAATCCCTTTGAAGAATTCAAGGTTCAAAGGAAGAATAAGTACAAAGGATTTAGTGGGATAAATCCTTCAAAAGAAGAATTTTTGAAGGTTAAATAACATAAAGGGTTAAGATTCACCCAAGAGGAGCTGAATCATTTCAAACCGTTAGATCTTGGAGAAGTCCCTCACTAGTTAGTCGCGAGGATCCTTCGGAATTCAGAAATTGGAATATTTGAAGGGAAGAGAGGTGAAAACCTCCAAATCATGAACTCAGGAAGTGGATCTTGACCATTGGTTGTGGGAGAGATAAGGACCGTTGATTATCCAGGGAGAATTCGGGGTTCGCGATTTAGGAGAAAGCGGGGAATTCGTTGTCAAAAAGGACAAAAACCCGAAGTTTCAAAGTGGAATAAGGGTATGATCTAAGTCATGGATATTTGGTTAAGGAGGCTCATTGATATAAGTGTGTGGAGACAATTCATGATTCAAAAATAGGGATTTGTGGAGTGGAGTGTATTAAAGATTCCTGAAGGTAGGAATCCAAAGAGATCATATTCATTGGTTGTGTGAATGACGGGAGTTGTAGATATCATCCAGAGGAATCCACGGTTCAGAATTCAGAATACTTGGCAGAGGTTGTATTCAAAACGTTTGAAGTCCGAAGCTCAAAGCACTTAAGGAGTTAAGCCCAGGATCATAGCCTGCGTTCATATGTGGAGAGGGGCTACTGTGGAAGAGCTAGTGCCCAAAACCTAAGAAAATCAGAAAGAGTGCTTAGAAGGGATCATGGGTTTCATAAGATTTGTGCTAAAGGAAAAAGGGGCCTAAGTGAATTTTTTCATAGGATAGGTAAAGACCCAAAGAGATAATCTAGCTCAAGAGTATAAGATCCTAGACCGGGAGGTCACACAACCCTTTAAAGAGAAGGGTGGTTTGCACCAAGTGGTATCAGATCCTAAAAAAACTCAAATTTTTACTCTGTGTGTTAGAAACAGTTGAAACAATTTTGTCGAGGATACACGTAGAACCACCTATAGTAAATTGTGTTGTAGGAAGAGAAGGGAGAGAGCTTCGCACAATATTGGAAGAAATGGAGGCAACACAGAGAAGAACACACAAAACTGGAGGCTTCAGTGATGAAGAGAGTGAATAAATAGAAGTTGAAGAAGCTACAGGGGAAGATGTGGCTAAAGAGCGCTTATTGAAAGTTGTTGTGAAGTTAAGAGATATAGCAAAGATAGACATCCCAATGTATGAGGGTAACCTAGATTATGAAGAGCTATTGGACTGGATAAGTTCCATGGATAAGTATTTCAACTATGAAGATGCTGACGAAGGGAAGAAGGTGAGACATGTTGTCACCAGATTAAAGGGACATGCAGCACTATGGTGGGATGAACTGCAGGTAGAGAGGAGGAGAAAACATAAGATAAATAATTGGGATAGAATGGTAGCCAAATTAAAGGATAAATTCATACCCAAGGATTATCAGATAAATATGTTCAAGAAGTTGATGAACTTGAGACAGAGGAGTATGACAGTGAAGGAGTACAAATAAGAATTATATAGGCTAAATATTGGGACTGGACAAAGAGAGAAAGATGATGAAAAAGATGCCAAGTATATAAATGGCTTGAGGTATGAAATCCAGGATCAAATAAACATGATGAACATAAGGACAGTGGAGGATTCTTATCAGATTGCACTGAAGGAAGAAAAAACGTTGGCCAGGAACCAGAGTCAGCGAAGCAGAGGAAGAAGCTTAAATAGAGGTAAGGGAATTGTCTATGATAAGGAACTGAAAACTAAGGATGAGATTGAGAAACCATATGGTCACATTTAAAGAGGAGGAAGTTCCCGAAGAAGACAATTTAGTGGGAGAAATTATTTTCCTCAAGAAAGAGGAAGAGGTAGAGGAGGTGAAGTTAAATGTTATGCTTGTGGAAAGATAGGACACATGTCATAGGAATGCTCTAAGAGGAAGAAAGAAGGAGGAGGAGAAGAACACATTTCTGAAGCCCACAAGAATGTAGAAGCAACAAAAAGAGGACAAAACCTTATGATGAGGAAAGTTATTCTAAAATCGGAGAAGGAAATGGAATAATTAGTTCAACGAACGAGGTTGTTCAAGACTTATTTTAAAACAAAGGAAAAAGTTTGCAAGATTATTATAGACAATGGGAGCATTGATAATCTACTATCCACATATATGGTGGAGAAATTGGAGTTGGAGACAAATGCACACCCAAGCCCGTATAAAGTATCGTGGTTGTAGAAAGGACATCAAGTAATGGTGATTCAACAATGCAAAGTTGAATTTAAAATAGGAGGTTATAAATATGAGATTTTATGTGATGTAATTCCTATTGATGTTTGTCATATTATGTTGGGGAGACCATGGAAGTTTGATAGGAATGTCATTCGCGATGGGAGAAAAAATACTTATACTCTAGAGAAAAATGGTAGAACCCACATGTTGTTTCCAATAGAAGAGAAGAAAGAAAAGGAAGAAGAAAACACAAGAATACTTCTCATGATTGGTAAGGAACTCTTGAATGAGATCAAAAAAGATCAAGAAATGGAATTTTTTTGTAGTAAGGAAGCCAAGCGTTATCCTTACCAATACTTCCATGGATGATTTACCTGAAGAAATCCTTGAATTGTTAGATAATTTTGCTTACATAGTAGTGTATGAGTTACCTCACTCATTACCACCCATTAGGAGTATTAGCCACCATATTGACTTGATTCCAGGAGCTAGTTTTCCAAACAAAGTAGCATATAGGTTGACACCTCGAGAGAATGAAGTGGTTAAGATTCAAGTTCAGGAGTTCTTGGATAAAGGTTTATTCAGAGAAAGTCTAAGCCCATGTGTAGTGCCAACTATATTAAGTCCAAAGAAGGATGGGGTATGGAGAATGTGTACAGATTCTAGAGCCGTCAACAAGATTACCATCAGGTATATATTACATTTACCCAAGATGGATTGTTTGAGTGGAGCAAGTTATTTTTCAAAAATAGACTTGAAAATTGGATATCATCAAATAGAATGAGAGAGGGAGATGAATGGAAGACATCATTCAAGACAAATGAAGGTTTATTTGAATGGCTAGTCATGCCATTTGGATTGAAAAATGCTCCAAGCACATTTATGAGGTTGATGAATCAAGTACTGAAAGACTTCATAGGTAAATTTGTCATTGTATATCTGGATGATATATTACTTTTCAACAAAATAGAGGAAGAACATTTAAAGAACTTGACATTACTGATGAGGAGATTGTAGGAAGAAAAGTTGTTAATAAACTTGAAGAAAATTTCTTTTATGAAAATGAAACTCATGTATTTGGTTTTTTTTATCTCTTCAAATGAATTGAAGATGAATCCAGAGAAGGTGAGAGCAATCAAAGAATGGCCATCACCAAGGAGTATATTTGAGGTGAGAAGTTTTCATGGGTTAGGAAGTTTTTATAGGAAATTTATCATAAATTTTAGTGGTATATGTGCATCCATAATGGATACTATGAAAAATAAACACAAGTCTTTTAATTGGACAGAGGAAGCTAAGAAAATCTTTAAAGTGTTGAAAAAGAAGATAACAAAACAACCAATTCTGGTTTTACTAGATTTTGGAAAGACATTTCAGGTAAGATGTGATGCAAGTGGAATAGCCATTGGAGTAGTCTTGAGTCAAGATAATATGCCAGTTGATTATTTTAGTGAGAATTTGAATGACACCAAGGAGAAATATTCTACATATGACAAAGATTTTTCTCCAATGATTCAAGATTTAAAGAAATAGGGACACTATCTAATTCTAAAAGAGTTTGTCTTGTATAGTGATAATCAATCTTTACAATTTATTACTAGGAAAGAGAATTTGAATCAGAGGCATGCTAAGTGGTTAGAATTCATGTAGAATTTTACTTTTGTCATTAAACATATTTCTGGAAGTGCTAATAAAGTTGCATATGCTTTGATCATGACGAGTTTGGTTGTATATGAATTCTAGGTGAAGACTTTAGGGTTTGACCACCTTAAGGACATGTATCAGAAATATCCATATTTTAAAGAGGCTTATGAAGAATATGAAAATCCTTTGTTGAGGGATAACATATCATGGTCAAAATATTTAATCCAATATGGATTTTTGTTCAAAGGAAGTCAATTGTGCATACCAAGATTCTCAATGAGAGATAATTTGTTGAAGGAAAAACATAGTGGAGGTCTAGCCGAACATTTCGGTCATGACCAAACATTTGCATAGCTGAATCGTTTGTATTATTGGCCAGTTATGAGGGTGGATGTGAAGAAATTTGTATACCTATGTAAGATTTGAAAAAATGCAAAAGGAAAGAGACAAAACAATGGTTTGTATCAGCCATTCCCTTTTTCAGAAAGGCCTTGGGATGCAATTAGTATGGATTTTGTATTGGGATTACCTAAAACCCAGAAGGGAAGCAGTTCCATATTTGTTGTGGTCGATAAATTTTCCAATGTGGCACATTTCATACCATGCCAAAAAACAAATGATGCTACATACATAGCCAATTTGTTTTTTAAAGAAGTTGTGAGACTACATGGATTTCCCAGAAGTATAGTCTGAGATAGGGACACTAAGTTTGTAGGACACTTTTGGAGGACTCTATTGAATAGACTGGGAACTAATTTATCCTTTATTTAATCATATCACCCTCAGATAGATGGACAGTCTGAAGTGGTGAACAAGAGTTTGGGAATTTTTTAAAGGAGTTTAGTCACTGAACAAGGTCATCAGTGGGATAAAATTCTAGCGCAGGCATAATTTCCGTTTAAAAATTTTGTAAATAAGAGCACTGGGAAAAGTCCATTCGACATAGTATATGGAAGACATCCCAGAGGGATTATAAAATTGAGAAAATTGAAATAAGATGATTTCAGGAGCATTGGAGCAGAAGATTGTTATACATAGATGCAGAGAGTTCATGATCAAGTCAGGAGACAACTACAAGATAGTAATCGAAAGTATAAGAACATATTTGATCAAAAAAGAAGAGAAGTTTAATTTGAAGTGGGAGATGAAGTTTTATCTCATTTGAGAAAGGGAAGGTTTCCAAGAGGAACATATAATAAGTTGAAGATGGAGAAGATAGGACCATGCAATATCCTCAGGAAATTTGCAGCAAACACTTATAAGATTGAGTTTCTAGATAATGTTGGGATATCACTGATATTCAACGTTGCAGACCTGTATCCTTATAACAAATATGATGCATGAGAATTTCATGATCAGGAAGAGATTTAGTGGGAAGAACAGATGCCCACAATAGAAAAACCTCAAATGGAGAAAATATTAGAACAAATAGTTGGAAAGAAAACCAGAAGAAAGATGTACTTTGAATATTTGGTGAAGTGGAAACATCACCCAGTAGAAGATTCAAGATGGGTAACTGAACCTAATATTTTGAAGCATGGAAAAATAGTGCGAGAGCTCATGGACAAGAGTCCATAAATATTTTGGCTAGAGGAGTATGATGCAGGAGCATTGATATCAAATCAAGAAAACAGAAAGTGGAAGAAAAATCGACACCTCAACACATTGAAAGAGCCAAACCAACTCTTAACCAACTTGGTAGCAGTGTGGATATTTTTTTTTGAATTTTTCATTAATTAATTAGTTGTATGTAAAGTCGGGCCATCGTTTTAAATGAAGGATTATTGTAAATCCTTACACAACTGTAAAATATTATAGGTGTAGGTTATTATCCCTTATTAGTCATTAGGTTTCATTTAATTAGGTTGAGTACGTAACCTTTAGAGCATGATGTGGCAGAACTTATATAGGATGAAGAAGAGCTTGAGAGATGACTCCTTAGACAAATTTTTTCATTGTATTGTTGGTAAGAGGTAGTAGTTGTAACCATGAGGTTTTGGAATGAATAAAACATAGGAGAATTTATCCAATTGTATAGCGTTGCAACTATTTTACAGTTTTACTATTGTTTTGAGTTTTATGAATGTATGAGGTTCATGGTGAATGAATGAATTCATGAAGAATTGAACAAGTTTCAATTGTTTCTCTTCTATAAGTTTATGCAAGGAGTGCATACTGAACATAAGGAGTGTGTGTGAGAGAGTCTTTTGACTCAAAGTTCAGAAGAGATAGCATGGAATTTTTGTATGCAAAGTGTGCATATCGAACGCAAGGAGTGAGTATGAGAATTCTTTGACTTGGAGAAAACTTTGGAGAAATAACTTGGGTTTTCTAGTAAGATAGTGTAGAGTTCAATTGCAAGGAGTGCACATGACTATAAATTGACTAAGTGTTGAATAAATTCCTTTAAGGAATTCAAAGTTCGAAGGAAGAATAAGTATAGAGGATTTAGTGGGATAAATCCTTTAGAAGAAGAATTTTTGAAGGTTAGACAAGATAAAGGGTTAAGATTGACCCAGAAGGAGCTGAATCATTTCAGACCGTTAGATCTTGGAGAAGCCATGCACTGGTTAGTCGTGAGGATCCTTCGAAATTTGCAAATTGGAATATTTGAAGGGAAGAAGAGTGAAATACTTCGAAGCATGAAGTCATGAAGTGGATATCGACTGTTGGTTGTGGGAGCTATAAGGACCATTGATTATCCAGGGAGAATTCAAGGTTCATGATTCGGGAGAAAGCGAGGAAGTTGTTGTCAAAAAGGCCAAAACCCGAAGTTCTAAAGTGGAATAAGGGTATGATATAAGTTGTTGATCATTGGTTAAGGAGGACCGTTGATCTCGGTGTGTGGATATAATTCATGATTCATAAATTTGGAGTTGTGGAGTGGAGTGTATTAAAGATTCTCGAAGGCAGGAATCTGAAGAGATCATAGTCATTGGTTGTGTGAATGACGAGAGCCATAGATCTCATTTAGAGGAATCCACGGTTTATAATTCAAAAGAATTGGCAGAGGTTGTATTCAAAATGTCCGAAGTCTAAAGCCCAAAGCACTTAAGGAGTTAATCCCGGGGTCATATCCCAAGGTCATATGTGGAGAGGGGCTAGTGTGCAAGAGCCAGTGCCCAAAACCTAAGAAAATTAGAAAGAGTGCTATAAGGGATCAAGGGTGTCATATGATTTGCACTAAAGGAAAAAGGGGCCTAAGTGAATTGTTTTAGAGGACAAGTAAAGACACGAGGAGATAATACAGCTCAAGAGTTTAAGATCCTAGACTGGGAGGTCACGCAACCCTTTGGAGAGAGGGGGGTTTGCACCAAATAGTCAGGGACAAAGGTTACTCTTCTCCTCCCAGAGGAACTTAGAAAACATATTTCTATGTACCAAGCAAGGGGCCTATAAAGAGTACTTCCACAAGCATTCATCCTCTTTGCAGCCCCATTTATTAGCTTGGATTGAAAAATCTTCCAATAGCTTCTTTCATTTAGAATGAATTGATTTCTCACTTCTCCTTTGAACCAGAGAGTTGCAATATCTCTCCTCTCTTTGGGATATTAGTCTCTCGACTCTTCCCTCCCGTAGATATGCCTTTTCCCATGAAATCACTTCCTTTATTGCCTTCCTTAGTAATATTTTCTGGGTATAAATCCCCAGCTCATGGTCAAGTCAAGTGTTAGATAATCCAAAATACAATTATCATAGTTTATAAAGTTAGACTAAAAAGATTATTAATTTAGAATATTAAATTAATAATCTAGAATATTTGTTAAATAAATGTAGAACTTT
>JZKD02S1607120.1:8471-20541 GCA_000966675.3 Picea glauca | reverse complement strand
TGGGACAAGTCGCATATCAGTTAGCTATGCCCAATCAGTCGAAGCTACATCCTGTTTTTCATGTTTCATGCTTGAAGAAGGTGATTGGAACCAGGTGCCAAATTCAAACCAACCTCCCAGAGCTTACTGAAGAAGGATCCATTTGGCTACAACCAGAAGTAGTCTTGGACCAGCGGGAGCGTCGCCTACATCAGAGAACCATCAAGGAAGTGCTCATACAGTGGAAAGATATCACTCCAGCAGATGCCACTTGGGAACCAGCTACAATTCTGCAGCAGTTTCCACATCTCAAGCCTTGAGGACAAGGTTGTTTTTAAGGGCGCGGACATGTTAAGTTCCTAACCCGCACATAGGTAGATCAATGTATTTGGATGTAATAAAGGTCAACATTAATAAGACCTTTCAATAAAATAGAATAAGGCAGATGTGAGAAGACCTAATAGAAGCTTCCGCTTCTAGAAGGATCTTCCTCTAGATGCTTCGCTTAATAGACATATTTAGTATAAATAAGAGTCGAGGGTATGAAAACCCTAGCTTGGAGATTATTGTAACAGAGCACTACTCGACTGGAGGTTTCCCCCTGGAAGAGGCCTGTGAACATTGCTTCCTGAATCAAAGTGCTTTTCTATTGCTATTTCGCATATTATTTCTGTGTATTATGAAGATTATGCTGAATATTTTACTGTTATTCTGCCATTTCTAGCATTTTATTTCTGTTCTGCATATTTTATATATATGGTATCTTGCAGGGAACTTATGCTTATAGGGTTCTTCCTTTTGGACTTTGCAATGCCCCAGCCACTTTTCAAAGGGTTGTCCTAGCCATTTTCCTTGATTTGACCAATGATTGCATGGAAGTCTACATGGATGACTTTACAGTCCATGGAAAAGACTTCCAGGAAGCTTTGACCAGTCTAGAAAAAGTCTTGATTAGGTGTAAGGAAACTAATCTTTCCTTAAGTAATGAAAATTCAAAGATGATGCTCACTGAAGGTATTGTTTTGGGACATCATATCTCTGGTTCTGGAATGAGAGTTGATTTGGCAAAGATTCATATTATCACACAAATCATAATACCTTCCTCACAAAAGGAAGTCCGTAGATTTTTAGGGCATGCTGGCTACTATAGAAGATTCATTCCTAATTTAACAAGCCTAGCTACCCCTTTATTCAAGTTATTATCTAAAGAAGCCAAATTTAAGTGGGATTATGAATGCCAAATATCTTTTGAGATTCTAAAACAAAAATTGTCAACTACCCCTATATTAAGAGGACCAAATTGGTCCATTCCTTTCATATATGTACCGATGCCTCAGACATAGCTCTTGGGGAAGTTCTTGGACAAAGGGAAAATCAAATGCCTTATGATATTTACTTTGTCAGTAAAAATATGTCTCCAGCTGAAGTTAATTATACGGTCACAGAAAAATAATTGCTAGCTGTGGTCCATGCTATCAATAAATTTAGACACTATATTACAGGATATCAAGCTTTTGTACACACCGATCATTGAGCCATAAAATTCTTAATGAACAATCCTGTAACAAATATTAGAGTTACAAGATGGCTATTATTATTACAAGAGTTCAATATCAACATTATTAATAGACCCGGTAAGGATAATCTTGTGGCTGATTTCTTATCTAGAATGATTCATCTGGGAGATAACGCACCAGTAGAAGATAACTTTCCTGATGAAATTTTTTTTTCTATTTCTACATTCACTCCTTGGTATACATATGTAGCTAACTATCTTGTGACAGGGAACATGCCTCAAAAATTGTTTCCTAGAGAAAAACATAAAGTAATTCAGCTAAGTGCAAACTACATGTGGCACGATGATTGTCTCTACAAAGTAGGACCAGATTTGGTAATCAAGAGATGTGTAAGGGAAGATGAAATTCATGATGTTTTACAAGCCTGCCATGATGGTCCTTATGGAGGACACTTCGTAGACAAGAGGACTGCTTATAAAGTTATGCAATTTGGTTATTATTGGCCTCATATTTTCAAAGATTGTAAAACCTATGTATCCAATTGTGATGAATGCCAACGAATGGGTAAGCCTACTGCATGAGACCAAATGACACTTCAAACCCAAGTAGTCATTGAGCCTTTCAAGAAATGGGCATTAGATTTTGTAGGGCCCATTAACCCTGCATCTAAAAAAAAAAGTACATACTTGTATGTACTCACTATGTGACTAAGTGGGTTGAAGAAAAAGCTTTACCAGCTGCAAGTGAACAATCAGTGGTAGATTTCCTTTTTAATGACATCTTTAATAGATTTGGTGTACCTTGAGAAATTGTGACTAATCAGGGAACTCAATTTACCTCTAATCTAGTCAAAGATGTTACAGAACAGTACCAAATTAAACACAGGAAATCTACACCCTACCATCCACAGGAAAATGGACAAGTAGAATCTACCAACAAAGTTATTGAGTCCATTCTTACCAAAATAGTACAAGTACACCACAAGGACTGGGCTGATAGATTACTAGAAGCCTTATGGGCTTATAGAATCACCTGGAGGAATACAACAGGACATACACCCTACGAGTTGGTGTATGGTAAGTAGGCACTTCTCCCCATAGAATTCCAGATCAAAACCTTCAGGATTGCAGTACAAGTTGGAATGAACTTGGATGAAGCCTAGCAACAAAGACTCTTGCATCTTAATGAGTTGGATGAAATCAAGCAAGAAGCACTTCAAAGAAACACCCTCATTCAAGAGCAGGGAACAAAATGGCATGACAAGTATCTCAAAAATATAAAATTTCAACAAGGAGATTGGACCCTGTTGTATGACAACAGATTCAAAAACTTCAAAGGCAAGTTAAATACTCATTGGATGGGACCTTACAAAATTGAAACTATATATGACAATGGTTCAATCAAGATAAAGACAATTGACGAACAATAGACACCACTACTTGTGAATGGTCATCGGTTGAGAATTTATAACAAACCCATATCAAAAGAGGAATTTTTGACTCGTATACTACAAAATTCAGATATGCAAGTGATCAGTAAGGAAGGAGACCTTCCTACTGATCCACATTGATTGATTGGTTTATTTTTTAAACTTTTGTACATAGGTGTGATTTGTGTTTTGTTAATAAAATGAAGGTAACAAGGGATTCTTACCTCCTTTTGTTTTACTTCCGCATTTTATCTTTGATTTCTAAAATTTATTTGATCCTTCAAGAACTTGCTAAACATCAGTTTTGAAGACATCAACAATACTCTGTTCTACTCTGGTACCAGCAGTCCTGTGCTGGTCTGGTACTAGAAGTCTATCCTTATACGATACTACCAGGACACATCACCTAATTGACAAGGAATGCTATGCATATTTCAAAATATTATGTCAATTAATATGAAGTATGAAGCCATGCAACAACCACTTAAGTTGGAACCAAGAATTCAAATGCAGCATCAAATGGTCGCCCTTATGAAGCAATAATTTCTTTTGGTTCTGTTGCTAACTAAAGGGAAGTATCTTTAATTTATTTTGGCTCTGTTGCTAAAAGGAAGAATTTTTAATTTCTTTCGGTTCTCTTGCTTGACAAAGAAGACATAATCTTTACCTATGATTGTTAAAATAACCATGCTTAATCTACTTCAAAGTCTAGAGGTTGCCTTTATCCAGTATTTCAGCATGATTAAAGGGATAAAAACTATATTAGCCTACAAGTAACTATCTCACCCTAACTAGACTTCAATAGTATTCATTGGATTATCTTTTCTAAAAGAGTAACATATGATTATATGAACACTCTCTGTCAAGGGCACACTAGGAAAACTTTTATGGAAGAGGATGTATCAGTACCCTAAGGTAACTTTAGGTCATTCTCTTATGGACAAACTCAGACAAAATTATACATTTGGATCCAATGTGCAATACAAAAGTTTATTTTTCCTTCAGACAAATCTTTAAAGACATCCAAATAAGAGAATACATCTTCCAACCCAATACCATCCTAGTCTATAAAAAGGTTTTCAGACGAGCCTCCCCTCTCACCATGCAAAATCACACTTTAATAAAATCGAAATAGGTGACTATGGACAAGAAGCCTCTGATGGAAAAATGGCTTAAAAGACTAACCCGCTGGGATACTGAACAGGTGTGCTAGCAGCGGGTACCGGTCTATGGTATGACTAGGCAAACCCATCAGGGTACTGAACAAGCCTATTGGCAATGGGGCATTCTTCCTAGGGAAGGGATGTCTCTCACTAATTATCACAACTACCCCACCGAAGTACTGAACATGCTTACTGGCAGTGGGTTCTGGTTGAGAAATGTCTCATCTATATGTGTCTGATTGAAAAATCCACTTTTGTCATCTAAAATATGAACACTACAAGCAAAGATCATTGTTAACATTTATGAGATACAACTCCAGATTAATAAACAAAGATAATTATTACAAGCAAATTTCCATTTGATAATTACCCTAAGTCAACCTTATCGGTCTAACATATAAAGCCTACATTACCTAAGAAGGAAACTTCTTAAGAGTGGATCCCTAACTAGGGAGTCTAATCTACTTGTACTGTTAAATGTATCCATAACATCTATTGATAGTAAATATCTGAAGCAAGTTAGGTTGGATCTGTTCTTTTGGAAAAAATATAAAAACCTCCCTGTTTTCACTGCTGAATGCTACCCTTGTTAATAAGTCATCAAAAGAAAGGCAATTTCAATTTTTTTTAGGCATGTGATCATATGCTAGGTGATAAATGTACTTTTGGAATTTGATTTGGTTTCCTTTCTCTTATCATCTTTCCTCCATTATGATACTGAGTGTTGAATCTTCTGGCATAAGGATATGGAACATCCTTGGCATGGGGGAGGGTCAAAAAGCTCCTTTAGAACTCTTTTTCAGACTCACGTCTCATCTTCAAAAACCAACATGATCACCCTACAACCCTACAGAACTAGACACAAAAGAAGATAAGCACAGAATAAAGAAGTTTCATGAAGTACAGGAAATTCTAGTACCAAGCTTCCATAAAACTCCAGCCTAAAAAGATGAACTCTGACAATCTACAAGCTTCAAATACAAAGGCAGTCTCATATGCTATGGGTATTGATCATACAATGGTAAAAGCAAAGGTAACATGGTATTATTTATTTTCCTTTGCTTATAAAACTACAATAGGTATGAAAATGTATACTAGATATTATGACCTTAGTGTTAAAACTATGCACCTACCTTTCACTCCCTCATACCCATATGCCTTTAATCAATCCTCTCATCACATAAGCACTCGAAAATGATTGAGGGAAAAATCACATCAAAAGTGTGAATATGAAGCATGTCTAGTAATGATGGGCCACGAAAGTGCTTCATCCTTAAGAAAATCACGAACTTATCTTGTGTCATGAACCATGATTCAACATCAAATTCACCGCTCATAGGTCCAATCACCTATCCCAAACAACAATGATGCTTCGATACCCAACGTTTCGTCCCCATCATTATGCTAATGGGGATAAATGAAATGACTTATCTGGGTGGCGAAGCCATCTAGATGAGCCTCATCTTGTCTTAATTTTCCTTTGCGACATCTTTTCTTAAACTCACCATTCAAATTAGCGACGCCATCACCATAGTTGTTTTGTCATTTCCACCTTTCTCTAGTTCTGAGCTTACTCCTCCCTGCGATCTCCAGTACCAAACCCTTACCCTCATCAGCTGACTAAATCCTTGCGCTACAGCCCGATTTTTTTTCTCACAATTTATAAAGATGGTTGTAAGTAGACATGAACCAGTCTTCCAGATTTATAGAGAGACCGAGGAGTTCCAACTGTGTAGAGAGAAGTATGCTAGAGTGGGATGGATTCCATTTTTGGAAAAATGCACAGGCTGGCATGAGAAGGTATCTCACGCATTTATTCAGGGTTACGATGGAGAGATTGTGCACATAGGAAATCTGCAGCTAACAATCAATGAAGCAACCTTAAGGGAAGTCACAGGATTACCTAACAGAGGAGCCAAGTATTTCAAAGGAGTAGGAATCAACAAGGAAATGTGCCAACGATTTTTGAAGGAAGACCATCAAAACCCTGATTGGAAAAAGGGGATTCCTAGGAACTATATCAAGGAAGAATATCATCCAATACTTGATAGTATTCAACGATTCCTCACTTGTGAGGGCAGGTATGCTGCAATCTTTATATATCATATTAGGCTTCTATTACACTTTGAAGGAGGCCTTTAAATTGATTTCCCATATTTTTTTTTATGGATGAGTCTGAACAAGATGGTAAGAGGTGTCAAATCCCTATCCAATACTGAGAAGACTAGCATTTACCATCAAGTTCTTATTAAGATGTTAGTTTTACATGAAATCAGGAAGCAAAGGATTAGCTGGAAAATCCTCATCACTCAACACCTTCCCATAGAAAACAAACGTGTAGAGGAAGCCCAACTTGCTCCAGAGAAAGATAAGGAACCTCAAAAGAAAAAGGGAAAGAAGGATAAGGAAAATCCATCATCATCCAGAATAGTGAGCCAAAACCAAAAATCTAGTAAACAAGTAGGTCCCTTTTCCACAGTCAATAAGACTTTTAAAAGTCAAGAATCAAAAGGTAAAACCAAATTAGTAGAGGAGACTTCAACAGTAGCACTTTAGGAGAAGGGTCATAAGACAAAAACTGTGAGGAAAGGGAAGAATAGCTCAGAAAATAAAAGTGAATAGTCTATAGAACAATCCCCTATAACCATTCCACAAATAGAAAAGAAGAAAAGGAAGCCTGTGAGCACCCTTGATCCAGTACCCCCTTGTAAAAGAACCACAAGGAGCATGGAAAAGAAAGGAAAAGAAGTTGTCAGTCCTCATACACATGAATATCCAATAGATCTTACCTCCCCTTCTGAAGACCTATCAGTCCAGGATGACATCCCTAGTTTGACCAAGGAACAAGTCACTATTACTTTATGTGGGATGATGGAGGAAGTGGAGGAAAGAGAATACATCCAGCCAGAAACAATGGAGTCAAAAAGAACCTTAACAAAAGCACAGATGAAGAAAAATATTGGGGAGCTGCAAAAACAAAACCAGGAACTCAAACAAGAAGTGAAGGAATACCAACTATTGGACAGGTATATCAAAAAGTAAAATGAGCAACTGAAGGTAACCAACCAACAACTTCAAGATGACCATGAAGAGACTTATAATAAGCTCAAGAAGGTACTAAGACTCTTACAGTACATTAGGGTCATAAAAAGGGAGCTGAAAGCAGAAGCCTCAACCATGAACATCATTGATCCACAAAAGTAAAGAATGGAGTCTCAAATTTTGTAAATTTTGGGTTTGTTTCAGTTGCATGAGGACATGCAATGGTTTTGGCATGGGGGAATGTTGAGCCTCTAAATTGACATCCTCACTACCCTATTATAATCCTCATCTATACCTTTTTCGCTTATGTAAGCTTAGATAAATGACAAAGAACACTACCGTTAGCCATTGATGAGGTCATAAGGTAAAGTATAATTAATTCATGCATTTTGTGGTTTATTGAGCTACGAGACTAAATGTTTCATGTACTAATGTTTTAATTTTCCATGTATAACCTTTGAAATCTAGATGAGTCCAACCTTTTTATACCAACTCAACCATCTGGTACTTATGCGCCAGATTTCCACTATCCAAATCCGATACCAAGCGCGCCTTCCATTCAAATCCGGTACTGAATCTCACCTATCACGATCCAGTAACAGTATAAAAAGCAGAGTATACCAATTTTATCTCCAGACCGTACTAAAGATAATTGTTGGATGTTTGCTAAATCATTAAAGATCTAGTAAGGTTACGATAAGCTTGTTTGTCTATTGCTTCATCCTCATACACTTTGTGTCATGAGGATGAAGCTTAAAATATGTAACCAAATATATAAATTTGACAATTGACTGATTTTCTAAAGATTTCACCTCCTTGTGTTTCACGACTAAGATTGTTTAAATAGTCATGGCAAGGTTGGTAGAGGTAGTAGAGATTTAGTATAATCCAGCATGTGAAGCAACGTTACATATTGTAGAACACATTCTGAGTTGAAGTTTAATAGAAGGATGTTATTTATTTCCAGGTCTTGATCATTTATGAATGAATGTGAGTTGAGTTGTTAGCATAGTTTAATTCTATTTTTTGAAATTTAAGTAAGAGGAATGTGTGGATTGAAAGAAAGCTTACTGTAGACTCCAGTCGCTAACGTTGAAGCGGCAAGGGCCCACTGCCGAACAAAGGTCAACATCCTTATAGATTAGTATTAGTAGTTGATTTCAATAGTATAGATGTTAGATTAGCTAAATATTAATTCTTTCAGATGATAGCAGTATAGTTTAGACTAGGATTTTGATCATACGATTGTTTGGAGATCTTTGCTTACTCTGTTTTGCATATGTTTTGTTTCTATTTTTATGAATTTGACTTTGTTTCATGGACATAAATGTTGGTAGTAGTAGTCAGACATATTTGAAGGAGAAATAGTGAAGTTTTCAACAACACATTGTGAACCACAACATACTCAGTATATTGACTATTGAACTACCCATGCTATGTCTTGATGATTGATGTGTGATTTCCTTTTCAGAAGTGTGATTGCGTAGTTAGTTTTCTGGGTCAGATAGAAGATTTGATTTGTCAAAGAAATCCATCTCATATTTGCATGTTTCATAATGGAGTAGATAACCCCTCTGTGAAAGACAACCAAAGTGTGTTTTGATTTTCTAGTTTGTTTTGTTTCTAGCATGCATAATCTAGAATAGTTCTATACTCATGACATTAGAATTACCTTTCTTACTGGTGTCTTGCAACTCTGTTGATTACGAATCCTGGATTTATAATTAAAGAGTGCATTATACTAAGAATATAAGTAGCACACCATTTTCCATCCTTCGTTTTCACAAAAAAGGAGGGTTCTCCCCATGGGGACACACTAGTCTGAGTGTATCATTTTTCCATCATCTCCTTTAGGTGTAGTTTTAACTCAACCAACTCTTGGGTACTCATTCTATAGGGTGTTCTAGACACTGCCACTGCTCCTGGTACAATTTCTATTTAAAAGTCAATATCTCTTCTTGGAGGTAGACCAGGTACCTCTTATGGAAACACATATTTATACTCCCTTAATATGGTATGGTCCTCTAGGCTTGGTTTATTGTTGTCAACAGAGTCCAACAATTGTATTGCATACAAAGGACATCCATTTTTGCAATACTTCTTCACTTGAAGGGATGATATTTGTCTCATTGAGACATGATTTTGAATCCCTTGTAGGGTTATCTTTCTCCCTTCTTCATATTCACACTCCAAAGTTTTATTGTAATAGACTAACTTGGTTTTATGGGAAGCCAACCAGTCCATGCCAATTAGTAGGTCATAAGATCCTAAAGGAAGCATATTTAAGGTTTCTTGGGTGGGTAATCCATTCATAATGAATTGGCATGCTGGTATGACCTATGATACATTTCTTTTGGTTCTAGTGACTAGTTGTACCAGCCATGATTTAACATGTTTAACTTGTTGCAATTTAAATTTATCAACAGTTTGAGGGGAAACATAACTCAAATTAGAACCAAGGTCAATTAAAATGGAAACTACATGGTTGAAAATCATACCTTCCATCTCCACCACTAAAGCTTGGTGGTCATCTTGTCTATTATCCAAGGATGCATAAATTTGTGGCATGTTCCTAGACACATGATTGAATTTGGTATCCCCTTGGATGTTGTAGACCCTCCTATTGTTCTATTTCCTTTGTGGGAAGTCCCTCAACATATGTTCTTCTCCACAACCCCAAAATTTCAACAATTCTCTCTTCATGTTATCATTCTTATCTGAGGCTGCTCCAAAGGGTTTATTTCCACTCTGATATGGGAAATTTTGTTGATATAAACTTTTAGTAGGAAGGATCATCTTAGAAACTTTCCCATGGTTCTTAAATATTGATGGTTTATACCCCTTCTTCTTTAATCTTGAAATTCTCTTCTTATTCCAGTCCTCAAGAAGTTATGTCTTATTCTTGAGTTACTCATAGAAATACCTTGCCTTGTGAGTAGTGTCTTCTAAAGTCTTTGGCTCATCAAACTCAATTCTCTCTTGGAAGGACTGAGGTAATCCACCAATAAATCGTTGAATCTTTAATTTTTCATACATTATGTAGAGAACATACCTTATCAGCTCAAGAAATTTGTTGATATATTCATCTATTGTGAGTTGTCATAACTTGAGCTCATATGACTCCTTGTTATTCCCATCAAAGTATTTCTATGATAGATACTTCTTCTTGAAGTATTTCTCAAATTGTTTCCATGACAAGTCCTTCTCATGGATTCCTTTCAAATTATTAACATCCTCCCACCAAATGGAAGCCTTTCCATTTAGGATGAAAATGGTTATTTGATCCTTTAATTTTTCAGAGTAGTCATAGAATCGGAAGTACTTCTTCAAACCTAGTAGCCAAACTTCTTCTTCTTCCCCTTCCTAATTTTTCCATCGAAAGTGGGTGGTTTGGATTTCTTGAAATCTTCAGGGTCATGGCTCTTGCAATGTTTACTCTTTTGCCTTCTCCTGTGGGAATGTGAACTTGTTTTTCTACTAGAATATCCCTTGGTGTTGTCAGTTTACTCACCAGAGGATTGTTCTGATGAGTGTCTCTTGACTCCACGTTGGGAATTCTTTGAGGTTCTTCTCATTGTGTGGCCACTTTCAAGACTATGCTTTCGTATCTTAGGTGGACTTTGATTTTTCTTAGTATGATGTATGTCAACATGATTGGTTGTTGGTCCATGTTGGAATTTCCTTTGTACATATGATAATATTTGTAGTAGGACTGCATTAATTTCAACTTGATTTTATTTCTCTTTTATCATCATTTCATTGTCATCCTTACAACTTTGTAATTCTTCCATGAGGCTTCTTACAGTTTTAGCCAAATATGGAGGGGTTTCCATCGCCCTCCTCTCATCAGATTCCTCTTATCCATTGTGGGAGATTTTCTGAACTCATGGTGTGTCACCATCCCTTACGCTATAGTTTTCATGTTGTCCACTCATTGCTTGAGTGCAAATAAAACATTTTATGTTAGTTAATTATCTATTAGTTTATGAACAAAACACAGTTCATTATTTTTTCAAAACATATAACGACAATATAAAGTGTTGTTTCTCTCTTTAGTAGTGTTTTGAATAAGCTTCTTATGAAAGGGGTAAGGTAGGGTGTCACCCCTAAACGTTCTCTATTAATATTTTTATGTGACTCGTTCATGAGACCAAGAAGGCCAAGTGTTATTTCTTTCTCTGATACCAATTTGTAACACAACCAACCCCTAAGAACATTTTTTAGGGATTGTGAATCAACAGTTCTCTTTCCTTAATTGTCTCGAATCCTCTTTCTAAGGTCTCCATCATCTTCTACTCAACCATATCTTTCTAATTTCTACTACCAGGCTCAAATCTGAGCTCTAGATTGCAAGTTATGGCCTCATGAAGTTGTTTGGGCACTATAAGTCAAGGGCCACATGGGTCCATATCATTGTACCATCCCAAGTTCCCTGAAGTCCTGAATATTATCCAACATTCCTACATCCACAGTGAAATTCCATCCACCATATAATCCAATGACAAGACTTGATCCTTGTTTAAAACATAAGCTAACATGAATTTGACATTCGACACTTCATCACTAAGAACCCCTTTTCCTTTCTATGCACATAT
This sequence comes from Picea glauca, assembly GCA_000966675.3. Classification (NCBI taxonomy): domain Eukaryota; kingdom Viridiplantae; phylum Streptophyta; class Pinopsida; order Pinales; family Pinaceae; genus Picea; species Picea glauca. Next base: position 8,816 of record JZKD02S1607120.1, on the reverse strand, counting down.
CCTCCAGAGTCACGAAATCCCAAACTCCCAAAGGGTCCACCCTTACACTTGGTGGTGTATTAAACATAGAGGCAAGGATAGGTGGGTCCCAAGTACTCCACCCATAAATAGTCCAAGTGAGTATGTGCCAAGGGATGATACGTGGAAATGAAGAGATGATATGTTGCCCCATTAGTGAGCGACTGTTAAGAACCAAACATCAATATAGCATAGAAAAACCTCAGGAAAAATACTCAATGCCTTGAAAGAGAGATAATTTCAGATAATAAGCCTCTTCGAGGGGGCAACCTCCTTTTACCCCACTTAAATGTTCAAGTACAAGATGATTCAAAATGAAAATGTCTC
>JZKD02S1607119.1:1669174-1684904 GCA_000966675.3 Picea glauca | reverse complement strand
GGATTGGCTAGGTTAGGGTTAGGTTTAAGCATCTAAGCTTCGTTTCTTCGCCCCTACGAAAACAACTATTGGTTTTCTGCCCTATAGCTACGTTAGCCTTGCACCTCTATGCTTATGCTCCTAGGGAATATGCCGCCTCCTTCCCGCTTGTCCTAGTCTGACCCCTTTTAATTTATGCTTACAACTTGATTAAAATGACTTCCGAGATTGTGTTTATTAATTTACGCCGATATGCGTACACCCGCGCTAAAATTTGTGGGGAAGGTGTATTTTGGTGAAATCGATGTTAAAATTTGTTCTTTTTTATTGAATGTCTTTCACTTTTATTTGCAAGGGTTTCTTAGAAAGGATAAGGAAAATAAATATAAGATTTATGTGCTCTATGGATATGGTAAAATGGGTGATTCTCGTGGTAAAATGGTAAAAAACCATTTTCCCAAAAGAGTTGAATAGGTAGGGTTTTAAAACCATTAATATAGTTGGGAAAGATTTGGGTGCCCATTGTGTTTGGAAGATAATCTCTTATCATATTCTTTGGTGTCAGGTTGTTGCAAAAAACTATGTTGATCATGGTTCGGTGAAAAATTGGATTAGAATTCCTTCAAATAATTCCCCTAATGTTTCAATTATCTAGATGGATACAGTTATAATGTTCTCTTTGATTGGGAGATGGATTGTATGGAAGGTTGGGAAGGGGACACAAGTTTGGGATAAGAGGATACCCTTGGGTTCACCATGGAGAAGTTTACAAGTTCCCTATGAATTTAATTAATGTTCTTCATGAAAAATCATTGTTCTTTCTAAGTCAAATGCCTTATATAAAATTCACCACTATATAGAAGCATGAGAGGAGGTTCTTTTATATAATTGCTATTAGAGGTGGAAATGAGAGGGTTTGAAAACCCTATATTTCTATTTTAATGTCAAGTCATGTAAGAATAAATGACGTGCATGATGTTTGGTCTATTCAAACATCATGTACATGGATAGGGACAAATTTGGGTCACGTCCATGTACATGGAAATGTCACGAGAAAATGAAACATTTTATGATAGGCATGTCCATGTACATGGACAAGGCTGAATTAGTTATTAGAATAAGACTTTAAACATAGGGTGTTTTAAACATTTAGAGAATAAGACTTTATATTCAAATCTAATTAGTTATCGGAATAAAAAAATCTCAAGGATTACTGCATATGTTTATGTTTTCATTGAACTATTATTTCTAGACCGTTTAATTGTACGATCCATACATAAATTAAGAGAAGTCTTCGAGTGAAGCTCTCAACACAATTTATCTGATTAACAATCATAAAGTATATTGATTTTATTTAGTGAAATATATGATATCTCATCTTCTAATTATAGATTCATAATGCAATAAACAAGAAAAATAGGTGAATTCATAAAATATTATAGAAATATGAAGTTATATGTTCTACCTGAGCATTTGAGATTGCCCGTGTACATGGACAGGACCACGAATCCAATTTTTTTAAACAAAATTACATAAGATATGATGTTTTTAAATTGAATTACATAAGACAGTTTTAGAATAAGACTTTAAACATAGGGTGGTTTAAGAATTTAGAGAATAAGACTTTATATTCAAATCTAATTAGTTATTAGAATAACAAAGTCTTGAAAATATTAAGGATTATTCCATGCATTTAAGTTTTCATTGAACTATTATTTTTAGACAGTTTAACTCTACTTCATCTTATATACAGATTCCTAAATTTAAGTTTAAACCATGTAAAGTATGTGAAACTTTATCCTAACTTTGCCTCGATATGAGGCCAAATAAGATTCTAAACTCAAAACTTACCATAAAATATGAAATGCAAGTCCAAAAATTTAAGAATTTGGAAAAACTTTATGTTAAATTCATTGGTTTCCGTGCAAGCTTAATAGATTAATAAAAAACAAATTACTATAGTCCCTACCAACCTGAAGGGAAGGGACTAATAAGCTTTGAGTGTCCTTTAAACCAACTCAAAATCAAAATCTACCGTCACTGACTCTATGATTTTATTTGTTATTAATTGGGCAACAAATATCTATGATTTTATATGTGATCAATTGGAAAACAAATATGCATAATTACAAGTGTGTTAACCCTAAATTGCACCATACATGCATACCTGGCATCACGCCATCTTACTTGCTATTTTTTCCAATCCATCACTGAACAACTCTTCTTAAAAACACTATTTTTGAAGATGTACGTGCCCTGCACCACTACTGCACGCGTATGTACACTAGCTGCACCATTACTGTCTGCGTACGTATGCTAGCTGCACCATTACAGCCCATGTATGCCCACAAAAGTTGCAAGGAATTCGTTGAGATTACGGGCTATTGGGTAGTTTTCCAACTGTCCCACTGCCTATAGCTCGTCACCCAACCGAATAACCATCCTTTTGTCATATAAAAGGAGGTTTTGGGGTCTCATTCCAACAAGAAGCATAAGAACAGTGAAACTTTGCCCATTTCACATCCCCTCCTTGCCCCAAGAATTTGCAGCCACCTTGTGAGTTTTGAGCCAGAATTGTCCATTCTTGCCTTTTTCCTCCATCATAATCCCATACCATTTCCTTAGAAGAAGTGTGAGAGGAGAAAGATACGTGGAAGCGAAATTGGAGCTTGGTGAAGAGGATCTAGGACCAGGTTCGAGGAGTAGTCGTCGATCTCATTGTAAGTAAACTTTGTGATTCTAATAAAAGGAGTATTTTTTCTGTCCCGCCATATGATGTGTTCAATATTTATGTTTGATTCATGTTTTATTATAACATATAACCCACTAATTCATATATGAGATGCATGTTCGTAGTTTCTTGTTTGTCTTTTTATGAATGCAAGTCAACCTTGGGAGGATATTTGTAGTCGAGGAGCAATCGAACATGAAAGGATCAACACCGGACGCAAAGTTTAAGGTAGAGTTACCAGATCCTTTTACTTTGTATTTCACGCATGAATGTGGGAATAGTCGGGGTATTTGTAAAAAGTAGGAGACTTTTAGATAGTTATATCTTCCTACATGTTGAACCCTAGTGTAGTCCATAGGGGAGTTTTATCGCTATAGAAGAATCGATAACCATACTTTTCATAAGTCAAACTTCAATCAAGGAAGAGGTTGATTGCCTCTCCTTAAGGAAAACGTTTCCTAAAACAAGCACGCTACTGACACTTAAGAATCATGCATATGTACGTGAGTTGTCTAAAGGTTGGGCGTGTATGTATGCATTCAGACCCACTACAGGCCGCGTACACATCTGTAACTTCTCTAAAAAAGAAAAAACTAACAGGCAGGTTGACAAGGCAGGGAGTACTGTTATGGTAGACTAGAATCCCTTAAAGACTCAGCAACTTACAGAAACTCAAAAAAAAGGTAATCAAACCAATTAAAACACCCAAGAAATATCCCCTAAAAACCCTCGAGGCCTCCCCAATATAGTCACCAATTCTTATATAGCGAGAAAACCCCCCTATGGACTACACTAGGGTTCAACATGTCGGTAGATCTAACCGTCTAAAAGTCTCCTACTTTTTACAACTACCCCGACTATACCCCACATTCAAGCGTGAAATACAAAGTAAAAGGATCTGGTAACTCTACCTTAAACTGCGCATCCAATGTAGATCCTTTCACGTTCGATTGCTCCTCGACTACAAGTCTCCTCCCAAGGCTGACCTGCATTCACAAAAAGACAAACAAGAAACTACGAACATGCATATCAGATATGAATTAGTGGGTTAGATGTCATAATAAAACATGAATCAAACATAAAGATTGAACACATCATATGGTGGGATAGAAAAAGTACTCCTTTTATTCGAATCACAAAGTTTACTTACAATGATATCGATGACTACTCCTCGAACTTGGTCTGGGCTCCTTCATCAAGCTCCAACTGCGCTTCCACATATCTTTCTCCTCTCACACTTCTTCTAAGGAAATGGTATGGGGTTATGATGGAGGAAAAAGGAAAGAATGGACAATTCTGGGGTTATGATGCCAGGTATGCATGTATGGTGCAATTTAGGGTTATAACAACAAGGTAACGTTCATGTCATCCAATTGAAAGTGAAAGTAAGTAGTGTTGAAAGTTTACATTTAATTTTAATGTTTTAACTCTTTTACTTGTGGTTGTAAAAAGAAATTTATAACATTGGCTTGGAGTAAAATTATGCAGTTATAAAACTATCTACCCCTCATTCACTCCTAATAAATATATCTCATGAACAAACTTATATATATATATATATATATATATATATATATATATATATATATATATTATTTTTAATGTTTTTACTTTTATTTAATATATATTATATATGGAGGAAAAATCATATATATTATTTAAAAAAAATTAACTTGGGTAACATTATTTCAGAACAGGGTATAGTAGTATATCCTGAGAATATTAAATCCATTAGAGGATGGCTAGCACCTAGGAATGTTTCAGAAGTCAGATATTTTATGGGATTAGTTGGTTACTACAGATGATTTATAACCGGTTTCTCTAAGATTGCTCATCTCTTCACTTATTTGCAAAAGAAGGGAATGAAATTTGAATGGACACCTGAGTGTGAAGAGAACTTTAACTTGTTTAAGGAGTTACGCACTAGTGCACATGTGTTAAAGATTGATGACCCAAATGAAATTTTTGTGATATGTACAAATGCATGCAAGGAAGGAATTGGTGGAGTCCTCGCTCAAAATGGACATGTTATTTTTTATGAGTCTAGAAAGATTAAAGAGCATGAGAGGAACTATGCAACACATGACTTGGAGCTTGTTGCCATTGTTCACGCGTTGAATATGTGGAAGCATTATCTCATGGGAAAGAGATTTGAATTAAGAACAGACCAAGTGGTCTAAAGTATTTTTTTGAACAGACAACTTCAAATTCCAGACAAACAAGATGGCTAGAATTTTTAAGTGAATGTGACTTTGATATCAAGCATATCATAGGAAAATAAAATAAATTTGTCAATGCACTTAGTAGAAGAGTGCATCTCATGCATGCTACAATTGTCAGTATGCATCAGTCAGACTTGAAGAATAGAATTTTAGATGTTGTTGTTACAAATCAGCATTACCTACAAGTAATGGAAAGCTTACAACAAGGATATGTACAACAAAAAGTGAAAGAGTATGAGATAAAGGAATATGGACTACTTATGCATAAAAATAGAATTTACGTTCCTAGTTCCGGAGAACTTAGGAATTTGGTATTAAAGGATATGCATAATGTTCCATATGCTGGACATCTCGGTTACCAAAAAACAACTACAAAAGTAAGAAGCCAATTCTTTCGGCCGGGGACAAAAAAGGATGTTTCTGATTACATTGCCATATGTATGGAATGTTATAGAGTAAAGGCTGAGCATAAACACCCAGTGGGTTTGCTACATCCATTACCAGTTCTAGAGAAGAAATGGGAAGTAATAACCATTGACTTTATAAGTAAATTACCCAAGACAGCAAGGCAACATGATTCAAACATGGTAGTGGTTGATAAATTGACAAAGGATTCTCATTTTTTTCCTATAAAAACAAATCATACAACAACTAATATTGTAGAAATTTACATGAAGAAAATTGCTAGGTTTCATGGGATACCTAGGACAATTTTCTCAGCAGAGACACGAAGTTTACTTCAAATTTCTAGAAGCGATTATTTAAAGGATTTGGTACAAATATAAACTTTAGCACAACATACCATACGCAGTCATATGGGAAGACAGAAAGGGTCAACTGAGTAATTGAAGACATGTTAAGAATGTATGTGATGGATAAGCCATCTAAGTGGGAAGATTACCTGCACTTGGTTCAGTTTGCCTATAATAATGGGTATCAAGATTCATTGAAGATGAGCCTATTTGAAGCCTTGTATGGTATAAAATGTAGTACTCCAGTAAGTTGGTACAACCCAGTAGATAAAGTGGTACTTGGGCCGGAGTTGCTCAAGAAAATGGAAGACCAAATGGTTAAGATTAAGAAGAATTTAAAGGCAACCCGAGATAGATAGAAGGTTTATGCCAACAAGAATAGGACAGAAAGAGAATTTAAATTAGGAGAGCATGTTCTTTTGAAATTAAATCCCAAGAAGAGCTCTATGAATTTCGGTAGTTATACAAATCTAGCAGCCAGATTCTGTGGTCCATTTGAGATATTGGATAGAATAGGGTAAGTTGCATACATGTTTGCATTCCCTGATTCCATGAATGTGCATAATGTATTTCATGTCTCTTTTCTAAAGAAATATATACATGATCCTAACCATGTTATTTATTGGCATCTGATTGAGGTAGAGACAGAGGGAGACTTTCAGGTCTAGCTAGTGCGAATATTGGACAAAAAAATCAAAATTCTCCGAAATCAAGTTATAGAGTTGGTAAAAGTTCAGTGGACTTGCTACGGTCTTGAAGATGTTACCTGGGAGAATGAAGATGCCATGCTGGTAGAGTACCCACACCTTTTTGAATAAATTTTGAGATTTTGATCTTTGTTTTGTATATGTACTCAGGATAGTGCCAAAATAAGAGGGATGGGATGTAACACCCCAGGTTTTGAGCCCCATATTAAATAATGTATTGTTACATTGCTGAGAGGCTAGAATGCCCAAATAAATAAAAGAGGCCAACGTGCCTAAGAAATGTAATGTTTTGATCATTATTAATAATAAATACATTGTTGGCTACTAGACGGACAAGGACTAGAGTTATATGGGGCTATGATTCCACAAGAGAGGGTGATTGGGGGGCTTATAAGTTCTTATTTATTTTGTATTACCCATTTTATGTAATTGGGGGGGAAATCAATTACGTGGGATCTTGGAGGAAGGCCAAGAGGTTCTCAATCCCCATGAAATAAAAAAAACGTGTCCCTGGTCTGTGGAAGGGGTTCTCCCATTGGAAAATTCTCTCATTCGCTTTGGTCATTCTCTCACTCTCATTCCCGTCCCAATTATGGTGTTGTTGTTGGTTGCCTCATTCGTTCATTCACCCAATTTATTCATTGTTCATCCTCTCTCATGGATTATTCACTCTATTCTTTTATGTAACCCACTCATATTTCCTCATTTTCATTTGGCTTGGGAAAAGAAATCAGGCCATTGAAGAATAGCCATGGTATTGTTGGTTGTAGAGATTGTTGGTGTAATATAGCCATGATTTGAGGCCTACATATATGATATTATTGGCCTGTGTTCATCTTTTCTCACATCTGCAAGTCCTGAGAGTCCCAACATGGATATTCTGGACCAAGTACAATGGATCCTTGGAAGCAGAAGGACTGCCTGAGGGACTACATGGCAGAGAAGTGTGGAGGTCCATTTCTCTTGGGTGGTGTAGGATGGGTAGAAGATAGATGGGTACTTGGATTGTTTTGAGTGCTGGAGAAGCCTGTGAGAGCTGGAGTGATGACTGGTTTGGGAAGACAAGTAACACTCTGGAACTGTCCTTGTGGATTCATAGTCATGGCTCAGGGGTGACATTGTTGTTGAAACTTGGAACAACAATGTCTACGGTTGGGTGGAACGTCCTTGGTTTGCAACTAGTTGGTGTCTTCTTTTATAAAAGATAATTTCTCTCTATTATGGTTTCATTTTCTTGTGTATTTATTTCCACTGCGTATCATTGCTAGTTAATGTTGTGCATGGTATATTGTGCATGTCTTTTATTTTGTGGTATGAATCTTGATCATTGTGTGTATCTATTTCATGCTTCTTTATTAATTAATTGTTATCGGAGATTCGAAATCATCCAAGAGGTGTGTTCTTGGTGTAGCATGTTCGTCCTGGGTATGTTACAGTTTGGTAACAGAGTAGAAATGTAGTGGCGTTTCCTCGATTGGGTGGCTGGGGATGTTACATTGGCATTCAGTTCTGTTGAAAAGAGTTTTCATAGTATTTGGCATTCAACTCCGCAAAAATATTTTTTAGAGTCTTTGGCATTCATCTTTGGAAAAATAGTTTTCATTTGTAAGTCATTTCAATCACATTTCAAGAATGGCATTCATCTCTCCAAAAAGAGTTTTCACTCTTAAGTCATTTAAGAGTTTTCAAATTCGATGTTTAAGTTTATATGAGGAAATTTAGAGTTTTTTTCATATACACGCTCATACTCTTTGAGAAGCCCGTCTAGATAATGTTCTTAAAGGAGCGCTATTTGGAGTACTACTAGAGCCATCATTTACAAACAGAAGGAATGGAAAACACAATGGATTCATTCAAAACCACCAGGAATGACAAGTACTAGTACAAACTTGTTATGAATGTATTATGTATTATTTTATGATTAATGACAAATTTGAAAGAATTAGATATGTACCAAGGAATACTAATTCAAATTTTAGTTATACTAGTACTAATTCAAACTTTGGTTATACTAGAAATAATTAGGAGGAAAAAAAATACCTGATCCTTAATAATATTTTGTTTATGTGAAAACTACATCAGTACTTGGGATAAAGATGCATAAATTTGTGAGCTTGACGATGGTTGACTCTCTAAGTTGCGGTCCTTGGGAGAAAAATGGCTAACTCTATGAGATAGAATATGGATGACTCTCTGAGATCGAAAATAAGTATCTACATCTCTTGTTCTAACCTGCAAAAGGTAGCTTGTTTTTCTTATTCCTTTTCCATTTGTCTTTGTATTTCATAGTTATTTATTAGTTTTGTGGATTGTGCATGCATTACATTTGTGGAATGGATTGAGAATATCCCTGTGTATATATCCTATCATGTTCCCAAAATCCTGGCCCTGTGCCCTTGTATCAATTCCTTGGTTTCTTCTCCTGGATCTGTATCAATTTATTGGGTCGATATGTGCCACTATTGCTTTTATATTTGGTCTCTTTGCACTATCCTGACCCTATATATATGTATCCCACCATGGAATATTCTTCCCAAGTTCACACAACAAGACTCAAGTCCCACAAAAATAGAAGCTCCTTCTTCCTCCTCCCAATCCTCGTGGGCATGACCGAGAGCATAAACAGGTCATACACATGCTACTGGTTACTACTCTTATATTCTTACGATGTTATTACAAAGTACCTTTCTTCTGTAAACTAGTCATTGAATTTCACCTTTCATGACCTCAAAGTGAGCATACCAAATGGAGAGTTTGTCTAGCGTAGCTCTTTTATATCGAAAAAAAAAAAAAACTATCTATTACAACATAGTCTATTGATTCACCGCCAACATTTCTAATGGTTTTACCAAATATAGATAAAGACACACCCCCTATACAAGTAAACTTGCAAGAAATACCAATTTCATATCCATTAGGTGTAAGGGCGAAGCCAAAGAAAGCAAGAGTTTTTCTCCATTCATTAGAGTTCAGCGCTAGTGGAAGAAACACCCCTTCCTACCCTAGTAAATTCAATTTTACCTTGCCGACCCAAAACCAACAGCAGGAACCCCCTCACTAGAGAGAGATGCTTGTCTGAATCTATTCATCGCATATCATCCAAGTGCATTAGCCAGACATACAAGGAACCATTTCCTATTGTTCTATCCCATAAACCACATTCCATCCACCAACATCAGCGAGCATCCACTAGTCAGCCAAACATACCAAGAATAATAAGTTGTTGAAGAAGCTCTTAACCCACCATTTGAGGATCCATACCCATTCATTGAGGATGGAGACCTAGAACCAAGAGGAGATATTTAGGAATTTTCATTCTAAGGAATCCCTTAATAAGTCTGATCTCCGTGCTCGAGGTGTTGAACCAAGCAACTATTGCACAAGAAGGGATGCTAGCCGACAAGTTGGATGAAGTAATAGGTCTTATAGTTCAAAACCTTGGAGTTATATACATGTTCGTATGTGTCATACAATCCCATTCTTGTTCCTTAATATATATTTTCATCAGTGTCGATGCAAAAGTCTGAAATCGAGATAAGCAAAAACTCTCAAGCAAACTACACTTTTGCATGCATATCAGGGTTGCATTGATGGACAAAACTAGTTGACAAAACATAATTCCATCGGATTTTACCTTTCACTTTAGAATGGCTACTACTAAGGTATGCAATCATTTGAACCCGTCAAAGGCATGTAGTCACATGAATGCATCTAATGCAATGACTGTAATGTGGAAGCTATGCACTAAATCCAACTCAAACCTAAATTTGGAAGCCATGCACTGTACCATGGGGCAATGAGAGGGCCTACGAGGAAATTGGACTCAATCTTGATCCACGTGCCTTCCTTCAATCTTCAAATCCCAAGAATACACATCATATACTTATGTCTCCTTTATATTTATTGAGTCTATCTTCTCCTAGATAACGTAAACATGGACAAAAAGATTATAATCTGAAGTTTCCCAGTGTATTGTATTTTTCCACGTATAATTACAATGTCATAGACCAACAAATTCTTCCACGTATAATTGTAATGTCATAGACCAAAAAAATAGCAATTTTATTGTCTTGCACAACCTTCAATAACAAAGTGATTAATCAAGTGGAATTGATATGTGAATACATAATTGATGTCACTTCAATATTCTATCAAGAGAGAGGTTATCCATGAAGGTGGTGACAACATCTATTTACAATTGTATTTTTTTTATTTTTTAGTCGATCACTCTAAAAGAGTTGGAGTTCTAAAAGATTTCTTTAACCACTAAAAATATTGTCAACAATGTGCACACTTATATATATGAAGCTAATTTTCATTCAAAATATTTAATTCAGTATAAAACTGAAATCTAATCTTCTTAATCCAGAGTATGTTTTTTCTTTCATGGCATTTCCTAGTCTTACTATTGATAATATTTGATATGCAGCTACCGTTATTGATAATATTTGATATTCAACCAACACTATATCATATATATACTCATCATGCAAGACCATGACAATTGTAGTTCACTACTTAATTGCCCATAGCTATTGCATTCACCATGCATAACAATCAACTTGCGAGGACGAATGATGGCAGAATCTAGACAAGCTCTAGTTAACTTGTGGCATGGTTTGACTTCAACAATTTCCAATAGTATTGTAGTTGCATGATGAGAAGTGAGGATTCCTTTGCAATTGGGTAACGAACCCTTGTGAATGCCACTAACGAATCCTTAGCTCAAGGTATTCTAACTGTTACCGCAACGCTAACTACACCAACTATCAATTCATGGAGAGAGTGATATTATTAATAGCTTTGTATATCCTTCACTATATATGAGAGTGCGAAATAAGATATCATAGTTGTGGAGGAGAGACTCAAACTTACACTCTATGTATACAACCTAGCAGTAGCGATATAGATACAAGAAATAGCTCCTCTCTCACTTTTTTAAATGCTTTACTCATGGTGGCTAGGCTAGGGATGAATGACCAATCCTTCGCGGTTGACACAACGATAATGATATATAATCGTTGGAAGTTTGGCTTATGCATTGGCAACCCTAATCATGGTTATGAGGGTGACGATTCACCTCTATGTTCCTTTGCACTCCATCTAGTGAAAGCCACAATGGAATGGTAGTATTTATCCTGCTTACCTTGAACCCGTAATACCTATTGCTAAGTGAAATGTGGGTTGTCTCTCCTTCACGGATGATAGAATAATGTCAAAATAAACATATGGCATGCCCTTTGCTTACCTTGGATACTTTTAATCACATTCTTAGACCCTCAAATGAAATACTATTTTTCCTTCACGGTCGATAGAGCAATGGCATCATAAAATAATGGGACCCCTAATAAATACACTCGATACCCTAATTTTGGTTGTGAAAGTGAATGCAAATGGCCCATTACATGGTTAATAGAGTGATAGGAATATAATTATAACCCTATTCGCTAAGTCGTTGAATTGTCAATACCCCTCTACAATCCTTGAATGAATATTTCTCCACAATCTATGTGTGATATGCACTGCCCTAATAGTATTTCTTTGGCACAATTTATGCTAGGGTTTAATGCCTTTTCCATAATATATATATATATATATATATATATATGAATTGTTTTCTTCTATCAAGCAATCTGATCGTAAAGCTTCCTTCAATGACTTCCCTGCCCAAATTCATTGAAGAAAAAAAAACTTTGTTTGAACTACACAAATCCTAGACGTGATATGAGACAACATGTATCATATTTGACTAAATGTGAAAGCACGCATAAGTAATTTTATCCTTTCTTACGCCATACATGTTATGCTCCCTTTATTTTATGCAGAGATCGAAGATATTTTAAGCACTTAAGCAATCAATTCAAGCAATGGCAGTTGTGCCCTAGGGGTAGGGAATTTCTACTATGCAGCTCGTCTTGTTGAGAAACAATATGTTCCATTTCTAGGTTTTAAGAATTAAGTGAATTACCAAGCCCAAAAAAATTAGTCTAGAGTTTATGGGTTAGGGAATAAGAATATATGCTATTGTAGAAAGACGTCTTTTCTCGTATTAATATCTTGAATCCTTAGCATATTTTAATGGTCTTGCCTCCCAAAATTCACTCAAAGTTCACATAATAAGTGGCTAGAGCTATGATTATTTATATAGGAGAGAATTTCGAAGTTCAATGTTGAATATGTTTCAAATGTTTACTATCAATATAGTCATTTCTTCAATCTATTATTAATCGGACATAATATGCAATTCATACATCATAAAATCATTATAAATCCCATCCCATTTCATGAATTAGAAGTAACATGGATATACAAAAAAATATTCCAATTAATGACACTATAGCTTATATTGGGAAAAACCTTGAAATGAGAGAAAAATTCACTCCAGGTGATCATAAAAAATTATATCAATTTGGTTTGTTGTATTCCAATCCAGACCCTTATCGTGCAAAAACCCTAATCCTTTTAATAACATAAAAAAATTATTACTTCACTTCAAAGCTATCATACTTCTACTACTCCCTAAGTATCAAATCCTAATTTAATATAAATACATACACATCATGTTTGTGTGTGTGTATAGCTATATGCATGCATGTGTGTATGTGTGCATATATGTTTGTGTATGAAAACACATGTAGGTATGTGGTGTATATACATACATGCATGCATACATATATACTATGGAATACATATTCCTCAAAAATCAACATAGGGCTCAAGATCATTACAACAATATACTCATTAAGAGCTCAGCACGTCACTTGCGGGAATTGAACCTAGGTGGAGAGGATAAAAATCATACCTCCTAACCAACCAAGATAGACTCAATTGATACACATGCACACACACATTCTACTTGTTCACTTGGGTTGGTATAACTCCCAAACAAGACCCTATTGTGCTTGTATTGTTTATAAAAAAGGTTACTTTTGTTGTTGGTTGGGGCTTCTACCACCATCATGGATCAAGAAGAGTATTTGAGCATGTGGGAATTCCAATCGCTAAAATTTTTTTTGTAGCATAACATTAACATGCTTGATCTTATTCTAATGGAGGATGGGGGTGTCTATTTATAAATTTTCTTGGAGCCAAAACTAATCTACAATGAAGAACCACTTCAATATGTACAATACCTATAGGTATGGAAAATTACCTTTCAATTGAGTGAGTTGGTTCAATTGGTATGGGAGCCAATTGAACAAGAGACGTCCTTAAGAGACTATTTCATTGAATGAGTTGTAAAATTTGCCAAAATAATATTGCAATAGTGACTACACAATCTTTTAAAGATTCAAGGTGCAACTATGTACCTTATAAAAGGATGAGTAAACAAATCTTCAAATAGTTAAATTAAAAATCAATTTTTTATTTTAATGTATAATTGAACTTTCCTCCAATATTTTAGATGTGATTTATGATGCCTTCCACAAAAATTAACAAAAATTACTTAAGTGTCACAAGTAGGAAAAAGTTGTATGATAATAGTTTTTGGTATCGAAGATGAATAACAAAGAAGCCACACTAAAGAGGAGTCTTCACCTAGTTATCACATACACCTCAACATCATGTTTGCATGATTTGTGTTTATGATGAGCACTAGATGAACAAGGATAAGTTGCATAGTAGCTAGTCCCTGCCATAGGTTAAATATCACCATTATCAACTCCTCACAAAATACAAAAAATTACGCTGATAGAAAGAAGCTTGCACACCTGTGGAGATGATAGTTAGCTCGACTTACACTAACTCGGTCAAAAAATATTATCATCTTGCACACATGTGGAGATGATTCTGTAAACTTATCATGATGATCTTTGTTGATTCATTTGTTAGCTATGAGCACCTTAATCTCAAGGATAGGGTTGAAATCTTGTTTCAAAAATTAAGATCCAAAGGATTTTAAAAAAAAATTACTCCCATGCAGAGATCTACCAACACTTGAAGTTTATTAGGTCCATCACCTAAACTTTATTAGGTTCCTCTAGTTAAAATCACATCAATTTGTTTTTATTATCAATTATTTTCCTTTCTTGAATGGATATAGAGATATGAAACCTATGTCCAAACCATAGATCATTTTAGCTTATGTATTTTGAAAATTAATGCAACAAGAAAACCAATACCATACTAAAAGTGAGAAAGTGATCAAGGCATTGCTAGCTATCGAGCTTCATCTGTTCAAATTTGGAGGTAAAATTGGGGTTAAGCGATCTAATGAATCATTATGTGTAGGGTTTTTGTCTCAAAGGAAAAGATGAAGTCAAACAATATATACGAACAACAAACAATGTTGCATGTAGTGTTCTATTGTGAATAACAAGTTATTTGTAGTTTAGTCACAAATTTTTAAGAAAC
Organism: Picea glauca; assembly: GCA_000966675.3. Lineage (NCBI taxonomy): Eukaryota > Viridiplantae > Streptophyta > Pinopsida > Pinales > Pinaceae > Picea > Picea glauca. Next base: position 1,670,158 of record JZKD02S1607119.1, on the reverse strand, counting down.
ATAGAGTAATTTCACTATAGATTATTCATAATTTTTCAAGAAAAATAGAGGACAAATTTTAGTGTATTATATTCACATTTTTCGAAGGTAAAAAGAGAACAAATTCTCTACATTGATTTTGTAAATCGACAATCACTTCTAAGAGATGTATATATTCATAACAATTTATTAAAACGAACGTAAGAATTTTTTTTAAGATCTCACTTTCAACAATTATTATATTTACTTTAGTTTAAAACACAACAATTTTACATGAGATATTACATAATTTATTCATGACACAAAATTACCATAACCTAGGGAAATTGAGGAACACTTGCATGTCAATTGTCGATAATTGTGTCAACTTCACCATGCCTTTGAAACAATGGTTGTCCAACCGTCAATGAAAATGACACGCGTCCATAAGTATAGAATCCCAAGTAATATTATATTTAAATATGATTTGTTGTCCATGAGAGATTTATCCACGTGGAAGTTGCACGTGCATGTTGACAACAAAGGAACTTCACCCCATAATAATTATCCAAGCAATTGGAATTATTACTCCACAATATTCATTTCTCAATTCCTCTCCTCCAGGTTTGGAGCGGGTTTGTGGCCTATAAAATTAACAGAGGATTCAATTCAATGAACGCATGTGATCCAGGTGGATATCGGTGGCCACCCACCTTTAACAATTTTCTGACAACTTACTATATTTAACAATTTTTCGGTTCCTAAACTTCTGGGGCCATTTTGAGGGCCTAAATGAAGTTTTTTCGGGATCAATCACCTAAATTACATTCAATGGCTCTGATTGATCCCCCAAAATGAATCTCCTTGACAATACCTTTCCAATGAGATATCCTGCACCCAAAACATAGATTATATGCCAAAGTTATGCCCCCGGGAAGTTGAAAAACCAAACTACCCAAAACGGGGTCCACAAAACTATTAGCTTTTCATCTTCCGGGGTTAGGGTTTTGGATTTTCTTTATGTTA
>JZKD02S1607119.1:1643615-1655620 GCA_000966675.3 Picea glauca | reverse complement strand
AAATAGTAAGTTTTCACATTTTCAGAGGTTACATTGGAGTGTATAACTCACATTTTAAATTATGGAAAATGGATACCTTGCACCCTTAAACAAGTACATTCCATTTTCAGATCAAAGAAGGAGATATATAAATATAGCCAATCCTTTTCTTCTCGAGTTCTGATAAGAAGTTGAAGAGTTAGTCGTATTAATGGTAGTGTTTAATGTTGAGTCAGTCTTAGCTCATCTCTATCATTGTATTTTGTATTAGCTCACTACGTCGAAGTTCATTAATATCAAACATTTTGTGTATTGACAAGTTTTTGTCTTATTTCTAATTTTATGTGGTAAGCATAACACCGTGTTATTCTACATTCATAAATGATTTCATTAAGTGTGTGTATTCAAAGCACGTAGAAAACTAAGCAGTCTATGCACTTAGGATTCTTCAACCTAAATTTGATACTCTTGTTGTGACTCTAGAAGAGAGCAAAGATTTGAGTCAGTTTAGTCTAGATGAACTACAAGCTTCCCTCATTAATCATGAACACGGATTGAATAGGTCAAGTATGTCATTAGAGAATGCATTTTCCGTGCAGTCATCTATAAGTCATGGAAGAGGAAGGGGAAGAGTTAACTTTAGAAGAAGAGGAAGAAGTTTTGTCAAAGATGGATGCAATAGAAGTCCTGGAAATACTGGTGGAAGAGGTCAAAACCCAAGTACCAGTCAGTCAAGTTGTCAAAGAACTGACAAATCAAATATTCAGTGCCATTAATGTAAAAAGCATGGACATTATGCATATGAGTGCAAAAAGAGATAGTATAATCAGAACAAGCAAAGTCAAGATCAATCAAACAACAAAAATAACCAAAATTAGCCTATGTTTATGGCGCACGTTGTAGCAATGCTTAGTGCTGCAGAAATGCCTAATATAGTTTCACGAGTTGAATGCAATGTTTCTAAAGAAAGTCCTTATGACATATGGTATTTAGATTCAGGCTGCAGTAACCACATGACAAGAAACATAGAACTATTTTCTAGTTTGGATGAGTCAGTCCAAACCAAGGTCACACTTGGAACAGATATCCAAGTCACTATCTAAGGCAAAGGAAGTATAAATATTTTAACTAAGCAAGGTGAACATAAAGTTATGACTGATGTATATTATGTTTCTGGTCTGAAGCATAATCTGATGAGCACAAGACAATTGTTACAGAAAGGATACAAGCAATCTATTTATTGAAAAAATCTAGATGACAAGTAACAAAATGTTCCCATTGACTTTGAAGCTAGCCAAGAAGAATAATACAACGCTAGTTGTTGATAAAGGGAAAAGTGCGCAGTTAGACACTGCATTTACAGCAGAAAGTGCACATAATACTAATGAAGAAAATAGTGCGCACGGTATTAAGAAAGGAGAAAATGGCACAGAGATGAAGGAAACATTCCAATCTGAAATACAAGATGATTCCTGGTTATGGAATTTCATATTTGGACATTTGAACTTTTGAGGTATGAAGTTGCTACACACAAAGGATATGGTAAAAGGTTTTCCATTGATAGAAAAAACAGAAAGGATATGTGAAGGCTGCATATTTGGAAAGAATCACAAAGAATCATTACCAGTTGGCAAGTCTTATAGAGAAAAAGCTCCATTAGAAATAGTACATTTAGACATTTGTGGACTAATGCAAACTCCATCTATAGGAGGAAATACTTATTTTCTGACATTTATTGATGATTTCTTAAGAAAGACATGGATTTATTTTCTAAGCATTAGTTTGATGCATTGGGTTGTTTTCAACAGTTTAAATCACTTGTGGAGAAACATAGTGGTTATTACATCAAGTTTCTAAGAACGGACAGAGGAGGAGAATGCAAGTCAAGAGAATTTCATAAATTTTGTAAAGTTCATGGCATCTACAAACAATTTACCACGCGATACACAACACAACAGAATGGTGTCGTAGAGAGAAAGAACAAAACCATCATGGAAATGGCATGCAATATGTTGACAACCAAACATTTGTCGAATGAGTATTGGGTTGAACCAATAGAAACTGCAGTATACATATTGAACAGATGTCTAAAAAAGAGTGTTAAGAACAAAATTCCTCAAGAAGCCTGGACAGGTTCAAAGCATAATGTCGCACACTTAAATTTTTTTGGTTGCATCGCATACTCACATGTTCAAGATGAGCTGAGAAGGAAGATGGAAAACAAAGGACATAAATGTATATTTGTTGGGTATTCTGAAGAAACAAAATGATACAAGATGTATGACCCTGTCACAAGAAAAGTCATAATCATCTTCGATGTTCAGTTCGTGGAGAATGAATCATGGGATGGAACCATAACAAAGACAGTGAAAATTATTGATGCAATGTGGAATGATGAACTAACATAAGAATATGAGGTGTTTGAAATACCATGTACAAGTCATTGCGCAGTCCCTTCTACACCTGACACTTAGACACAAAACACGACGCATAATACTCTAGTAAGAACAACAAGTGTGAAGTCTACACCTAGATCACAACAAACATTAGCAAGAAATCTGAGTAGTTCTACATCTCCAGATCCAACATTAGGAAGGTTGTTACCAAGAAAGACAAGAATTCTGTGCAAAATCTATAATGAAGATGCAACAAATTCATTTTTCAATTTTTGCTTTGTTTTCACAAATATATGATCCATTAACCTTTGAAGAAGCAATCAAAGAGGATGTATGGGAACAAGCCATGGATGAAGAAATCAGATGCATAGAGAACAATCAAACATGAAAATTGGTATATGTTTCTAAAGACAAGGATGTTATAAGTGTCAAGTGGATTTATAAAACCAAGCAAGATGCAGAAGGCAAAGTGTAGAAGCACAAGGCAAGGTTAGTTGCAAGAGGCTTTACACAACAACTTGGAATTGATTTCAATGAAACCTTTGAACTAGTTGTGCGCATGGACACAGTCAAAATAGTGTTGGCAATTGTCGTGCAGTACAAGTGACCAGTTTATCAGATGGATGTAAAGTCAACATTTTTTAATGGAAATCAAGAAGAAGTATATGTGGAACAACCACAAGGTTATGAGGTTCCAGGACAAGAATACAAAGTGTACATATTGAAGAAAGCACTGTATGGTTTAAAGCAAGCTCCAAGAGCTTGGTATAGTTTCATAGATTCCTATCTCACACAGAATGGATTTTAGAGAAGTTAAAGTGAACCAACATTGTACATCAAAGCAAATCAACAAGGTAACATGTTAATTGTTTGTTTATATGTGGATGATTTGATTTTTACAAGTGAATTTGGCATCGAATAATTCAAGTCGGTCGTGAAGGATGAATTTGAAATGATTGATTTAAGGCTTATGAGATATTTTTTGGGAATAGAAGTGCACCAGTCCAAAACTGGCATATTTATCTCACACTCTAAGTATGTGCATGAAATATTGAAAATATTCAATATGATAAATTCAAGAGCAGCACCAACACCTGTCATAATAGGATTGAAATTAAGCAAGGAAGATAAAGGGTCCAAGGTGGATCCCACACTATTTAAAATACTGGTAGGAAGTCTTATGTATCTCACAACAACAAGACTTGATATTATGTATGGAGTGAGCCTAATTTAAAGGTTCATGGAAACTCCAAAAGAATCACATTGGAAGGAAGGAAAGAGAATCATGAGATATGTGAATTTAACAAAATATTTTGGCATCAAGTACTCCACTTCATAAGATTTTAGACTCATTTGATACACTGACAGTGATTGTGGAGGTAGCATAGATGACAAGAAAAGTACCTCTGGGTATACATTTCATTTTGGAACAGGTATGCTATCATGGGAATCAAGGAAGCAACCCATTGTGACTCTTTCTTCAATAGAGGTAGAGTACATCACAACTACAAGGACAACTTGTCAAGCAGTATGGATAAGAATGATGTTAAAAGATTTGTTGCAGGAACAACATGAACCAGCAATAGTTTTATGTGACAACAATGCAACCATCATGTTATCAAAGAATCATGTGTTTCACAAGAAAACCAAGCATATTGATACAATATATCATTTCATTAGAGAATTGGTGAATAACAAAGAGATATGTTTAGAATTATGGAGGTCAAAAGAACAAGTTGCAAACATTTTTACAAAGGCTTTAGAAAGACCAAGAAAAGGGACATTATTCATTGTAGCATTGTGGATATCTAGAGTTATATAGTCAAGTTGGTCAACATTGATAATTTTTCCTTGATGGGGAAATCGTAAGATACGAAACACTGTAGATGCAAATATAGTCATCACATAGAACCAACTACGACCAAGTAACATATTATAATCTAGGGGCGTTTCAACCACTTTGATATCGACCGAAATGGTTTTACGCTTCAATGTCATAGAAAAATATTGCAAGAGTCTGTGAGGTTGGAAACCATGGCCATCAAATTATTTCAGGGTGGTAGGAGACATGGTAAGTTTAGGAGAACCAAGGGCTCTCCAACAAGGAAAATACATGACACAGGTGGAGGCTCCTTCATCCAAAACAATGCAATGGATGTTCTTGCCACCAACCAAAATTTGAATTCAGAACGTTAAGTGGTGGGAGAGCCTCCCCTTAAAATAATCCAGATTAAATGTAATTATATTTGACTGCTCTAAATCCATAGCTCCAATGGCTGAAAATAAGGTTCTATGTCGACTTGGACAGTTCTGTAGAACTTCGAGGGTTGACATTGCACTAGGCACTTGCGCCAAATATTCAATGAGATTTTAGTTTTGGGTAGCACGGGAATTTGGATTAGATGTCACTTTTCGAATTGTGCCCTTGGGTGGGTGCAACACTACGCCAGAAATTGGCTTCTCAGTCTGAAGAGGAGTGGAATATGGAGGAGTAGATGTGGAGATTTGATCAATAACCTTTCCATTGGCATGATTACCTGGAGTAGTATCATAAGTGTTTTCTTAAGTCATTACATTAACCGCCTTAAACATGTATACCTCAGAGGCGCTCGATGAAGCATCCCCATGGAAGGAATGACCTGTGCTTCCACTTTGTGGAGCGGCAGGATTTTGTGAAACCAGATGTTGTTGTTGAACTTGTTCGGAAGTACCCTTCAAAAATTTAGCTACTTCCTCACGATAAGGTTATTATTTCGTGTAGTGATCTTCCTACCAAATCATGCAAGGAAACTTAGCCTTCCTATTCGATTGAGTATCAACARTTTTGGCGGTATCCTGYTGGTCAGAAGATTTCTTGGACTTACCCTTGYTTTTCTTCTTACCTCTTGGTTTATGATATGAAGTGGATTGGACTGCATTCACCTCGAAGGTTTGAGAAGGAGTGGAAGTAGTTSTGGTGTTCGAAACGAAATCCAGTTTAGGATCAGGTTTGGTCAGATCATTCGACGGGTGAGGAGCATTAGGGACCAGATTGTAAAGTGTGTTGGACTGGGAATATACCAAGTCCAAATATTGTGCACGAATGATAGCGTGCTTTTCAGTAACAAAATTTCCCATAGAAATATCTCTGGCGATGGGAGGCAAGAGAGACTTTGTAAACCAATCTGCAAAGATTTGTTCTAGAATTGGAGATTTAATACACCAATGTAGGGTAAACTCATATACATTGGCCTCCCATTGAGGATTGACCTCCAATGTAGGGTAAACTCATGTATGATTTTTGAGATGGAGGTTCAGTAGCTTATGTAACCTTGGTTGAGTGAACGAATTGACTACCGACGATCTGACCGATGGAACGACCAAGTAAAGTGTTTGGTGTGTGCATGTGTGGAAAAAGTGAAGCATGAATATTACTTAACCCATCTGTGAAAGAATCATATGTATTCGCAAGTGGTTGTGTCAGGTTTACCTAGGTCACTGATATTATTAGTTAAGATGCAACACCAGCAGTATTAACTACATGAGTTCTGGATAAAGACAAATTCCCGAGTCCTTCAGGAAAACCAAAAATAGGTGGGTTCATGACAAAATATGGTATAGTGGTTGAACCGGGTGGTAAATTGTAAGAAGAATAGGCATCAAAATATCTCACAGATGGTGGATCAGTGAGTGGTAGGCCGAGTGGATTAGTAAAATGAGGATTCACGTAAGATGCAAGGCTTTATACGAAGGTTTTGAATGGTTCTTCTATGTGTTAGCTACTTCCAAGAGCTATGCTCCCGATCTCAGAAGTTTGATATTTGATCATTCCTTCGTAGGAAACATTGTGTTGAGGTTCCTAAAATTTAGGTTCCATACCTTGTATACTGTGAAATATCTGATCCTAAGGCTGACTACAAAAGTCAAAGAAACACACTCCTAAGAAAACTAAAAGAAATCAACCAAGAAAAAGTAGGCTCAAGGATCTTTCGAAGATAGGATATCAAGCCGCCAGCGAAGAAATGAGAAGCAATTACCCTAACCTCCACATGATAGCCCTTCTCAGTGCAAGTAACCCTCACTTTTGCAGAATCACCCTCCAATGGTACTGAGAGTGTGATACAATGTTTGTTCCAATTACCATGATAATTCCCCCACAATCACCTATGTAGATACCTAGGAAAGGCCACTAAGGTTACCAACTCATAGTCAACTTTCGAGTGGGTAGAGTCGCTAGTTGGGACCGAACATATGGGAAGCATATCAAAGTCTAAAATTCTTCCAGAGGACTGAGGAAAAGTGGAGTAATAGACTCCAAAGGACCCCAGACGGATTCAAAGTTCACGAAGTACTGAGACCAAATGAGTTAGTGACACTTTAAGAAGGACCACCACTATATGATCTTTCCACTACGATTGGTGAATATTTGGAGGTGTGATCTCATCTTCTCTTCTGCACATGACATCTTGTTTAGCCCCTGTGTGAGAAGGGGTTCCAGACTATTATTATACAAAATTTGTATTTTTTCACTCTTTAGTGCTCTATAGTCTGTTTAGTAGTCTTGGACAATTTACTCACTTTTCCCAGTCCAAAGACCCTAATCTTGTGCTACTGTTAGTGTGCTAAAACCAAAAAAAGTTATATTTTATTTTATTGTAATGTGGTTGAATTTAATGGATTTTACTCAATAGGTTCACAGAGATGAAAATGATGATGCGTGAGAGACTCGATTCCAATAGAATGCAAAAGAATGAGATGTAGTTCATTATTTTTCGATGAATTCTATGTATGGAAATGAGAATAGTTATATTCTTCTTCACACAAGAAAGTACTCAGAACATGAAACTTTCAATTTTGGGGATCTAGTTGATGCCAAACTACCAAGCAGATGTTTCCGAAAACTGAAATGCACATGCAAAACTAGGTGTTTTTTCAAACATGTACAAAACAAACTTCTTAAATAATGCAAAAACTTATCTGTGTTATTATGTATGCAATGAGATATGCAAACTTTTATGCTTCTTATATTTCAAATGAAATGAAAGAGATCAATGTTTGACACAAAGAAAGATGAGGTAAAACAAAAACCAAACAAAGTGCACTCAAAAAATGATGAGAACTGAAAGAAACAAAGTGTGAGATAACTTGTTCAATCAAGGACTCAAAGATGCAAGGGAGAAAGAAAAAAAACACTGATGAAAATCCTCAAATCATGAGCAACAAGAAACAACATTCAAGGATGGGTTGTGGTAAACAAGATAATCTTAATCGTCATAAAGAAAGTTGTTTCAATGAAGATGAAAAAGGGCTCAAAACCAAACAACCTTTACAAACCCTAGTTGATGAAAACTCCTAAAGAAAACTCCTAAAGATTAGACAACTGAAAGGAAGGACAAACCAAGTGATCTTGTTAGCCCAAGGGGATCACAACTAGGAGATATTTGCAGACTCAAAGAAGGAAATGAAATGATTAATAAATGTCAAATTATTAATCAACCAAAGTCAAAGACTGATCAGGAGACTCTGGCTCAAAAACTCTCAAAAGAAGACTGAGAAAAGCAGGTCAAAAAGAATAAAAAACACTTAAAAGAGGAGACTGGAACCCCTATTACCAAAGGAACAGGACACTATGGTGCCCCCTAGAAGGCTCAGGAAGGAGTTCCATTCAATCTAGTGGCACCCTGGTGTGAATTGCAGGGGAGTGTTGATTCTGAAAAAGCTCAAAAATGGCTTCCAACAGCTAAAACTCAACAGAGACTCAGTCAATGGCTTTGTAAACTCTTCAAACAAGAAGAGGGAAGGGAAAATAACTCATAATCAAGCATCAAACAAGAAATATCTAATAACAATCAAGGATACAAGATGAAACAAAGGAAAAATTAGTCAAAAGTCGATCCCTAGTGGAGTCGCCATTTTTCTATTATGAGAAATCTCACCCTACGAACAGGCTAAGCTCCCCTTTGGACCAAGACCCCTTCTTTGATCCAAAGACAGAAGAGAACAAGTGGTTGTTACTTTCCCTTTAAATTTAACTCAATCAATCAAGCAAGAGAGAACAAGAATGTGGTGTACCTTATTGCGATGGTCGTCCTCGCTGCTCCAATCCTTGAGCTTGATATCCAAGCTCCTCAATGTGAATGAAGTCATGTAAAGAATAGAAAAGGAAGTCTTCATCTTACTCTATATGATTAGACAAAGAGGATCTATCGATGAATACTGAAACGACAAAAGACAAGCAAATGTAGCTATAGAACACATGAACTTGAAGGGAATATGCCAAGTTTATATTAATTGGAAAGACAAAAGAAGTCACTTACAAAGAATTATTGATGATGCAGTATATTCTCCAAGCTCTCCTTGCCCAACCCCTTGCATGAATCTCTTAATATCAGAATGATCATACTACCACAATTTCCTTCCCCTTCACCATGGAAATACCTTCAATATATAGGCCTGAGAGGCTCAAACACCATGAAAAAATGAGGAAAATGGTTGAGGATATGGCTCCTTAAGTTGGGATTTGATCGTAAGATACAACCATAGTATAAGAGTCAACCAAAACAACCTCATCCCTTTAGAGTTTTCCCTTAGGAAAAGGTGGGAGATTCCATATTTTCCTCTAGCCAAACTGTTGCCCCCCCTTAGTGAGAGACAAAGTGCCATTGGTGCCACTTAAGCAAGGCAGGGGGAGCACTAGCGCTCCCTTAGTATGAGTAGTGGAGCACCACCCTTCATAAATGCCCAAAAATAGTCGAAATTTCCAAGAAAAAGGTGTGGTTTCGGACCCCAAATGGTTGGTTTTCTCTTCCAAACTGACTTAGGGATTTTGAAAAATGTATTTCGTGGTGTCAAGGGGTTGTGAAACTTAGCAAACTGAATGAGAAACTTGGTAAGGTGCATACGTCACTTAAGACAATGATTGCGACACTTAACAAGGTGCATACATCACTTTGCGACACTCAAGTGTGGTATTTTGATGTGTAACACCAACCTATGAATACAAGTCATATGGTTGGAGTTTGACCACTTCATTACTCCATTGAAAAACATTAGGTCTATAGAGCTGTAGAGCTTGACCAACTCAGTACCAAACAAACTCTCAATTAGGTCTTCAAAGCTTCTTTTGTAGCTATTAGATAAAACAAGGTCCTCATCTAGCCATAAAGGATTATGGATGGAATCATTGCTTAAAAAAGTAGCTTGGTTAGTTGAATTCCTAGCATTAAAGTCTCCTAGCAGGAGGATATTACCTTCATTTTTCAAACTGTAAATATCTCGTTCTAAATTATTATAGGGACAATTGCTATCTAGACTATTTTTCTTATAAAATATAGAATTAATAGGTGCGAAATAACAAATTGTTATATACATATTCTTAGCATTGGTGTTTGAAATTTTTATCCAAATGTATTGATTGAGAGGGTCGATCTTATGAAATTGAATGTGAGGAGAAATGATCTTTCTAATATAACAAGCTATGCCTCCTATCCCTCTACGATGGGACTTTGTTCCATGTCGACCACAAAACAAAACCTTTTATGGTAGGGACCTTAGACTCTTCATGCTCCCAAGTTTGAACTAGACAAATAATATCAATATCACTAAGATCCAACTTATCATAAGACCTTGGGATCCAAAACAATTCTGGATAAAACTGTGTATTTGGGCTTGGCGCCATATGCAAGAAATGGTGTATTTGCACGAGGGAGATCTATTTCTTCCAATCCTCTTTAGAATTGACACGACTTAATCGGTGTCATTATATTATTATAATATATATATATTGTAATTGGTTGGAAGTCAACTTAGCTTGACTTTTATTAAAACAATTTTTTTCATACAGTTTTTATAATGTTTTCTATATATTATACATTTGTATTAAAACAATTTTTTGAAAAATCAAAATTTATAAAAACAAAATTTTAAAATGAAATATTTATAGTATTTTGTGATTTTAATAAGTTGTTCACATTGAAATGACAAATTTTATGTCATTTGTAATAAATTTGTGATATTAAAATTTAATTTAATTACACGGAAAGGCGTATACCTATTGGAAATGGGCACAATTAATCATATTTTAATTTAAAATTCTAATCTGATGGCTAACAATTAAAGATGTTGGAATATTCTTAGTCGTCCTCCCAAATCAATGAATGTGATTTACTCTTCATAATCTCCTTGTATTTTTGAATGCATCGGTTAACCTGTTTACTTTTTAACATTTACCTAATCATATTAAGAAATTACTATAGCACTATATGATTGCCACGTTTAAATGATTAATGTTTAACATTACCACGTTTGGATTATTAACCACGAATTTCCTCACCTGTCCCTGCGTTCCTTAGGCATTTTAGCAGTCTGTGCGTTTCATATCATGTTTGGATTATTAACCATGAATTTCTTCACATGTCCCTGCATTTTCCTCAAGCGTTTTAGTGGTCTGCACGTTTCATATGTCGTCTGCGCGTTCCATATGCCTTTCGGCGTTCATCAGTCACAATTATGTGACTGTGCTAGTAATATAATATATGTAAAATACTATATAACTCCACCTGTATGTAATTAACATAATTTATTGTCAAACATAATTTCTCTGGCCACTATTAAATTTGCTAAATAACTAATCATAACATAAATTATGACCACTATTAAATTCTATTAATGAAAACAAAACATAGCAAAGCTTCCTGGAACCTTCGTATTAATGGGTTGGTGGCGTGCTCCCCGTAATGCACGGAAAATGATTAAAAACATAGTGAAGCTTCCTGGAACCTTCGTATTAATGGGTTGGGTTGGTGGCGTGCTCCCCGTAATGCACAGAAAATGATTAAAAACATAGTGAAGCTTCCTGGAACCTTCGTATTAATGGTTTGGGTTGGTGGCATGCCCCCGTAATGCTTGGAGTGGAAAATGATTCGCCCGAGTACCTACCTTAGTCTTTTGATAAATTTTATATATGTTAGTATAACAATTAATTTTAGTTAAATATATAAAAAAAAAGTAATGAATTAATGTGATTATATCTACATATTTTCTCGATTACCATACTAATGTAAAAAAAAAAAAAATTATACATTTATGTAAATAAATAATATAGTTGAAAGTTGAAAAGTAAATAAATAATATGTAATGTTTGAAGGTAGTATACATACTTCCATAATGGAAATGTAACAATTCAGCATGGAGTCTCTTCATCATGATGTAAACATCAAGCCGTGTAGCTCAATCTACAAAGGGGTTGCAAGGTTATGAATTTTGTCTGTTGTAGAAAAGATTTTTGAAAAATGCACCACATATTTCTATATTATTTATTTTGTAAGAGATAAAATATTTTTCTTCATTTTTTTTTTCCAGTGTTTAATGGTGTCCTCTCGTAGTTAAGAGCACTATTAGGTATCCATTGATTGTTTTTTATTTGTTGGGAGTTGTCGAATTAGTTTAGATTTAACTTTAGTTTCATGTATGTTTTTTCTGCAATACATAAGGAAGAATTTATATTTCCATTCGATTTATATTGTGGAGCTTGCGCAGAGTTAACTTTGGTTTGCATCTCCTTCATGTATGTAATGTCCCCCACCTCTTAGAGAGGTGATGAGGAGACTCAGTGGCCTGGGCACCCCCACTAGGTCATAGTCTCACACCGAG
>JZKD02S1607119.1:1582255-1595446 GCA_000966675.3 Picea glauca | reverse complement strand
TTTTTTTACTTTTAATTTAAAGGTTGTATTAGAAAAATTTAATGAAGTGATATTTCAATTATTATAATAGATTTTCTTTAATGTTATAATAATATTACTTTATTTTAGTATATAGTTTTTAATTTAATTATTATTATAATAGATTTTCTTTAATGTTATAATAATATTACTTTATTTTAGTATATAGTTTTTAATTTAATTATTAAAGATAATAATAGTTTAAATACATTTCAATTATTATAATAATATTACTTTTCTTTTAATATATAGCTTTTAATTTAATTATTAAAGGTAATAATTTTTTAAATATTAGATTTATTGAACTTTTTTCTCTTATGTTTTCCAATCAATTTTGTCTAAAAATCATAAAGTTAAAAGAGTTGATGGAATTGTATATAAAGTTGTTTATATTGCACAATTTGCTTGGATTAGGGATTTTTAAGAGTGTTAATAGACTTCTCCATAAACAAGAGGTCACATCACTTCTATTTTTATTTTTAGACTATGTACAAATAATGTACAAGTTTCAAGTGTTTTATAATTGTTATAATTTTTTTCTTTCCACTCAATATATATTAAAATATTTCTAAAAGACATGTATAAGAAATTTTGCTACTATTTTCACTTGTTTTAAGAATTTTTTTCATCATTTTCCAATCCACTTAAAAATTCAAAGTCTCCCTTACTTTTTCAAAAGACTTTTGCAAAACTTTTCTAAACCTTAATAATTGTACATGATTCCATTTTTTTTTTACGAAAAACTTGTAGGTGGTTTCGTCCACATTTACAAGAAAAGCTAGTGATCATTTTGAAAAATCCATTGTTTTTTAAATTTTTAATTAAAATATTAAATCTTAAACGTTTTTACACTTGTTTCTTTTTCCCTACCCAAACATTACTAAGGCTTTCTTTTCCCTGGAGACTTTTCCAACCCCACAACAATTGCACATGCATCCATTTCTTATTTTTCCAAAATTTTCCAAAAGACTTTTACTTGATTTCATTGACATTTGTTAAGCATATAAGCAAGAAAGTATATAACTAACAACAAGATCAAGAAGACACAAGATCCACAAGATAGGAAAATGCACAAAGTCAATTCAATTAATATGTACATCAATAATGTATATATAGTACATATACCACAATTGTCCTCTAACAGTATGACCGTTAGGGTAAGATAACCAACTATGATTAGAGAGTTTTCAACATCCCCCCTTAATCATAAGTTCGTTCTTGCTTGAAAAACCGCCACTTATTGACAACTAGTAATGTGTCAAGAAAAATATTCAAAGGGATTAAGATCCTCTCTGAACTCTGAGAAAATAGTAGAAGTTGATGTCTTCTACTAAATTGGTGGTTTAAGGGTGACCACAAACTCATTTGGTGGTTTCGTGATGACCACAAACCAAATGTCTAGTAGAAGTTGATGTCTTCTACTAAATGGTATGGTTTTAAGTTGACCATAAACTAACAAGAGCTCAAGGCTCAAAAATATGAAAATGTAACAAGCAGAACTTCATGTTTTATGCTCAATTAGTGGTTTTAAGTTGTCCACAAAGTATCAAGAACAATATGTTTAGAAACAAGACTGCATACCAGGAACTAGGTTGCATATTTGATCATTTGTTCACAGGCTCTAAATCAAACTTGGAACCTGACTCAACTAGATTTCCCCCCTGTCGGGGACAAGTGGTTCCAATTCCCTTGACCGTCATTTGCAAGTATGGCCAAGAAGAGATCCAACACCTGTATAAGCTATTGGAACAATGTGTACACTTTCACATTGTATACACAGATGAAGATCAAAACACTGATCTATCATATGATCATTATCAACTTCATTGACTTCACTGATTTTGTTGTGAGTTGCAGAAATTTTTGAACAAAAATAGGTTCATAATGGTTGGCTTCACTGATTTTGTTGTGAGCATAGTGTGGAAATTTCTTAACATAATCGGGTTCATAATGGGTCTTCTTTTCTTTCTTGAAGGAGTGAGGGTTTCTTGCAATTCCACCCTTTTACAATAATCCAACTCGACAATAGAGAATTTAAACTCAACAGAAGGGTGTTGGCTTCAACCAAAAATGCACCCAATTACAATTGCAAGTCATAAAATTTTGAACAAACACTAGTCCAAAATGCAAGAGTTGAATTATTTTAAAAATTTCGATGATGTATATGAAAATCTCTGTAGACACTTTGCTTGATCTTTAATTACACAAACTACACTTGTAAATCTTCTCTCACAAGAAAGCAATAGGATGGCCTCAAATTCTAGTCAATTTTCCCAAATGCAAACAACAACAATTTTGGAGACAATCTAATGCCCTTCCTCTCAACAATAATCTCCATGAAACATCATCACCCAAACTAGGGATATTGAAAATGTGTTATTTAAAGTATCACCTCGTAAAGGTTAACTTCAAATTTAATCCGATGGGGTCGCTCACTTCAACATGAACTCCTCAGCTCTCTCAGATTATTTTAAAAAAAAATTGAAATTTGATGTGACTTTATAACCACTCTTTCCCATATTTGACTTTCTTGGAAGCTTGTCTTTTGGTAATCAAATTTAAATATAAAAACTCACATTAAAGTTTTACCTCAAATTCTTGGTTGTGTCAATCACCCATCATCGTTTCACCATCTTTGCTTCCAACTGTGTATATCCTCGATTCGCCAACATTTATAGTTCATGCATCCATGAGTTTAATACAAGCTTGCTTTGACATGTCTGTGTCCTTTTCTTCCTTCTCCTTTTCTTCATCCACTTCCTCAACATTGCCTTCTTCATCTTTCTTTTCCTTTTCCTCATCCTCTTCTCATCTTCACTTTCTTCCAATTTCAACCCCTCCTTTGTTGTAGACACCAATTTCTTGCCTTTGTATTCCTTCAATTGGTTGATATCATACTCATCAATAGCCTCAACCATGAAAAGAACTTCATATCCCTTCTTCTTCAAACTCTCCAAGAATGGAGAGTTCGCAATAGCTTTCTTTCTTTTACCAGTTATGTAATAGATATCCTTTTGTCCCTCCTTCATTTGGGTTACATAATCCTTCAAGCTGGTCATCCCATCTCCGCTCTTTGTAGAGTGGTACCTCAACAAGTCAGTGATTTTGGACTTGTTCTGGCTATCCTCATAAATCCCAAGCTTAAGGTTCTTTGAAAAAACCTCGTAGAACTTATTGTAATCCTCCTTGTTTTCAACAATTTCAAAGAACAACTCTACACACTTCTTGACAAGATTCTTTCTAATAACCTTTAATATTTTGTTTTGTTGGAGTGTCTTGCGAAAAATATTCAAAGGAAGGTCTTCAGATTCCTCAACACCCTTGACAAAGCTAAGATATTCCAGGATCAATTCTTCACAGTTGTCCATGATAAATACACACGTAACATAGAGCTTGATGTTATTTAGCTTCTTCTTGGTATCAAATAGATCAAACGGTCCCCTCTTTGGAACAAAGAGGACCACCTTGAACTCAAGTTGTCCCTCAATCGAGAAATGTTTCACAGCCAAGTGTTCTTCCCAGTCATTTGTCAAACTCTTGTAAAACACTGCATATTCTTCCTTGGTTATATCCTCTAGTTTCCTCATCCAGATGGGCTTATTTTTGTTCACAAGACTCCATTTGTGTGAAACTTCCTTGATTGAACCCTGGAGAGAAAAGAAGGACTCGATAACGCTAGAAAATAAGGGCTCCATAACGCTAGATGAAGGAGCAGCAGTTGCAGAATGAACATCGGGAGGTGTCAGGTCAGTTGCGCCCACACCCTCCACATCTATGAAAGCAGGCTTTGTGGGCGACACAAGATGTTCTTCGTCACTTGTCAGCATCCACACCACCCGGGACATTGAAGGCCGCAACGCTGCAGCTGCTTGCGTACACAAAAGACCAATTTTAATCACTCGAATCCCTTCCGCCCACGAATTACTTCCTTCCAATGTAGGATCCATAAATTCTAAAGCTCTCTGTGCTTTATACAATCTCCATGTCTGGTGATTGGCCAACATAAAAAAAAAACATAAACCTTTAGTTAGTAAGTGATCATAATGCTATGTACATTTTAGAAAATTTCTACTCCAAAGATGAGATCCACATGGACCATACTTTTTCGATGAGTAACTCCATGTCTTCAGCCCAACCCTGATTCTTTCTTCCATTGATAATCTCAAGTAGAAGCACTCCAAAGCTAAATACATCTGCTTTCTCTGTCAGTTGTCCACGTAAAAAGTACTCCGGGGCCATGTAGCCTCTGCACAATGTCATATGTAATAATTTTCACCGTCTCAAAATGATATGATCCGTATTCAGGTGTATGAATTATAATTGGTTCATGTTATACTATAATTTATTAAATGATGTTAGGGACCTCGAGAGATAGAAAGATACACATAATTCTTACAAAATCCCTGCAACTCTTGTACTAACGTGGCTCTGATCTTCTGCCAAGAGTCTGGCTAAGCCAAAGTCTGCTATTTTGGGTCTGTGTTTATGATCCAGTAAAATATTGCTTGCTTTAATATCTCTGTGAATGATCTGAATCTCAGATTCCTCGTGAAGATATGCCAACCCATGCGCAACTCCAACAATGATTTTATACCTCTCTTTCCAGTCATCATAATATGACAGAAAAATGTCATATTATGATGAGTGAAGCTGTAGTACTTGGACATTTTATTTCATCTCAAGGAATTCAGGTGGATCCATCCAAGATACAAGTCATGAAATACCTTCCTATTCCCAAAACCCAAACAGATGTGAGAAGTTTCTTAGGACATGCTGGATACTATAGAAGATTTATCAAAATGTGTCAAATACTTACTTATGAAAAATGTTGAATTCAAGTGGACTAATCTTTGTCAAGAAGCATTTGATACACTCAAACATCAGTTATCTATAGCTCCTATTCTAAGGGGACCTGATTGGACACTTCCCTTTCATATATCCTATGATGCTTCACATACTGCAATAGGAGCTGTCTTGGGACAAGAAGAAAATTATCTCCCTTATGCTATTTACTTCATTAGCAAGAATATGACTCCTGCTAAACTTAACTATACAGTTACCGAAAATGAATTTTTAGCAGTTATCTATGCTATTAATAAATTTCGACATTACATCACTGGCTATTCTACTTTTGTCCATACTGATCACTCAGCTATCAAATATTTAATGAAAAAATCTTTCACAAATGCTCAAGTCACCAGATGGTTACTATTATTACAAGAATTTGATATTACAATTGTAGATAGACTAGGAAAAGAAAATGTAGTTGTTGATTTCCTTTCTCGATTAACACCTGATGATAATACTCTAGTAGATGATT
This sequence comes from Picea glauca, assembly GCA_000966675.3. Lineage (NCBI taxonomy): Eukaryota > Viridiplantae > Streptophyta > Pinopsida > Pinales > Pinaceae > Picea > Picea glauca. Next base: position 1,590,108 of record JZKD02S1607119.1, on the reverse strand, counting down.
CCTTTCCTGATGAATATCTATTTGCAATATCTTCTCACTCACCATGGTATGCAAACATCACTAACTACTTGGTTGCAAGGAAGTTACCACCACACCTATCCCACTGAGAGAAAAGAAGAATCATTCAACAAAGTGTTCGGTATAGCTGGATAAGTGGGTGTCTTTTCCACACAGGACTTGATCAAGAAATCCAAAGATGCATTAGAGAAGATGAGGTTTATGATTTACTAAAAACTTGTCATGATGGCCCTTGTGGAGGGCATTTTGCTGATGAGAGAACAACACATAAAATTCTCGGGATGGGTTATTATTGGCCCTCACTTTCTAAAGATGCAAAGAAATATGTTTGGGCCTGTGATAGCTGTCAAAGAATGGGTCAACCTAGTCATAGAGATGAAATTCCATTAAATCCCCAGGTAGTACTCGAACTATTTGAAAGATGGGCTTAGACTTTGTAGGACCCATTAACCCTACATCTAATAAAAAAGTTTATATAGTGGTCTGCACAGATTATATGACCAAATGGGTGGAGGCTAAAGCACTCCATAGAGCTATTGAAGAAGCAGTTCTAGATTTTTTATTTGAAGATATCTTTATCAGATTTGGAATGCCTAGAGAATTAGTCACAGATGGAGGACCTCCTTTCACTTCTCATGGTTTTAAAGACATCCTTCAAAAATATCATATTCATCATAGAATGACTACACCATACCACCCCCAAGCCAATGGACAGGTGGAAAGCACAAATAAAGTAATAGAAGCCATTCTCACAAAAACAGTGAAGGAAAACAGAAAGGATTGGTTTCAAAGGCTCTCTGAAGCATTATGGGCTTACAAAACTACCCGGAGAAATACTACAGAATTCTCCCCCTATGAATTAGTTTATGGAAAAAGTGTTGTCTTTCCTGTGGAATTTGAAATCAAAACCTTAAGGACTGTTTTAGTTGTTAACCTTGATTTGACTGATGCACAAACAACCAGGTTGCAGTAGCTTAATGAATTGGATGAAAAAAGACTAGATGCCATTCATCAGACAACTATGATTCAACAACAAAGAAAAAAATGGCATGATAAAACCATCAAGCATAAGAAATTCCAAAAAGGTAATTGGGATTTACTGTATGATTCTCGGTTTAAAGAATTTCAAGGGAAACTACGTACAAGATGGCTAGGACCTTACGAAGTGGACACTGTTTTCCCCAATGGAACAGTAAGGCTCTTCACAATTGATGACTCTAAAACACCGTTATTAGTGAATGGTCATCAACTCCGTCTGTTCCAGCGCCCCATTTCCAAAGAAGATTTTAAGGCCACATGTGTGGCAGATTCACATTATCTCTTTTTAGAGGAGCCTCCTGCCCCTCATTGCAATTAATTTTTCTAAATTTAATTTCTTTAGCATTAGATAAAATTTATTTTACTAATAATCCCTGTCAAGAAATGACATGTTACAATTGATTCTTGTGCATATTCTCAGGCCTACCAAGAAAGGACAATCTTACTACAAGCAGATCCAAGCTTCATTTTGTGAAGCATTGCTCCCTCTTTCTTCAATCCATTCATCCTCACTTTCCATTCAACATCCCCATCATTCATCCTTCTTTATTTTCTTTCCTTTCCATTCCCTTTTCCTCATTTTCCCCATTGCTAAAACACCACTGATCAACAACATTTTCCTCATTTTTCTCATTGCTCAAACACCATTCTCCAACAACATTTTCCTCATTTTTCCCATTTTTCCCATTGCTGAAACACCACTGTTCAATAACATTTCACCCTTTTTCCCATTGCTAAAACACCACTGTTCAACAACTTTTTCCTCATTTCCCCCATTGCTGAAACACCACTGATCAACAACATTTTCCTCATTTTTTCCATTTTTCCCATTGCTGAAACACCATTGTTCAACAACATTTCGCCGTTTTTCCCATTGCTGAAACACCACTGTTCAACAATTTTTTCCTCATTTTCCTCATTGTGGAAACACCACTGATCAACAACATTTTTCCCCATTTTTCCCCGTTGCTGAAACACCATTTCTTCAGTAGTATTTTCCATTGTTAAAACATCACTCTTCAACAAATATTTTTCCATTCTTTTCCTGTTGCTGAAACACCACTTTTTCAGCATTTACTGTCAATAAAAACATATGCTTCATCTCTTTCACTCTCACTTCTCCTATTTTCATACTACATTATGTCCTTTCACGGTCGTCTCTCATGATTAAACAAACCCTTGATACAATTTCTCTAAATCCAAAGTCTCTCCCATGGTTACTGCAGATCTATTATGGACAAACATTATATTTTTCGAAGTACAAATCAAAGGTAAAGATGAGGTATGTAAACTTTATATGTAAATACAATTGAACTATGACTAATGAGAAGATCCTGATTCATTACTATCACTCACTTAAAGTCACTATTTTAGTCGTAGTTGGGGGGGGGGGAATATCAAAATCTTATGGAATCATTTCACATGAACCGACTACCGTCACTCCTTTTTACCCATCATTTCGTTTGTTTTCACCACCATTTGCATGCCTTCATCCGCAAAAATTACTCTGTTCGGAAGCGGTTACTTGACTCTCTGACTGTGCATTCTACTGAGTTGTTAGCTATGGGAGGCCCTGTTATACGATACGAACCCGCCACAACAACCCTACTAGAATTGTATCCAGAAGTCTACCAAATCTTTTAGTAGGCAGGCTGGTTGGGTTATTTTCAGAGGCTCCAGGGATTTGATCAACAACTAGTTCTTCAATTTGCTCGGAATCTTCAACAAGACCATTCTATTGTTCAAGGGGTTCGGATTCTAGTCACAGAGGATGATATCGCATACGTCTCAGGTCTTCCTGTCACTGGCATTCGTTGGTTCAGCCGCAAACACATTATCCTTAATGCCCAACAGGATTTTCTCTTGCTAGGAGAACAAGTTGAGCCTAAAGGCCGGGGTGTTCGACTTAGCTCATTGCTGCCTCCTTGGCCGAAAGTTACAAAGTTTGTCAAGCACTATTTCACCTGTGAAGGCCGATACCAGGTAGTTTACCAGTATGATTTTGTCTTGTTATCTCATTTATGACATGCTAGACTGGTCAATATTCCTTACTATATGCTCGGATGTCTTAGAAACATGTCGCATTATTGTAAACAGATTAAAAATCCCATCCTTTCCCTCACCCATCACCGCCTCATTCAATTACTCATCCAAAAGGGTTTTTCCCAACAAAACCCTCCCCTAAACAATCCACCCTTAAACCCTGAGGAAGCTGCTAAACATCCTGAAAATCCTCATGAAGAGCAACCACAAAACCTTCCTGACCCTCCAGAAATACCTATTAATCTGCCTACAGATCCAATTGATCCAATTAACCCTCCTACCATACCAGGTCCACCCCATAACTTACCATAATCATCTACTCCTACTATTCATATCCTTAGTGATGATTCTGAAGCAGAAAAACCTGATAACCCTCCCTGCCCCATCACTGAGGAAAAAATGGCATGCAAAAGAAAGAAGCAAATTCCTACTTTTCCTTCATTTTTACCAAAAAAATGAACAAGGGCTTCAACAAGAGTAGCCACTACTACCACTGCCCTAAACCCCCAACCCATTTTGTTAAAAACCCGTACACCTCTACCCTCCCAAACCCCAAAATTTTTACCTGTTCAACCAACGAGCACTGAAACACAAGAATCAGAAGCCCAATATGTTGCGACATCATTTTCTTTACATCAAGTAGATGAAACACAAGAACCAGCTACTCATTCAGTAGCTGAAACACAAGAACCAGCTATAGTTGTTACATAAGAACCAGCTACAGCTAAAACAAAAGAACCAGCTGCTGACTTCATTCGTGAAATACAAAAATCAGATTCCCAGGATGTTGCAACAGTAGTTGTTACACAAGAACCAGCTACTCATTCAGTAGTTGAAACATAAGAACCAACTATAACTGTTACACAAGAACTAGCTACAGCTGAAACACAAGAACTAGTTGCTAACTTTATTCCTGAAATTCAAGAATCACATGCCCAGGGTGTGGCAACACTATTTTCCTTACATCAAGTGGCTGAAACACAAGACTCAACTGCTGATTTTGTAGTTGCTCCACAAGAACCATCTACCGAGGTTGTGACCACTACACAAAAACCAATCACCCCTCTTGATACACGGATGACAGATCAACAACCAGAACCAACAATGGCTTCTCTCTTACAAGAGAAAAAGTTTCTAAGATCAAAACTGGAAGCTTACAAACAAGATCTGGTAATGGCAAAGGAAGCTTATGACAGGGAACTTAATTTGTATACCTTAGCTCGCGTAGTGGCCATGACAAAGAAAAACACAAAAGATGGTCAGTGTAGAGAGTATATGTGCAGCCAATGTGGGGATATTTATTATCAAGCAAGCTACAAAGTGGTTCAAATTCCAATGCCTGTAGCTTCCCCTGCACCTACAACTTTTGCAGTTAAAGAATAAGAACACCCTACTATTACACAAGAACCAGTAGGACCTTCCAAAATTCAAAAAAATGAACCCTGGCCTACAACAACTGCTACATCTGAAGCCCCTGTTTTTATCAGTAAAGCTGTTCAAACTCTACCTATTGATGAATCTGCCCCTCCTAGCATGATCAAAACCCCTAGTCTTGTGGAACAAGCAGCTCAGAACCTACCTCAGCCTACCACTTGCGATGCTGAAACACAAACTCAACCATGGAATGAGCAGGCAATAATGGACAAATGGGAAAAGGAGTCTGCTATTATATAGGACAAAAGTCTGCAGGAGCACATACTACTTTGGCTAAACCACATCTATTCAAACTGGGAAGCTTTGGAGCAAACACACCAAGAATATCGTGCCCATAAGAAGTAGAATGAAGAGTTAAAAGGAAAATGGCTCCTTATGTTTGATTTGGTACAAAAATTGTTGGCTGCTAGGAAACCATCCTCAAATTACTCTCTTTTCCTTATAGAACGACTTACATTTTTTCAGATTAAATCAATCAAAGAAGGAAGACCCTATGCAGTGCTAAAACCAGAAGATTTTGTTAAAACCTTTGCAGAAGCCTCTACTACTGATCATCATCTATTATGTGAGGTATATCTTCATAATGAAGCTATTCCTGAGAACATACAACTTAATCTCAACCCTCTTGTTGGTGATATCCAGATTCGGGCACTAGTCTCCTTCCTTACCAACCAAATTACGTGGCATAATGATTTTCTAGCTGCCAAGCATAATGAAGACAACTGTCTCCTCTGGATATGGACATAACCACAGAACGTTGCCACCTTTGTTGCAGAATATTACAATTTTTTTAAGAAACCAGGGATGACTCAATACATAAAGCAACTACAGACAACAATACTTCAGGATTGCCAACAGTTTATTAAATCCACAGAGACTGCTTCCCTAGAAACACATAACACGTTTTGGAAACAATCTTCTGAGAAAAGGCAGGAACACAATCCCTTTAGTCCTACCAATCTTGAGACAGCAATCTCCCGGGTACCGAGTTACATCAAATGTGTCCAGCAATGTGTTGAAAATTGGATAGGTTATCAGTTCCATTTCCCCATTCTATGGATGTCAGCAGAGAAGTATCAAGTTCATCATAAGTTGCCTAAGAAGGTTGAAGCATCAGCCTGGGGCTACAACGTGTTCAAGGATTCAGAGCTCCAACAGATAGTACTTTCCACAACTATTGCTTAAGTAATTTGCACGCTCAGAGTTAGTATCCAAATTCTGATTCAGATTGAAGTTGCCTGAGGACATGCAACTTTTTTAATTCGGGGGGATGTTAGGACCCTATAATGTACCTTTTTTCTCATACTTTTTTCTATCATTACATCCTTTTCCCACTCATATTTAAGCCTGCATTATCACCTTAACCTATTTCTCCAAAGGAATATAACGTTTCTTCTCTTTTCTATATGTTTAATTTGTTTTACATGTAATTTTACATTAATCTCATACTTAGCCATTAATCAGAAATATATAGTTGCTAAAACAGTTTGAACTGCAGTTAATATATTGTTGTTGCTTGAAGACCCATTGCTGAAACAGTCAACAGCATGCAAATCTAGTTGCTGAAACAGTCTGTGATTTGCGATGTTGAAACAACATTTCACATACAACAGTTACACTAGCCGCAACAACCATACCTTAAGCCGACACCATTACAACCATCGATGTTGCTTGAGACCACATTGCTAAAACAGTCACAGGATGCAAATCCCGTTGCTGAACCAGTCCGTGATTTGCGATGCTGAAACAATATTTTACAAATAGCAATAACAAGAAAAGATAAATAAAGAAGTTGTTACACCGGCCTCAACAGTTGTACCTCAAACCAGCACCATTCCAACTACTGTAACAACATTTTGCTACGGGAGATCAGAATATCATATTACAGCATAGAATATTAGATCAGACTAAGAATAGGATTTGTATGTACACATGTAATTTTATGCCTAATTGTATTAAGAGGATTCTCCTCTTTAAATAGGGGAGAAAACAACATTAGAGGGGAATGACGAAAAGGCTTAGCTAGAGAGGAATTACAGAGAAGGAGCGTATTCACTTTAGACATTGTAACTTGACACGTTTGGCAGATGAATAAAATATTGTTCTAAGCATTTCTTCTTAGTTCCTTTCATTTCTAGGGAATCTTGTGAGAAGGAAAGGGCCCACCTTCTTCACAAGATTCACCCATTAGTTCTATAGTGTGTTAGTGTTGTTTTTTTTATTCGTACCTTGTTAAAACTTTGTTTTGCTGAAACTCTGCTTCCACTGATTATTACATTGTTTTCATACAATTCATTCGTAGGTAATTGTTAATCATTTTGATTGGTAATTCTATTTGCAGAATGAGTTTATGAAAGTGTGATAATCAGAGACAGGTGTTGAAGATTCCTGCTTTGGGGAATAGGGTCCTGTTCTCTGTTATAGAGTAGTTAGTCTTCAGTAATTGTTAATAATTCTGATTGGTGATTATGTTTGATGAGTTCATGAAAGTGTGATAGTCAAAGACAGGTGCTGAAGATTCCTGCTTTGGGGAATAGGGTCCTATTCCCTGTTCAGAATAGTTAGTCTTCTTTGTAGTGTGCTGAAAGGTTCATTTTTCCTAGGTTGTTGTTTCTTAATGTAATCCAGGATTCTTCTGATAATTATTTTCCTTTGAATCTTAAATAGATAGATTTATTTTACTATAATTTAAAGTAGAACTTCAGTCTGTTCAAAGCAAGGTGTGATTAGTGTACTTTTACTACAACTCTAGATTGCTTTTGAGATTGAGCATATACAGTGTGTGATTGCCTTTGAAATAAACAAACTTCCCTGGGTTGACAATTTATGTAACACTTAATTGTTTAGTTAATAAGCAATTATAGTGACCAATAGTAAACATCTTTACTCAAGTTTTTGCATTCTAAAAATTGTTTGGATTTTATCCCTCTCAAAAACTCATAGATTTACAACTAAGACAAACATAAGTTGGTTTTCTAAATATTAATCATATAGTGGTGTAAGGGGACTCATAGGTTTCCATAGGATTCCTAAATAAATTTTTGAAAGGTTCACTAGCGTGAGAAGCTCCAAGGTCATGGAAGCTACATGCACTCCTTGATTGTATGGGAGAAATCTTTGTTGGCACAAATCTAGGACAATACTTTCCAGCGTATAAGGATGATAGTTCTCATAGTTTCATACAAAACAATTTTCCAAAATGGACCTACCAAGTTAGTATATGACTTTATTGATGCTTTAGAGTGGGGAAGAAAGAATTTGGGATCTATAAGGTTGGTCTATGTTAGATCCTAGAAAACCACATTGATGACCCATAACTA
>JZKD02S1607119.1:1531289-1544055 GCA_000966675.3 Picea glauca | reverse complement strand
GGATTTCATCACCAACTAGTGGCTTCGAAATTAGAAGGTATTGTTTGCTTGGTGATTGCTTCTTAGTTTTTGTTTACTAGTGAGTGTTGTTTATTTCTCGAAGCTGACCATAGGATTTTTCTCACGGAACTTGTCACTTGTTTACAATTTCTCCCCCGCGACGTTCTCGTAGAATGCAAGGATTATCTCCAGAGCATCTGGATAATCCTCAACCTACTGGTACACCAGAGGGTTCATCCCATCAGACTGAAGTCCCTGTGGTTACTTCACCACAAGGGGAAACCAGTGAAGTTCCGGTTGTCACCACACCACTTCCACACATCGAACGAACTGATTCTCTCAACGATTTTCGAGTTACTAATACTATAGAAGACTATCATGTTCGTCGTGGTGAACGACCTTCTGGACGATTAAATCCTTCTGAAGAAACCATTGTTACATCTTTTGAATCAACTGTTGGGCCTTCTCGCGGTGTAGTGGGCCAAGATCCTTTTTGGTCCGGTAACTTCCGAAGAGCTCTTTTCGGTACAGAGTCACCCCCTGTTTACAAAATTAACCCTCCTATGTCTCCCGAGACAAAAACTACGCCCGAGACTACTACTTACCGTTTTGTTCTTCCTCCCGAGATGGCCCATCTCGCAAATACTACGAGTGTCCAAACCGAGGTTACTGCAACTACTCTCCCTCCTATCAATACCCAACGAATACCTGATGTCATCCCGACATTACCACCCGGTTACCATGTGCTGAATGCTCTGTTGAATCCTCCTAATCCAACACCTCCACAAACCCCAGTCGGTTCTCCAGGTGGTCCTCCTTTTCCTGGGTACGAGGTTCCTCGTTTTATTCCGACACTCCCACCTTTTCCTTATGGTACTCATAATCCTGGTGGCACTATTCCAACTGTTGCACCTAACACGCAGATTCCTGTTGGTGGACAGGGTGGTACAGTTCCTTTTCCTTTTCCCAGACACAACACCTTTACTACACAACCTACGGTTGGAACACAACTTCTGGGTGGAACTATACCTACAGTAGGGGGTCCAACCTCACCCTTTGGGCAAAATATACCTCCTGAATTGGCTCAGTATTGGACTCAACTTTTACAAAGTTTTCCTCAAAATGCTGGGGGGGAGCAAGCTGTCCCTATAGTAGGCCAACCTTATCCGGGAGTAACTAATCCTATCTGGGGTTCGGGTCAGACTACTCAACCCCAGGTCCCTGCTCAAACTCAAGGTTATAATCCTTGGGGTTACTATCCTATCCGCCCACCGCCGAATCAGCCAGGGGCTTCCCTCTATGGACAGTCTGCTTACGCTCCTATTGGTTTGCCGACAGGGCTTCCACCCCAAAGTCACCAGTACCTGCAAGTAAACCGACAGTTGCCTTTTCTTGCTACCTTGGATTTACCAGATTTGTCTAGGATCCTGAATGATCCTATTCGTCACTCTCCTCAATGGCCTGCTATCCCTGCCAAACTTCCATCGGATATTCCAAAATTTGATGGCAAGCCGGGAGAGGACCCAAATAATCATGTCATGAATTTTCACTTATGGTGTTCATCCAACTCTCTGATGGATGACTCCATTCGTCTTCGTCTTTTTCAGCGAACCCTTACTGGTTCGGCTACAAAGTGGTATATTGAATTGCCACGAGGTTTCTTTTCTGATTTCAACACCTTAGCCATGGCCTTTCTCACACATTACCAGTTACCGATCCATTACGATATTGGAACCGAGATCTTAACTTCTTTTAAACAAACTAAAGGGACTCACATCTCGGACCATATACATGAGTGGAGACATCGACGACGTCTCATCAAACTTGAACTCCCTGATCAGTTACTGGCCGAATGGTTCACAAAATCTTTTGTGAACGAGATTGGTAAAGACATTGCTATGGGTGGTGTCATTATAGAAGAGAAGGCTATAAGTAGCGCTCAGTATCTTGATCTCGTTTATTCGCAAACGGGAACACTCTACGATTTACTGCCCGAACTACCTCGTCCTGGTACTTCCAGCACTTCAACTGCTCCAGCTGCCTCACATGCAGCTGATGGTGTGATTGGTACTGTTCATACGCACTCACACTCCGTTTCAACCACAACCCCCAAATCCACATCTTCTACTATTCAGAATGCCCCGTCTCTTGCTCCTCCCACTAGTAAAACCTCTGAAGTGAACGTTGTTCAATCTACACCGACCGGTAAAAATAAATCAAAGAAAGGGAGAGGCAAGAATAAGGGGGGTAAAAATAATAATCCAACGGAACAAACTACAAATGCCCCTGTTGAAGAGAGGGATAAGCGAAAACCGAGGTACCCTTGCCTTATCTGCAGTGACGATCATTATACTAAGGATTGTCCTCGACGTGCTGAAGTTTCTAAGTTCCTTCAAGGAACGCCAAAACCACCTACCCCGGCAGTCTTGTCTCAACCTTTCCCGTCTCAGCAACAGGCCTCGTTGGTCATTCATGACCAACCATCTACTTCTACCACATCATATGTCTTGATGTGCACCGGTGATTCTAAGAAGAATGACGTTGCAATTGCAACTAGAGCTAAAGACTATACTCCTTCTAAGGAGAAGGTTGACGACTTACCTCCCGATCTGGTACAAGCTTCTCCACCGAATCCACCTACGAACGGTCCTCTTCATCTTGAATGACCGAGTCTTGATACAATCCTATGACCCCCTAAAGGTGTTGTTCGCAAGTCGGCTTTCAATCCTCATGCTCGTTCAGCCCAGAACTACAGTATTGTGGAAGATCTGGCCCAAGCACCTTCAGCGATGTCTGCCCTTGAAGTCCTTCAGTCTTGTCCTGCGCAACGAAGGGCTTTGTTGAAAGCTATAGGTGGAATTGATCCTACAGATTCGAATGTGATAGTCTTTGACTTGGATGAGCATGTTCCAAGGTTACCCCCTCAGCTTTCTTTTCAGATACAAGTTATTGTTGCTGACAAAAACATTTGTCGGACAGTTGTTGATGAGGGGGCCTCTACGTGTGTAATGTCTCTTACTTGTTGGAAAGCCATTGGCTCTTCTCCATTAACGAAATCACAAAATACTCTGAAAGCCTTTAATGGCTCTGGTTTTAAGCCTTACAGAATTCTTTCCTCGTTGCCTGTCACTTTAGAAGGTAAGACCGTCCAAGTTGAAGTGGAAGTTTTCGATGCTCCCTTAGATTATAATCTTCTTCTTGGTCGTAGCTGGGTAGATTCTATGCACGCTGTTGTGTCAACACTTTTTCGTGTCCTACGATTTCCTCACCAGGGAAAATTTGTTACAGTTGATCAACTTTCCTTCTTTAATTTCGATACTCGCACCGAAAATGTGCCATTTATAGCTAACACCCCACTGGGTTACGAGAATGTTGGAGTCAGTCTCTTGAAAGACTCTTCGTTAATGAGTACTTTTCCCATACCACCACCACCCAATATTCTATGCCCGTCAGTTGCTTCGATTAATATGATCTCCATCGTTCCTCATGAACTTCCAGTGTCTTTTGACCCTTGGATAGTCCCTGATCCTGGAGATCATGCTCGTTTCGGCGACGTCATGTCGTTAAATCCGGTTGAGTCTAGTTATCAGGCGATTCAATCGGCAACATCTTCTACACCCTCTCTTGAGGAGTTGTCTCTTGATCCTTTTCATGTTATCTTTCCCACTGACGAGATGATTATGTCTTTCATGGCCGATACACCTTGGGACGATGGGCATCATCGTTCCATACTGTTTCTGGAACAACACACTCTCGAGAACTACCAACGGATTTCGACTCCGTCGACCGTTGTTGTCATAATGACCGTTCCCGAATCTACACATGATGTGTTTGCGGAAGGGACCCTCAGTAATATTTCTCCCACAATACCCATTGATATTTCAGTGAAACCTGGGATAGTTGAAAATGTTCACATTGTAGCTTCGTGTTCTCCAGAGGAAATTGTTACCTATATTGCTTTGTTCAAGGAATTTCGTGATATTTTTGCCTGGAGTTACGAAGAGATGCCAGGTATTGACCTGTCTATCGTTGTGCATGAGATAAAAACATACCCTGGAGCTAAACCAGTACGGCAGTGCCTCCGTCCTGTCCATCCATGTAAAGCGGCAGCCATTAAACTCAAAGTTGAAAAACTTCTCAAATCTAGTTTTATTTACCCCATGGCTCTGACGGAATGGGTTTCCAACCCTGTACCGATTGATAAGAAAGGTGGTAGTATACGTGTTTGTGTCGATTATCGGGATATTAACAAAGCCTGTCCAAAGGACAACTTTCTGACCCCTTTCGTCGACCAGATCGTCGATGACTGTGCCGGTAGTGAGATCTTTTCCCTCATGGATGGATTTTTCGGCTACAACCAGATTAACATCACTCCTGAGGACCAACATAAAACTGTTTTTATTTGTCCTTGGGGCACTTTCGCCTACAGAAAACTTCCCTTCGGTCTTAATAACGCAGGTGCAATGTTTCAATGTGCCATGTCTTATGCGTTTCACGATATAAAGCATATCGTTCAACCTTATTTGGACGATTTGTTGGCTCATTCCTTACGCTGTGTTGATCACCCCACTCATCTCCGAGCCATTTTCATTCATTGTCGGTTCTATCGCATTCATCTAAATCCTCATAAATGTGTCTTTTGCATAGAGTCTGACCATCTACTCGGTTTCATTGTTTCACGTCAGGGGATCCGGGTAGATCTTATTAAGGTTGAGGCCATTCTCAATCTTCCTCCTCCATCTTCACTGTGCCAGTTACAAAGTTTGCAGGGGAAAGCAAACTTTCTTCGTCGTTTCATCCTGAATTACGCCGAGATTACTTGTGGTTTCGCACGTCTTTTGAAGAAAGGTTCAGAGTTTGTTTGGGATAAAGTTGCCAACAACGCTTTCGAAGCTCTAAAGTTGTCCCTCACAAAAGCTCCTCTTCTTTTCCCTCCTGATTATAGTAGGGATTACTTTCTTTATCTTACCGCTTCCGAGTATACTATAGGTATGGTCCTCGTTCAAGAGGATGATAACCATGATGAACATGTTATATATTACTTGAGTAGAAGTCTATCATCAACGGAAGTCAAGTACCAACATGTTGAGAAACTGGCTTTGGCTGCTGTTCAAGCAGTTCAACGATTTCGTCATTATATTCTCTCCAAAAAAACTACCGTGATTTCACATTGTAACCCCATGCAACATATATTGACACGTCAATTGATGGGGGGCAGGTACTCCAAGTGGATTTTCATTCTCCAGGAGCTCGATTTGGAATTCGATCGCGCTACGTCGAAGAAATCCTTGGTTTTTGCTGAGTTAATTTGTGATTTTCCCACTCTGCCACGGAAAATGTAGCAGTCGATTCGTTACCTGACGAATCACTTTTCCTTATCAGTACCGATGATATTTGGTACGGAGATATCATTATATATCTCCAAACTCAAACTTTCAGGCCTGCTTTGTCCAGTAATGAACGACGTCGTATACGTTATCAGGCTCGCCAGTACATTATCCTTGGCGACACTCTTTACCGTCGAGGCATTGACTCTGTCTTTTGGCATTGTTTGAATTTTGACGAAGCTAAGAAAGCTTTGAATGACTGCCATTCAGGAGCATGTGGTGGTCATATGTCTGGGTATGCTACTACCCAGAAGATCTTACGTGCAGGATACTTTTGGCCTTCTCTATTCCATGACTGCATTACTGCTGTTCAGAAGTGTCATGCCTACTAGACCTATCAACAGAAGATCCGGTCGCATCCTGCTCCCCTTCATCCTGTAGTATCAGTAGGTCCTTTTGCTAAATGGGGCATTGATTTCATGACATGTCACCCTCACTCGGCCGGGGGGCATGGTTATATTATTGTAGTTGTTGATTATTTTACAAAGTGGGCCGAGGCAATGCCGACATTCGATAATACTGGGAAGACTACAACATTATTTCTTTTCAACCATGTCATTACTCGTTTTGGTGTTCCTCGGGCTATCGTTACCGATCACGGTAGTCATTTTAGGAATTATATGGTGTCTGAACTCATAGAGAAGTTGGGCCTTCATCATGATAGCTCAACACCCTATTATCCACAGGATAATGGCCAGTTCGAAGCAATCAATAAGGTTCTCACAACTATGATTCGACGGATGATAGGAATACATAAAACTAGCTGGCACACGATGTTGTTTTCCGCATTGTGGGTGTATCGGACATCTGTTAAATCCACCACGGGATTTACACCCTTTCGATTAGTTTATGGCATGGAAGCCATTCTACCAATAGAATGTGAAATACCTTCTTTGAAGTTAGCTGTAGAGCTCTTACCCAATACTTCTGTCGAAGAGGAATGTCTCTTGTATTTGATGTGATTAGACGAGACCCAACGTAATGCCACTTTAGTAATAGAAGCCCAAAAGAAACGAGTTAAGGCACAATATGACAAGCATTTCAAGCCTCGTGTTTTATCTGAAGGTGATCTTGTTCTTTTGTATGAACAAGATAAAGATGTCTTAGGAGCCGGGAAATTTGAACCTATGTTGCGTGGTCCCTACATTGTCAGTAAAGTTTTGGAAAGAGGAGCGTATGAGCTAGTTGATTATGATGGTGTACCTTTGAGTGAACCCAGGAATGGGTTGTACTTGAAGAAGTACTATGCATGAATTATTTGTGCATGAGTACTTGTATTTTATGTATCATACTGCGTGTGTGTGTTACTTTAGTTTTGCTTTTGACATTATCTGGTATCTGCCCTTACGTGACATTGTGTTTGATTGCCAGATGTCGGAGTATTCACTACCTTATATTGGCTTCGCTGATGGAGCTAGCCGTAGTACTCGGAACCTAGCTTTCGCTGCATGGGCAATCTATGCCCCGACAAACGAACTCATATCTCTACGAGGTATATGTCTTGGCCGAGCAACCAACAACATCGCAGAGTATAGTGTTGTGGTTGAATTATTGGTTGATGCTATCTCTCTTGGAATTCATCGTTTGGTTGTTCGACTTGACTCTCAGCTGGTAGTATTACAACTCAGTAATGTATATTCTATTCGAAGTCCTACTTTATTAAGGGTATATTTGCGGATTCGCCTCTTGGAACGGTACTTTGATCACATTGAACATCAACACTTTCCTAGATGTCTTAATACATTGACAGATGATTTAGCTAATTATGTATTAGACAGGCATTTAAATCATTTATAAATCAAACACATTAAATTGTACACAATGTAAAGTAAGCTGGTAGAAGCCATGTATATATATAGCTGTCAAAAGAGTTTGTTTTTACAAAATGATTGTCCGAAGACCAAAATATCAAAACTGAAGCTCATGGATTCTACATAAGGACGTCATGGATGACGTTCACGATAGCACACTAATGTCCTGGCAACTCTGCGGAGCAGTCGACCCATAGATGCAGAGACTCCCACAGTGTGACGTTGATTGCGTATGGGAATCTCTTCCAAAGCCATATCTGGAACATCTGCCATTAGGCCCTCTAAATTCTGCTCCACCGTCAGATAGTCCTCGGCGTACTATGGAACTACTACTGTTGCCTCTCCTTGTCGCTGAATAGGAGAACTACGAACAGGTCGATATGGTCCAACGTCTGTGTTATCAACAAGTATTTGATGTTAGTCTTTGGGTAAATCTATAAAAAAAAAAAAAAAAACATTTAAATATGTTAAAAATACAAAAACATTTAAAAGATTAAAATTGGTGTACTTCTTACCAAGGTCCCCCCACTGTGCATCCTCAGGAAGTACAAGGTCAGGATCACCACAGAAATCTAAGCCAACATATGTATAATCCTCTACCATCAGCATTTGGCCTTGAAGCCAGTCGAAGAAGGTATCGTCATACCTGACGATAGGCCCTGCCACATGTCGAGCCATGAGTCAACACCATCGTAACATCCTTGGGTCCCTGGGACCTTGAAAGTGCCACTCAGCCTGAAGTCTAAACACTGGGACCCTCTCATAGAAGAAGGACACTAACCAGGCTCCATATCCGAACTATTTAATATTTCCACGCCTACACTTAGTCAATTGTTTTTTGAGACTGCGTAGAACTGCATCAGCCCAGTTGAATACACGGGGCTCTGTACACTCGATGGCATATTGAAAATAGATCTGCAGATCCATATGTGGAGAAGCACTTCCTGCCATCCGAGAAATGGTGAAGAGAATGGTACGGAGAGTTATATCAGTCACTCCCCAAATTGCCACTTTTCCTTTCTGTCATTCAACCTCAAGCACACAATACTGGGCGCAGTATTCACTCATTTTCAAACCACCCCTTCTACTACCGGTCAAACTGACATAAGACCCTCGCCTGGATAACCCAGTCAAGAAATAGATGTCCTCGATGTCTATAGTCAAGGTATGATCTCCCATGATGAAGACTTGTTGATCTGGATCCCACATTCGGACCAAGTACTCTAGCAATCGAACTTGGGCTCTCATGCCCGGGATGTGGAAATATTTCAGGAGACCGCAATTTCTTAAAGCAACAATGGTTGCAGGTTGATTTTCGGCGTTTGTATTATCTTCCTCGTGTTCCCGTTCTCTCCATTCGAGCACCATGATGATGGCTATAAACCTGCATGGGAAACATAAGAAGATGGTTAAAAATCTTATTCATAAAATAAACCTTTTTTATTGGCTAAACGTTACAATTTTTTTTGGATTCTGCGCTGTTCGCAGGTGACTTATGGCACACAGTGCGAACTTCTCGCACTCTGCCTTAAGCCCACCTGCGAGAATGAGGAATTCTCGCAGGTCCCGTATGGGCAGCCTGCAAGAATCCCTCTACATGTATAGGGTTTCAAAAATCAACTCAAAACTTGAATTTTAACCAATAAAATCGTAAATTTGAACCATGAAAGGGTAGAGAATGAAGAGCTTACCAAAATAACGCAGACGGCTTGTGGAATGATGGCCCGAAGCTCTTGAAAACCGATGATGAAGGTAGAAGGTAAAATGGAATTTTTTTGCACTCAAATGGTAAAAGGGTAAAATGATATGGTAAAATGTGTTATGAGTTCATTTTTTATTACTTTTTACTATGTCAAAAAGTGGGTTTTTCATATTTATTCATTATTCAACCCTAATTGCTAATATAGAACTGAGTAAAGTGAATTGCAGGTATGAAACATGAAAGGTAATGGACAATTTTTTCTATGGTGTGGTATGTTTTTGATTGTTTTCTATGATTTTGGTATAAAACCTCGAGCGCCTTTTATCTGTTCTTGCACTTGTCAAACACATAAGAACGTGATCGAGCGTTGTTTTATCTCTTTTCCAGGCTCGTTGTGGTTACACGAAAAAGGAACCCCCCTGGAGTTATCTTTAAGCTCTTTTCAGAATCTCTAAATAGGAAAAGATTGCCGAGTGACCTTGCTATTTTCACGCTCGATAAAGTATTTGAAGTATGCGTCCTTCGAGCGATAGTTTAACCCTTTTTCGGTCTCGTTGGACTACTGTACAAAAAAGGAACTGAGAGAGTTCTCTTTGTAAGTGTTTTTCCAAACTCTATAATCTTGAAAAACCGACGAGTTTACTATCTCTGGACTCGTTAAACAAACATTGACAGACCCGTAATGGGACCGAACCACTCCTTCCTAGGGTTCATTAAAAATACTCCGAGGGGCTTGTCCGAAGGATGAGCTTATATCAACAAGCATATGTGATCCTCTTCAAGCTTGTGTAAAAATAAAGAGGTACTTGCCAGAAATGGTGAGGGAAAATTTGGGAAAGAGATATGTTTCATCTTTGTATTAATTGGCAGTAAGTGTCGCTCTTGAACATGACACCCCCTACTCATCATCTGAAGCCGGTTTGGGTAATTCATTTGTCTCTCATTCGATTTGATAACAAGGTATTTCCATGTGTCATCTTTGAGTCAATGCTACCAAATCATTGGTCGTGTCGTTCATATGTTCAAGAGCAGTCCATCTAAAACCTCTATTTGAGTTGGCCATCTGCAGTTATCCATTCTCTTCGTGTCGGCCTTCCCTGTGTCCAAAGTCCAATGCTACATGCTTTGTTTCACTTTCAAACTCTGTTACTCATTTCGTGTCATTGATGGGGGATACATCAAGGCCCTCCTGTGATGAGTCTTGTTCCGTCGACATCAGCACTTTATCCAGAATTAGGACTTAGAAATCATTCAGTACCTTGGAGCTTGCATGCCTCAATGGCAAGTTTCCTCGCTTTCGACAGTGGGTTTACATCATTGACCCCTGATCGAAATATTCCATTGGATGTTCAACATCAACTCATTTATTCACAGTCGATGGATTGTACTTTAGTACCTTGGGAGTCATTGACATCAATGGTGATTTCCCTCGCACTTGTTAACGGTTACATCAATGACCGGTAATCAAGTGGTCTCTACCATGTTCGACTTCGACACATGTAATCACATGGTTAGATTCATACTTTGGGCGATGATATTGAAGACCCTGGATATTGTCTTAAATGATCCAAGTTTTGATGGAGTATGTATGATTTGCGACACATAGATCCACTGTGTATGTTTCGTGGCTATGTCGTCTTGATTGAAAATTTGTCGCATAGATCCATAGTGTATTCAGGTGGCTATGCTATATTGACGGCATGGATCCACAGTGTATGATTGGTGGCCATGACCTTTGTTTATGATGTTATCAATCTATGATCTGAGCATGGGAATGCCTACCTCAGAAGGGATACATATGATATTCTGTCGATGCTTGGATATTTGCAGGTTTTCAATTAGATGCGCTCTTGGTTCTTGACACACACATGCAGCTTACAAAGTCTATCGACTGTCATTGATTCCACTCTCAGACTTTGGGGGGCATTCTGTTATCCACAATTTTGGTCATCGTGATGATATTATGATGATGTTATGATGATGGAAAATCAAGCTCTTCACTAAGAGCACTTTCCTGAGAAAAGTTACATTTGTCTGCTTCCAGAAATCATGCTTTTTAGGGATTTTCGCAGGCTACCTATATAGCTGCCTGCGAGAATGCCTGATTCTCGCAGGCTGCATTAAACTAGGGTGCGAAGGGTTTGCACTGTACTATTTATCAGGGTGCGAACATGTTCCAAAGGAAGGAAAAAGATAAAAATATCGAATTTTCTAGAAGGGAATCTTCTAGAAGCATGAGTTGGCTTCGAATGGTTATTCAGGTGCTGGCATTCCAGATATCTTGGGATCATTTCCTATCCAAGTAACTAAATTATTTTCTCCTATATATTGATGATATTTCTCATGGAAAAGGTTAGAAGCAAGCTAGAAAGATATTGATTGGAGAATTGTTGAAAGCCTGTATGAAGGATTGATACTACAGTAGCAAGAGAATACAACAAGGTCATTAAAAGTGGTTGATTTTCTTCATGCATGAGCAAATGTATGTGTCAGAGCTAGGAGCCATCGAAAGGAGATCTACAACATCAAGGAGTAGGTTGTAAGTTTCACTTTCAATTAATTCAATACAGTAATATGTCCCTTTCCCATAAAGATGATGTCACTTTATTACATAGTTCCTTGATCATATGTATAGACTAGCTATTGAATATATTAATCTGCCTTTACTTCGATTGGTTTGGACTGTTGTGATATGAACGGTGCAAGAGCATTGGAGCAAAGATTGGAACAACAGAGACTTAAGGAAAGCATTCATAAGGTATGTCCATAATCCTTATCTCTTAGTTCACTCAATAGGCTAGATCTAGGGAAAGTGTATTATTCTGTCCTGTTTTGTTCTAGATCCAGGTGGATCTAGGGAGATCGGTTTGTGTCTGCACTTACGGATTAATCCTGAAACATTAAGCCTGCTAAATTAAGGCAATACTCGATTATTTTCAAATGTTATATATTTTGAATTAAATGTCATAATTTCAAGGAAATAATATAATAGTTATAGTGATTAAATGTTATATATCCTTCAATCAATCATTGTGTTATTATATTAGGTTTAATGCCTAGTGTATGATCTTCTATTTACTGATCATTTAGTGGAATTACTAGTTATACTGATTAAATATTATATAGTAATAATTGTTAATGTCTTACACGTCATTCTCACTATGACTGCATTTAAGATTAAATTGATGGTACGTTGATGACCCAACTATGATTCAGACTTGCTCACTTGATATGCTTTTAATGTTAAATTGGATTGGCATGCATTGACTTAATTGCAATTAGACTTCTTGATTTTTATGTTAATTTAGAATTGTAATTTACAGACTAATTGAAATTGACTTACTAATAGATTAGTAACCGATGTTAAATTAGATGGCCAGTTTGACAAATTTTAGACGTGATTAATGGTTGGGTTGTTGACAAAGTCGTGTATTGGCTTGATTTCTTCCTTGATTGTAGTTTCCTTGCGTCTGTCGCCCCGTTGCTCGGGATCTGGGCATAGCCTTCTTGTCAGTATTCGGCTCCTAGTGCGTCAGATTATCTAGAGTCCTCAGTCCAGATAGATTATGTTGCACCAAGGTTATCAACGCGTCTATCACCTGGGAATGGCATGATTCTTGATGAGGGGATAATTGCGCGACCTAAGGTATACAGGTGAAGGATAACTTGATCAAGGTTTGTGCCTTCCGTGTGGTTGTTGTTGGTCGATAGGAGCTGTTGTCAGCGCTTAGGTTGTTACGTCTTCATGCATTTGGTACACGCGCCTTGAGGTTCTATCCTTGTCCATCAAGGTCGTTGTGTCGGGAGGGGGATGTTTTCCCTTAGCTTATAGGTGTTGTAGTGTTTGCGTAGGGCGAGTAGTCATT
>JZKD02S1607119.1:1472344-1486148 GCA_000966675.3 Picea glauca | reverse complement strand
ATATATATATATATATATATATATATATATATATATATATATATAATAATGATAATCTTCATTAATCTTGTGACAAGAAGGGGGTAAGCAATTAAATTGATTTATAAAAATATTTGGGATGAAACTGAAAAAGGGAAAATAATTGTTTTACTATATTATGCTAATTATAAAAATTATTCATTAAAAAAAAAGAAAAGGGGAAAAACGGTAAGTTTCTGCACATGCCTTTTCGAGTTTAAATAAAAAGGGGAAAGAGGGAAATCTAAAATAAATAGGAAACTAGGAAAAAGCGGGAAACATAAAAAGAAAGGGGAAACACTAGGAAAAAGCAGATAGTCCAACTTAGTAAAGTATCTAGCATTTAAGAACTTTCTAATTTAAACTCCACTAGTAAATTAATAAGGGGGAAAGTCATTAAAACTTGTAAGGGGATATGGGGACACCTAGGAGCGATTCTAGGAGTGCCTTTAGGTGAATGAGGGAAATAGGGGTAATTAATTAATGAAATTAATTTATGGAGGAATGAAGGAGATGGGTAACACATGTGCGAGGAGGGTTTTTATTAATTAATTTATTAAACATTAAATAAAATGGGATTTTGGGAAAGTAAGGGACTTCAAAACTCTATATAATGGAGGGAGGAAAATGATGAAGGGTCTCTTCTGATTTGCATAACGTTACGCTACAAAAATCTATACTTAACTGACTTAGCTTGTGGGAGTCAGGATACCCATCTC
The DNA here is from genome assembly GCA_000966675.3 of Picea glauca. Classification (NCBI taxonomy): domain Eukaryota; kingdom Viridiplantae; phylum Streptophyta; class Pinopsida; order Pinales; family Pinaceae; genus Picea; species Picea glauca. The sequence goes on along the minus strand of JZKD02S1607119.1, from coordinate 1,485,411 downwards.
GGTCAAGGGTGGTATCTCAGCCTTGCAAGGTGAGCTGGGAGCTAGATGATTCTCTGGTTAGTGGGCGTGGCCCCTTTGTGGCGTAGAGGGATAAGGGGGAAGAAGAGTACCCCTAACGTTGGCTGGGAGGTATCGGTGAAGTCTAATTGGTTGGCAAGTGGGAGTTGCACGGAGCACCTGGGACATCAACTCAGAGCAGGCGATTGGGCAACGATACGCTTCCTTTATTTCTACGTGGTAGATTGTTAGTATGATTTATGCTTTCAGTTCTGTATGTTTAATCAAGTAAAGAATATGATAGTCTTAGCATTCTAGTTGATGACTGAAATTTCCCCATAACCTTAGCTTGATGTTGATTGATTTCCCATGGCCTTCGATCCCTGCATGTCTTGACCGTCCTGAGGTTTTATTTTTGATTGCGATGATTGCGGTTTATTTTTTCTTTCGTCCCTAGCTCATTAGTCCATGGTTGAGCAGTCAGCCAGGAGCCTAATCTACAGTCATCGCTTCGGCGTTAATAGACCTATGGATCTAAACGCCCTGCTTTTCTGTGTGTGGATGATGAGCGAAGGATGTTCCTGTCAGCTGTCTACCTCTGATGTTTGTCCTGGGCTGATGGTTTTCCTTGCGCTCTGATGCATTTATTTAAACCTGCAAAATTTGATTGCTGGCAAAGTTTTTCTTTAAAATCAGCATGTTTATATCTCGTTGTTATCTCGTTTTTACCTCGTTTTTATATCTTGTTGGACATTTCTGTGTTTTTATATCTCGTTTTGATTGCTTGGTGATTGCTACTTCTTTGGATACACTTCATTGACTTGGGGGCGAATATGCACAATAAACCCTTTCTTTTTATTTTTGGTCAGTAGTTTGGATTGCCACGTGCTTGACAAATCTACACTCCTTTTGTTCTAGATAGCCAGTGTGTATTGGTTAAGAAGAATTTTACTTCTGGGCATTTTATTGAATGGTTAATCTCAGCGCATTAAATTATTGGGATGATTTAACCTAAGTAAAATTTGACTTTTTAAACTCAACGATTTGATTTAATTGTATGTTAATATCTCTGTGAATTTGACCAGTAGGCCAGCATTTTCCTTAATCCCTGAGTTACAACATCTTATTACTAAACTCAACAATGTTTTTATCTCATATTTTATAGTGCCCTCCCCAGTAATTCACCACGAATTTATCTTACCATGGCGATTTGCCCTTAAATTGATTGATTTTTCTGTTGAATGGGCACAATTTTCCATTAAAAGGGTAGCCTGTTTTTTGCTGATATGTAGCACAATGATTTGACTTTAAATTGATTGAGTTTGTTGTTGAATGGGCATGATTTGCCATTAAAAGGGTAGCCTGTGTTTTGTTGATATGTAGCACAATTATTTACCTTTAATTTGATTGAGTTTGTTGTTGAATGGCCACGATTTTCCATTAAAAGGGTAGCCTGCGTTTTGGTGATATGTAGAATAGTGATTGGCCTTTAAATTGATTGAGTTTGTTGTTGAATGGGCATGATTTTCCATTAAAAGGGTAGCCTGCATTTTGCTAATATGTGGCACATTTTTTTGCCTTTAAATTTGATTGACTTTGTTGTTGAATGGGCACGATTTGCCATTAAAATGTAGCATGCGTTCGCTTATGTGTGGTACAACGATTTTCCTTTAAAACTATGACAGCGTTGTTGTAGAATGACCACGAGTTGATCATTGTGCGGTTTTCTTTTGTCTTTTATCCTCCTTCAAATTGAGTGTACCCAGTGTTCTCACTGCCAAACATTAATTGCTACAACAATGTTATTGGACCTATTAATTGCTATGTTTATTGCCATGTTAATTGCCAGGTTAAATTCTACAATGATGTTAATGGTCAACAGTTTCCTTCTTAATGTTAATAGATAGCTAGTTATTTTGGTACGGTTACTATAGATAGATGACATGTGTAATTTAATTGTTTACAAGTGTTATAATTGTAGCATTCTACATTGATCTAGCTAATGTGGTTATATATCGTTAATTGATAGTTAGAATGTAATTTGGGATTAATTTAGAATGGCCCAATTAGATTGTGATTAATGGTTAAATAAAATTAGTGAGTATTAACCAAAGTATAGATTAAGCTCGCTAAATTAAGGCAATACTGGATTATTTTCAAATGTTATATATTTTGAATTAAATGTCATACTTTCAAGGCAATACTGTAATAGTTATAGTGATTAAATGTTATATATCCTTCAATCAATCATTATGTTATTATATTAGGTTTAATGCCTAGCATTTGATCTTCTATTTACTGATCATTTAGTGGAATGACTAGTTATACTGTTAAATGTTATATAGTAATAATTGTTAATGTCTTACACGCCATTCCCACTATGATTGCATTTAAGATTAAATTGATGGTACGTTGATGACTCAACTATGATTCAGACTTTCTCACTTGATACATGTTTAATGTTAAATTAGATTGGCGTGCATTGACTTAATTGCAATTAGACTTGTTGATTTTTATGTTAATTTATAATCTTAATTTACAGACTAATTGAAATTGACTTACTAAGAGATTAGTAACCGATGTTAAATTAGATGGTCAGTTTGACAAATTTTAGACATGATTAATGGTTGGGTTGTTGATGAAGTCACATATTGGCTTGAGTTCTTCCTTGATTGTAGTTTCCTTGTGTCTGTCACCCTGTTGCTCGAGGTCTGGGCATAGCCTTTTTGTCAAGATTCGGCTCCTAGTGCGTCGGATTATCTAGAGTCCTTGGTATAGATAGATGATGTTACGCCAAGGTTATTGACGCATCTATCACCTGGGAATGGCATGATTCCTGATGAGGGGATCATTGTGTGCCCTAAGGTATAGAGGCAGAGGATAACTTGGCTGAGGTCTGTGCCTTCCGTGTGGTTGTTGTTGGTCGATAAGAGATGCTATCAATGCTAAGATTGTTACGCCTTCATGCGTTTGGTACGTGCGCCTTGAGGTTCTATACTTGTCTGTCAAGGTCGTTGTGTCGGGAGGGGGATGTTGTCCCTTATCTTATAGGCATGGTAGTGTTTTCGTAGGGTGGGTAGTCATTTTCTCTTTGTTGTCTATGCATGTTTCACCCAGTTTCTCTTGTGCCAGTGCGGGGAGTCATAGTAGCATGTTGCCTGGACTTCGTACTTGTGTTCATCGTTAGTTTTGTGGTTAACTGTTGTTGTTGTCACCATCTTGCCTTTCACACCAAAAAAATAAACACAAAAAAAAAATGTACTTCTTCTTCGCTTGTAGTCACGGAGAATGGGTCATTACATCACCACATATACACGTCCCGCTGCATAGACATATTGCGTATTTACGCAACCTATACAAGGTTAGCCTATGTATGTATGCGACTGATACCACTGTCACCCACGTATGCCTTAGTAGATGACATTTTTTAACTTCCCTTCAGTCTTTCATTCTGTTCTGGCTGCTCTATCTTGAGCTCTGAGCATCCACCTTTTCAAAGATGTCTCCCTTCCTTACTTCATCCCTTCTTCTAGACATGCTATGTGAAGTCCTCATCATGGACTTTCTTCTTGTGTTCCATCACTCCTCAGATTTGTGGCCAAATCCACTATAGATGTAGCATCTCATGGTGTTACAGTGAACATAAATGTGTCCTACTTGATCACATCTCCAACACCTTATGGTGTTATGAAATATTCCATTATATATTCTTTCATAATATCTACATTCAAAAGCTTTGTGACCATATTCATTACATGAATAACAATGCTCATGAAAAATACTTTCATACCTTTTCTTTGGTGTCCCAAAGATAGCTTCTTGATGTCTTCCTTGGTTTGTTCTTTTGAAATTTTCCTTGCCTTGTGTAGATGGTTGCTTTGCAACATTGTCTTCCTTATTTGATGGACTTGCATCATGCTTATTTGAGGTTCTTGCTTCGGCATGTGTAGCTTCTTATTTGTATCCAAGACCTGATTTATCATATGGTGATCTTTGACTTTCCAAGATCTCATTCAATATTTTTGAGCTATTCAAGAGTTTATTTGATTTCTCCACTTTCTTTCTAAGATCAACAATTTCAGCTTCTAACTTATCACATGACTCTTCTAAAAAAACCTTGTCCCTTTAAGTTTAAATATTCTTAGTTGTAGGAGGAGGGTTTCAAGAAGTTGATTTTTCATTATGGAAGCATGTGAATCCTAATTGTGAGGACTCAATGATGAAGCAGACAACAAACAATCTTTCAAGGGTGAAGGGTGTTATGAAAAACTGGGTTGTGGGAGATGAAAAGAAACTTTGAGAAGACTTGGTTGAGACAGAGGATAAAATTCGATGGCTTTATGAAGGAAATTCAACTGGAATCTTCTCAAATTAAAATAAAATAGCATTAAAGGATTTGGAGTCTAATATATCCTCATTGCTCGAAAAGGAGGAAGTTAAGTGGATATTAAAGAGTCAAGAGTTGTGGATTCTTGAAGGTGACAACAATACGAAAAAAAATCATAACTTTGCTAACTTTCAAAAGAATACCAATTTACAATTTGGGATATCTTGAATGGGGCTAGAAGAATGGTGAAGTCCTTTTCTTAGAATGTTGAAGCTGGTAAAAGACATTTCAAATATTTGTTCTATGAACCTAGAACTTGCCACATTGGTTAAATCATGAAATTATTACAATTTGTTTCAAAGCTTATAGATGAAGACATGAACCACTCTTTGGAGGCTGATATTACCTATGAGGAGGTTCTTTCAAAATTGTCCTCTTTCAAGAAGGGGAAAATTCCAAGGCCTGGTGGCCTTACAGTTGAATTTTTTTAGGGCTTTTTTGACTTAATAAAATATGATTTGGTTAAGGTTGTCCAAGAATCAATGTCCTTTGGGAAATTATTGGGATCACTCAATACTACATTCATATCCCTAATTACCAAAAAAAAATACACATTATCTTTTGAGGATTTTAAACTGATCTCCCTATGTAATTTGATTTATAATATGATTTCCAAAATTATTGCGAATCGTTTAAAAGGATTGCTATGAAGAATTATTTCAGAAGAACAATTCAAATTCACGATGCAGTGGCCATTTATTAGGAAGGAATTCACTCCATAAATACTTCAAAGGTGCATGCTTTCATTATAAAGATCGATCTCGCAAAATCCTCTAATAAGGTGAATTGGACTTTCAATAGGTTGATGTTATTGTAGCTAGGAATGAATTTACAATCAGTAAATTGGATTATGGGGTGTGTTATCGCGCAGTTTGTATTTTAGGTCATAGGCTACAGAATAGTGGACAAACTGGTGTAACAGGAACCTTCCCCACCCACTGTCACCTCGATGGGGAGGTTATTTCTATTTAGGGAGGTTAGCCTAGGGGAGACGTCCTCGTTAACCTGGGGTTTGAAGAGGTAAAGAATATAAGTTTAAGAGTTTAAGGTTTTCCCTCCTCTCAGGTTACCACTAGTATCAGATATTCTGGCTAATCAGCCAATAAAGAAGTGAAGTCCCTATTGAGAACACCTACCCGGAACAAGACAATAACAACACTAGATGTATATTTGCAGGTTATAAATCAAAGGGTTAGTACTTCTTGACTATCTGATTTCATTTTAACAAGCAATATAATAGACAAAATGAGGTCAACGTTCAGCTAAATAGCCTATGCAAGGTCAACAATTCATTAATGTCTACAAAAATGACCAAGCCAATAGTATTTTCAATCAACAATAGCTCAATAAATGATTGATGTCATCATTAATTGCTTATTTGCTAGTTAGAAAGGTTGTTGCATCAAGTATGACGTCAGCCTAGGTTAGTAGTGTTAGGGTTAGTTAGGGTTTCAAGAATAAAGTTTTAAAAGATTATTTTTTTTACACTACAAGCTCAACGTTGTAAGTCTAACCAGTGCCTTAGGGTAAAATGGAGTCAAAGTAAGGGAAAAAAGTCTCGGGAGGACTTAAATTTAGAGACTAGAAGGTAGGGTTCCAAGGTGTTGCAATGGCAGGGCCCTAGAATCAAAACCCTAAGGGAAGGAGGCTCATTCTGGTGTTGCTTAAGCAAGGCCTCATGCTCCTTTCTCTTTCTCCAATTGCACTTGGCAAAACGGCTAGCTTCAAAGCACAAATTTAAGGGAGAAGGTGTTGCAAAGGCAAGGCCCTCAAACCCTAGAAGGTTAAAACCCTAGGTGTAGATTCAACTAGGCCCAGGATGTCTCCTCTTTTCAACCTATAACTTTGATGCTAACTCAGAAAAAGGGAGAAAAGTGTAGCAACAACTAGGCTATATCTTCCTTTATCAATGGCTAAAACTATTTCTCAAACATGGGGACATATAGCAATGACCTACTAGTGTGCTTTCTACCTAGGGTTTCAAGATTCAACAATATAATAGCAATATAATAGAAAAATGTAAGAAATTAAGCCTACAACCATTCACTTAAGAAGTTTTGCATGAAAAATTCACTTACATATCATGAAGAATGCATAATCAAACCCTAATTGTAAACCTTCCATGAAAGAAACACCATAAATGCTAAGAGAAATCCTCCAAGAAGAGTTGCGCCTCACTTCCAACACCAAAAATACCAAGCAAAAGGCTAAACGATAGTCTCTCACAAGAGAGTGAGTTGTGTTGTATCTAAAATGAGGAAAAACGTCCTCTATTTATACCAATCCATGACCTTTCAATTAAAAAATAGGTCATTAAAACAGTCGACAAGGATGACTACAAAATTTACACTTTTTTACATTAATTGCCAGAAAAATGACATAATATGAGCAAAAGGTGGGACGTCAAGCCCTCTTGAGGGAAACGTTGGCCCTTTTTGGGAAAATCCAGCATCTAGAAGTGAGACGTTGGCCCTTCTAGGGAATCCTCCAAGCTTCCACACGTGCCAATGACCTCAGCACACTACCACATGCTCCAGATAACGTCCAACTCTCCTAGGTGGCGTCCTGTCCATCAAGGGGAAAACGTTCCATCTGCAATGGGTGATCCCCCTAGGTCGGGCTCTGACAAAGTGTCCTGGGTGGAACATCCTTCTTTCTTCTCATGCAAAGGCTCATCATAACGTTGTCCTGCCTTTGCCATCCCAACAACCATCTGATGGGCTCTTCATCCCCATGGAGGTCCGAGCTAATCATATCCCCATGTGTACTGGTCCACTGGTACCTGTCCATCAGGTATGGTCCTGCACATCAAAAACTTTTCCCTCCATGGGCTCATCAGTCCTTGGGATCATAGCAATGTCAATCATATTTCATCATTAAATTTATCAAATACATGCATAAAACCCCTAGCATATCCTCTAATAGCTCAAAGACATTACACTGATCTACTATACAAAGTTGAAAAGATAGACAGGACAACCTATTGGGATGGTACCATAAGAAGAGGAAAGTTTCCACAGAAGATCATTCAATCCATGTACATGAAGTGATATGGTCTAAGGATGTCCAGTCATAGTGAAGACCAGGGGTAGGTATTGTCCGTGGGTGCCTTTGTAGGAGGTGAGTTGTACCCGTCATGGATGCACTTTTTCCAAGCCCCTTTATTGCCTTTATTCTTTATTTATTGCTTTTTATTTCTTTTTTACTTCAAGGTCTAACCAGAGGACACTGCCTTGGCATGGTGACTGGAGCTGACAGTGTTATCCATTGGTATTTTTGCAGAAATGATAAGGCTGGCTCATGATGAGACTCCCTTTCCCTTGGCCATGCAACCAAAGGTCATTTCCCTGGTGTGGTGACCAGATAATGGCAATGTCATACTGCTAGATACCTATGAACATAATGGGTCGTCTCGTGATGAGACCTCCCATCCTCTTGGTTAGGTCTTGTTTTATTATTTTTCTTCAGGTCCCTTTTGTTTCTTATCGAGAGGCCTTTTATTGCCTTCTTGGGGATCCCTAGGCGAAGCATCTCTAGGTTTTATTTCCTATGGATTTTATATTTCACTAGTTGCTTTTACCCCCTGGGCCTTTATCCCCTTCTTCCCATAGGATGAAGTGTAACCCCTCAAGTAGGTCATCCTAATGCCTGGACTAGGGGAATGGGATGGATGTATGGGAGATAAGATGTAAAGTGATAGTATGGTTGGAGCGGACGATGGCTCTTCAAATCCCTCCTGGTGGCTAACCAAAACCCATGCATACAAGCTTGCTAGGTCACCCCATTAATCCCCAAAACAATGGTCAAGTGGGTTAGTGTAAGATCCAAGCAGTTGTCAGAAATGTAAGGAACCTGATGCATATATAAGAAAGTTATAATGATCAAACATGACACATACCATGATACCTGGACCAATTACCTCATGGAGCAAGAGTCTTTTTTGATGCAAGTCCAAGCCGATGGTGATGGAAGTTGCTGCTACTAACAGGACAAAATCTGGCGAAGAAGAAAGATGGGCCCTCCAAGGCCATGCTCGGGTCAATCCTGCTCTTGGTACTCCATGTCTAGGACTTGTGGGCCTCGAGACATGATCTCCTAGTTATCCCTAGAAATCGGGGATAACATCTGGCTCCAACTCGGGGACATGTGCTCACCGTAGAGCGCATGAGAACCTCAACATCTCTGGCATAAACCTATAGACCTTCTCACACTTGAAAAGAAACATCAGCAACAAAGGTGGGGTGGTATTTCCACCTCGCAAAATATAACATGTATGAAATAAAACAATCAAGATGCATATGAGGAAACAAATAAGAAATGTAGATGGTATAATACACAGAAATGCCTACCTACTCATACTTATCTGTATAGTCATGTGTCTGGAAGGTAGTAATGCTTTATATGTAAAGCATTTACTAGTAGTTTCAGAATCTCTCCTTCCATTGCCTCCAGGTTGAAAGAATTTATACCTGCACAACTCTTGATCTTATAAGGGCCTCCCCATAAGCTATCAATTTTTTTGTGCATACCAGGCTTCTCTTTCCTTTTATCCCATAGTAGGACAAGATCTCCTTTGGCCAAACTTCTTTCCTTGGCTTTGTGATAAAAAGTGTTCTTTATCTTCTCTTGGTTCCTTGTCATTTGACCCAAGGCATTTCTTCGTGTTTCATCTAATTCTATCAGCTGATTTATTCTTCCTTGGATTGCCTCTGCATCTGTGTCGTATTGTTGTGTGAATCGAACGATAGGAATTTGGAGGTTTACAAGAAGTTTTGCTTCAAGTCCATATACCAGCTCAAAAGGAGTTTTTCCTGTGGATGTTTTCGTTGTTATTCGATCTGCCCATATTGCATACTTTATTTTACTATCCCATGATTTCTTATTTTCCCGGACGACCTTTTTTAGGATATTCATGATGTTCTTGTTGGTTGATTCCGCTAATCCATTTCCTTGTGGGTAGTAGTTAGAGGAATGGGATAGGGTAATTCCATATTTGAAACAAAACTCTACCAGAGCGTAGGAGCTGAAAGCTTTGGCATTATTCGTAGTGATCTTGGAAGGGACCCCAAACCTGGTTATGATCCGATCCTCTAAGAATTTCATGACAACCTCTTTGGTGGACTTCTTTGTAGGAATTGATTCAACCCATCTAGTGAAATAATCTGTGGCTGTTAGGATCCATCGATAGCCATTACTTGAATTGTCTTTGAATTCACCGATAAAGTCCAGACCCCATTGCTGAAATGGTGCTTCCACTACTACTGGTTTCAAAGGCTGTGTTGGAAGCTTTGGTTTGCCGGTGAAGTATTGGCAAGGTTAGAAAGATCGAACGTGTTGATAAGCATCTGAGAAAAGTGTTGGCCAATAATAACCAGCCCTCAAAACCTTATGGGCAGTGGTACGTGCAACAAAATTTCCACCGCAATGCCCAGAATGCAATTCCTCCAAGATTTTCTTTGCCTCGTCCTTGTTTACACATCGAAGTATAACGCCATCAGGATTCTTCCACCCAAGTCCGTCTTCAGTCAGGAAATACTTCATAGCATTCAACCTCAAATCCCTCCTCTTGTAATCCACCAGGTGATCAGGGCAAGACAAGTTCTTTAGATAATAAACTATGTCGGAATACCACTCATCATGTTCTAATTCACTGATTATTACATTCACCTGTTCATTTTCTCCCATCCGTATGGCTTTCTGATTTCTTTCAGTCAGCATTTGGGCCAAACCTTGTCCCTTTATTATCTTGGTGGGTTTTTTCTCTAAGTTGTACTCCTGGATTTTCGAAACCCACTTTCCTCGAGTGCCCATACAGTCTTGTTGCGATAAAACATCCTTCACGGCTGGGTACGGGACATAAGCCTTGATTTTATTGTAACCGATGTAATTTCTGAAATGCTTGAGGGATTTAACCAAGGCATGGGCCTACTTCTCTGTGATGGAGTAGTTTAATTCTGAATCTCTTAAGACTTTTCTCATAAATTCTACGGGATGTTCATAGTTGTCAGCATCCTTCTGCATCAATACACCTGCAATAGTATCTTGAGATGCAAATGAGAAAATTATGAAATCTCGCGAAAAATCAGGACTGATCAAGATGGGGGCTTGGGAGATGGCATTCTTGATATCTTCAAAAGATCTGTTATTCTCATTTCCCCACCTAATAGCAACATCCTTTTTCAGCATAGCGCTTAATGGTTTTATCCTCTCAGCAAAGTTAGGCACAAATCTGCGGATGAAGTTGATTTTTCCAAGAAAAGATTGTAGGGCTTTCTTGTTGACTGGAGGGCAGAAATATTTTATGGATTGGACTCTTTCAGGATCAATGGAGACTCCCCCTGGTGAGGCCATGTGTCCCAACAGTTTTCCTTCATCAATCCCAAAAACAGACTTCTTAGGATTTAGTAAGATGCCATACTTCCTACACCGTTCAAAAACAATCCTGAGGTGGGAGAGATGGTCTTTCCCATGTTTGGACACAACTGTGAGGTCATCTTGGTAAATTTCTATGATTTTTTGTATAAAGTCCTTGAAGGCAAAATCCATTCCTCTTTGAAAGGTGGCGCCTGCATTCATGAGGCCAAACGGCATTCTCAAGTACATAAAAGTTCCCCAGGGCGTAGTAAATGCAGTCTTGAGTTGATCCTCCCTTTTGAGTAAAACTTGGTTATATCCCGAGAATCCATCTAGCATAGACATCATCCCTACCCCTGTGACTCGTTGAAGCAGATGCTCCATGTTCGGGAGAGGATAATTATCCTTTAATGACAACTGGTTGAGGTTACAGAAATCAACACACAGGCAGATATCACCATTTTTCTTCCGAACAATTACCAAGTTTGACATCCAAGAAGAATACCTGATTGGGGCTATGATAGCAGCGTCAACCATATTTTGAAGTTCCTTTTGTATCTGTCCAGCTAAATTCGGGTTGATATGCCTTAACTTCTGTCGGAATGGCTTGGCTCCTTCCACCAAGGGTATAGCATGTTGGATAACATCTCCTCTATAGGCCTTTAAGTCATCATAGTTCCAAGAAAAGGTATCTCTGAACTCCCTAATGAGCTTCAATATTTCCTTCCTCTCTTTCTCGGTAGTCCCTTTTCCTATCTTGACCATTCTTGAGTCCATCTTAGTACCAATGTTGAACTCCAAGGCTTCCTCAACTTGCTTATTGGTTCTTTTTCCTTTGAAAACATCATGCCTGTCAAATAGATTCTCTAAAGGAATACAACCCTTTGGTAAGGTATTGTTTTGCAGGTTGATGATTTCCAAGTCCATAGAATCAGCCAGAAAGGCAATTTGTGTATCTGTGAATTCTTTGCTATTCTCCATGAATCTGATAATTTGATCATCGTCTTCGAAGACCTTCCAGTGCTCTAGATTGTCGGGGATAGAAGGTCTAAAAATTACCTCCATTCTGCACAGATCATGAAGAGGTCCTTCGGATGGTTGCAAAGTTGAAGCTGAGATGGCCAAATCATTAGCTACATGGTTTTCTTCTCGAGGAACAACTTCAATTGATATCTTTCTAAAGGATTTTGAAAGACTCTGAGCTACATCTCGATATTTTTTTAACTTCTCATTCTTAGTTGCAAATCTCATTAAAACTTGTGACACGATGAGGTCTGAGTCACCTTTCACTTCCAGGATGGTGACACCTTTGTCGATTGCCAGACTGAGTCCACTAATCAAAGCTTCATATTCAGCCACATTGTTGGTGCAACATAATTCCAACCTATATGAATGGTAGAAGACCTCACCTGACGGAGCTGTCAAAACTATTCCAGCACCTGATCCAAAGCTTGAGTGTGAGCCATCGAATTCCAAGGTCTAAATCCCTTCTGTCTCTTCAACTATGTCCATATCCAAATTTCCTTCCTGAATGAACCAATCATTTAGACCACTATTGATGCACAAAAGTTGATCATCTATTTCATCGGGGTTTTCAACTGGTGATCCAACAAAGGGCTCATTGTAGATGGTGTAAAATCCTCCTTCAGTATGAGGGATGATGGCTCTGGATTGCTCTTTGTGAATGTTTCCATTCAAGTGTTCAATAAGGTCATTGCGGAGGATAATCCCGAAATTATTAATATCATTCACGACAACCACATTCATCAAGAAAGCAGCATTGGGACAAGAGTCAAAGGCTACCTCGAGATTGTTAATGATTCCCTTTGCGAAATTATCTCTGGTATTTTCTTGTGAGATTTTTAGGCCCAATTGTTGCATAACTTCCTCTGTCATTATATTGGTTTTGGCTCTTGGGTGTAGGAGATAGTTGTGGAGGAGAAAATCTTTGACTCGGAGGGAGACATAAAAGGGTTTGAACTCACAATTTTTAGAAATAGGGTGTCCCACCTAATGAATGAAAAGAGAGAAGTCTTGAGGAAGACTTAGCCCAATGTTTTTACGTGATGCATCCCCAACTTCACCCTCTGGATGGGCCCTCTTCAACGGAGGTTCTTGGGAAGAGACATCACTCTTATGAGAAAGGCTCCATTTCCTTTTGGCGGGAGCTAATTTGATCTGGAGGATGCTTGGGGGTTCAAGTTCTGCCATAGCTTCATTGCTTGGATCCCATAGTTCACAATTCAGGTTTCTTTGTTGAATGTAGTCATCAAAATCAAGATTTCTTTCAATCTGAAAGGCCATGTCTTGTGCTTCTTCTAAGGTTGTT
>JZKD02S1607119.1:1430326-1448557 GCA_000966675.3 Picea glauca | reverse complement strand
CAAGGATAGACTTGTTGTAAAGGGGTTTGCACAAAAGAAAGGTATAGATTTTGATGAAATATTTTCTCCTGTTGTTAAAATGACTTCAATTAGAACTATTTTAATTCTTGTGGCAATAGAATATTTGCATCTTGAACAATTATATGTAAAAATAGCTTTTCTCCATGGGGATTTAGAGGAAGAGATTTATATGCAGTAGCCACAGGGGTATGAGGTCAAAGGGAAGGAGAATTTGGTATGCAGATTGAAGAAGAGCTTGTATGGCCTAAAGTAAGCTCCAAGGCAGTGGTATTTGAAGTTTGACAGGTTTATGACAGAACAGGGTTATAGTAGATGTCATTCTGATCACTGTATTTATTTTAAAGAGCTAGAAAATGGAAGCTTTATTATCTTGCTATTGTATGTAGATGACATGCTTGTTGTAGGGTCTAATATGCAGGATATAAATGTGCTCAAGAAGAAGTTATCCAATTCATTTGCGATGAAGGATTTGGGTGCTGCAAAGAAAATCCCTTGCATGAGAATAACAAGAGACAGAAAAAATCGCAAATTGACATTGTCTCAGGGTGAGTACACAGAGAAGGTGTTGGAGAGGTTTAGAATGCAAAATGCAAAACCAGTTAGTACACCTTTGGCCAACCATTTCAAATTAACTAAGGAAAAGTGTCCCAAGACACATGAGGAGATAGAATACATGTCCAAGGTCCCTTATTCATCAATAGTTGGCAGCTTGATGTATGCAATGGTTTGCACAAGACCAGATATTGCACATGCAGTGGGAGTTGTGAGCAGGTATATGAACAATATAGGTAAAGAAAATTGGGAGGCAGTAAAGTGGATTCTCAGGTATTTGAGAGGTACTACTACTCATGCATTATGTTTTGGAGGTAGAGACACTTTTCTACAAGGATATGTTGATTTAGATATGGTAGGTGATAAAGACAGCAGGAGGAGCACCACAGGGTATGTTTTTACTATAGGTGGAACAACAGTAAGCTGGATTTCGAAACTGTAAAAGGTTGTTACACTTTCAACAACAGAGGCAGAGTATGTTGCTGCTACAGAGGCTAGTAAAGAAATGATTTGGTTATAGAGGTTTATGGAGGATTGGGAAAGAAGCAAGAGAACAACAAGTTGTACTGTGACAGTCAGAGTGCCATTCACCTTGCAAAGAACTCAACCTTCCATTCAAAGACTAAGAATATACAGTTGAGGTACAACTTCATACGATACACCTTGGAAGATGGACATTTGAAGTTGGAAAAGATACACACTAGACAGAATCCTACAGACATGTTAACAAAGGGAGTAACCAGGGAGAAACTGAGTTCCTGCTCATTTTCAGTTGGTCTTCAAGAATGAAGATGAAGATGAGAAATTTTCCTGGTCCAAGAAGGTTCAGAGTCCATCATATACAACAGCGATGGAGTTGTTGAGATCAGTCTCCAAGTGGGAGATTGTTGTTTGTGGAGCCTGATTATCTTCCTGATTCAGAGGTCCTTTGTTTTAGCTGTGTTTATACCCCATGAGGTATTTACACCCCAAAAGTATGTACACTCTTCCACACAGGGGAGTGCAGAGGGGGGGTACCCCCTCTGCGGGGTCCGGGGGGGATATCCCCCTGGCTAGGGTTCTGGGGGCAAGTGATCCCCCAACGGGGGTTTGAGGGAAGTGTCCCCCAATGGGGGTTCTGGGGAGAAGCCCCCAAAGGAAAAATTTCCTTCTAAATGTATATTGTAATTTCATTATAAATCTAGACTGTTCATTATAAGGTCTCAGATCTAATGGTAGAGATTATGTTAGGGTTTTTTTCCCTAGAAGGAAACCTTCTTTTATGAGGGAAATGTATTTTGGATATGGTTGATGGTGAATATTGTATTCTGAGATAGGAGACTGTGAGAGAAAGAAGAGGAAGTTACAATGGGTTTTGATGTAGGTTGTATCCCTTCATTTGCTGGATAATAATAAAGAAAGGACCTGGAAATTTCTCTGGTGGACGTAGCCCACACTGGGTGAACCACGTAAACCTGTGTCTCTCTTGTATTGTGTATCTTCTGTGTTTTGTTTCCGCATTTGTTTTATTTTATTGCTCCATGGTACTGTTTTTATAACACTTAGGATCTCATGATGTCGTGATTGGTATCGACTGGTTGTAATCGCATGAGGCGATACTCAACTGTAAGACCAAATGGTTAAGCTTGGTCGATGATGAGGGAAAAATACATGTGGTTGTAGGTTGGAACCAAGGATTTTCCATGAGGTTCATCTTTTCCTTGCAACTACAGAATAGCATGCGCAAGGGGTGCAAGATTTATGCGATCCTTGCATTAAACGAGAAGGGAGTAGCAGAAGGTCTAGAACACCTTCTTGTGGTGAGAGAGTTTGTAGACGTATTCTCAAAGGAGTTATCTGGGATGCCATCGGAGAGGGAATTGGAGTTTACTATAGACCTAAAACCGGGGATTGAACTGATAGAGAGAACGCCTTATCGGATGTCGACCCCGGAGTTACAAGAGTTGAGAATGCAACTAAAAGAATTGCTGGACCTGGGACTGATATGTCCAAGTGTGTCACCGTGGGGTGCACCCATTACTTTCAGATGAAACAAGGATGGGTCGTAGAAGCTCTACATTGATTACCATCAATTGAACAAGGCAACGATCAAGAATCAATATCTGTTGCCGAGGATTGATGATATGTTCGATTAGATGAAGGGCACGATGATGTTCTCAAAGATCGATTTGTGATTAGGGTATCACCAGTTACGAATCAAGGAGGATGATGTCCCTAAGACCACCTTTAAGATGAGGTTTGGACATTGCGAGTTTATTGTTTTACCATTTGGACTGACAAACTCCCCAAGGGTATTTATGAGTTTGATGAACGGGGTGTTCCGCGAGTACTTGGACAAGTTCGTCCAAGTATTCATTGATGATATTTTGATTTACTCTCAGACAATTGAGGAGCATGATGATCACTTGCACTTGGTACTACAGTGTCTGCGAGAGCACAAATTATATGGGAAGTTGTCCAAATGCTCATTTTATCAATCGAAGATTCACTACTTAGGGCATGTCATCTCCGACGAAGGTATCGTCATGGATCTCGCAAAGGTCGAGGCTATTATGGAATGGCCTGCACCAACAAATGTCTCAGAAGTACGTAGTTTCATGGGTTTAGTAGGATACTATCGATGGTTCGTCGAGGGATTTTTGAAGATAGCAAATCCGATCACGGAATTGCAGAAGAAGAACAAGAAGTTTGTTTGGATCGAGAAATGCGCGGAAGCATTTCAGAGGCTCAAGGAGTTGTTTACAACAAAATGGATACTAAAGTTCCTTGACATGGACGCGAAATTCTTGGTATGCACTGATGCATCCAAGGAAGGCTTAGGCAGACTCTTGATGCAAGACAGTCTAGTGGTCACTTACATCTCGAGGAAACTAACAAGGCATGAGGAGAACTATGCGATGCATTATTTGGAGTTGTTAGCCATTGTTTATGCCTTGAAGGTTTGAAGACACTACCTTGTTGGATGAAAATTTGAACTAAAGACGGACCACTGTGGACTACAACACATCTTTACACAAAGCGACCTGAATGCACGACAACGACGTTGGTCAGAATTGCTTAGCGAGTACGACTTTGAGATTACTTACATAAAAGGAACATTGAACTGAGTGGCAGATGCATTGAGTCAGAGACCATGCATATTTTCTGTGTTTCCTCTTCAGACGAATCTACGTGAAAATATTCTAAGTTTACAGTGTGACAATGATTGGTACAAAGAGGGCGAGGGTTTTATCGGACAAAACACAATAATGGTACCAAGATTTGAAGGATTTATGTTTGACGACGATGGATTATTGAGGTTTAAAAATTGAATTTACGTACCATTGAACAACGATTTGAGGAGCTTGATCCTAAGCGAGGCTCATAGAGAAGTTTACATGGCTCACCCGGGAGTCACGAAGATGTGGGCGGACCTTAAACCCTTATTCTTCTAGAAGGGAATGAAGGCAGACATAGTCAACTTTGTGGCTATATGTCTAGAACGTCAGCAAGTAAAGGCTGAACATAGACACCCAGTAGGATTACTACAACCACATGCTATTATGGAATCGAAATGGGAGGTTATTTAGATGGATTTTATTTTTGGATTTCCACTGATGGCAAGGAGACACGACTTGATTTTTGTAGTAGTAGACACACTGATGAAGAGTGCTCACTTTATTCCTGTGCATACGACGTATCAGGCACCTGACATAGCTAGAGTTTTCATCATTGATATTGTGAGGTTTCATGGCGTGCCTAAGAGGATTATATCCAATCGAGGATTGGTGTTTACTGGACGATTTTGGATGAGTTTCCAAGAGGCCTTGGGAACCCAACTTAACTTCAGTACTACGTATCACTCGGAGACTGACAGGTAGACGGAACGAATGAACCAGACCTTGGAGGACATGTTGCACATGTACGTGATGGACCAACAAAAGTGTTGGGAAGAATTCTTGCCACTGGTGGAATTTTCTTATAACGACAGTTACCAAAGCACCATTAAGATGGCGCCTTTCGAGTTTGTTTACGGGCGACCATGTTAGATGCCTTTGAGTTCGGATTGGCCTGAGGATAGGGTCCTAGTAGGACCGGAAGCGACCCAAGAAATGGAAGATAAAATGCAAGCCATAATACAAAGAATTAAAGAAGCACAAGATCGGTAGAAGAGTTATGCCGATGCACACTGTGTCGAACGTAGTTACAAGTTTGGCGATCGAGTCTTCTTGTGGGTTAAACCACATAAGAGTTTGATCAAGTTTGGAAATGGAGCTAAACTCTCTCCTAGGTTCATGGGACCTTTAGAGATCATGGAGAGGAAGGGGCCCATGACCTATCGACTAGCCTTGCCTGATTCTTTGTGGTGTATGCACGATGTTTTTCACGTATCTATTTTGAGACATTATATTGGTGATCCTACACATGTTATTGGCATGAGTTCCTTGCAGGTATCAGACGAGGGGCCCTCACGGCTAAGCCGATCTGCATCCTGGATCATTGCGTTCAATAGCTACGACGTCAAACAGTAGATCAGGTCAAGGTCCAGTGGGACAACTATTGTCCACACTCGGCGACCTGGGAGGACGCATATGATATGCACCGACAGTTTCCATTTTTGTTTGATAAATAGACTTATGATACTGTGATACACATTATTTCAACACTTACTGTGAAACTTCAGGATGAATTTTAGACCAAGAGGGGGTGTATGTAACATCCCTCTCATGCGCACACTAAGAAAACTCATTCTTTGAGGGCCCTTGCTCGCAAGTGATCTGAATTATTATACTATTAAACATTTGATTTTGATTATGAGGCATTATGGGTTGATGACATTTTGTTTTGCTGCATTGACATAGACAGGTGCTATTAACTCTGTTTTACTGAGTGTGTAGGATTTCAGACCTCGAGGATGCAGAGGCATCGATGGAACCTCTTGGACTCCAAAACGAGTTGGGGAGTGAACTATTGGGGTTTGATTGTTTTATATGTGATATTAGTGCATTTGATTAGATGATGTGATTATGGATATATTTATGATATGATTCGTTGATGATGCAGGATGACGATTTCTTTTCGACCAGACTCACAAGTGGAGTAGAGGGGTCACATAGGACTACCAGAGATGTTGAGAGAGAGGTTTGGACAACAGCCCTGCCACAGCCTACTAACACTCCCACTGTGGCTCGAACTATAGGTTAACGATTATCTAGTTCGAGAGGACCCACGATGCTGTGAGGGAAGACTGCGACAGTCGCTCACGATGATTCTAAGGGGCGCACAATAAGGCAGGGGCCTTATTCCTTAGAAGCCCTTATTTTCCCACAATATCACCTGGCAGAGTATTGACTCCAGAGGTTTTTTATGTCTACCAAGTTAGTCAAGAGGCGAGTGGCACCCTTGGAGCACGTAGTGCATCCTGAAGGGCACTTCGCGTTTTTATTTAATAATTGGATAAAACTAGATGGATTTAGGATGAATAACATGTTAAGGAAGGTTTAAAACTTCCCCCCTAATAAAATGTCGCCTAACTTAGGAAAATAAAGTCTAGGTCTAAGTTATATTGGTGGTAAAATTTTATCCATTTATTTAATATATATATATATATATATATATATATAATAAAGATAATGTTTATTAATCTTGTGACAATAAGGGGGTAAGAAATTAAATTGATTTATAAAAATCTTTGGGATAAAACTTAAAAAGGGGAAATAATTGTTTTACTATATTATGCTAATTAAAAAATTATTGATTAAAAAAAAAAGAAAAGGGGAAAAAGGGTAAGTTTCTGCACATGCCTTTTTGAGTTTAAATAAAAAGGGGAAAGAGGGAAATCTAAAATAAATAGGAAACTAGGGAAAAGCGGGAAACATAAAAAGAAAGGGGAAACACTAGGAAAAAGTAGATACTCCAACTTAGTAAAGTATCTAGCATTTAAGAACTTTCTAATTTAAACTCCACTAGTAAATTAATAAGGGGGAAAGCCATTAAAACTTGTAAGGGGATATGGGAACACCTAGGAGTGATTCTAGGAGTGCCTTCAGGTGAATGAGGGAAATAGGGGTAATTAATTAATTAATGAAATTAATTTATGGAGGAATGAAGGAGATGGGTGACACATTTTTTTTTTCAAGTAAAAAAGGCAAGTCCTATTATATTAAAATTGAAAAATTACAGAGTTTTGTTGGATTGCCAACTGTCCCGCCTGGAGAGGAAACCAAGACAGCTGGCCATTCCATGCCATTTTCCAAACTCAAAATTTCAGGCTGCCATCCTGCTCGAAGGAAACCAGGATGCATGGCCATCTTTAGATTAAGTCTGTTCTTTACTACGCTACCAATAGCAATGATATAAGATAACTGAGCTATAGCTCTGGTTTGCAACAAAAGAAAAAAGTTTCTAACTATGAGCATGCAAAAAAACCTTTTAACCGATGTTCTCGTAATCATCTCCATTCTTTCCATGTCTGAATGGAATTGCATAGACCTGTGCGCATGTGGGGCATTGGTGTCTTGGGGTAGTGCTGGAGTAAGCGGCGTAAATCATATCCAGGCATTGGTTGATGCAGATGGCCCTGAAAATCTGGTCATCCACCATGCTGCGTATGTTGAAGATTAATTCCAGGTGCTCCGGGTGAAGAAGTGGTGGCTGGTCCTGCAAGTCTTGCTGAGTGGAGGAGAGGGGAGTTTTCTTCCGTGCGTCAGCCTCATCCTTGCTTTCTTTTACATTGCCACCCTGGTGCTCTTACTGCCTATTCTGCTACGCAATTTCCTTAGGAGGTTCACCGACTGTGATATGGATGTTTCCTTCTATGCCTTCCTGTAACTCTTCCTCCATGAAGCAAGATGTAAATTCCTCAGCTGGAGTATCCCTAGGACCGTGTGTTGTTCTTGGAGTAGGGTTTATGGCATCCTTTCTGAAACAGGCGGGGAGATCCCAATTATCTAGGACTGTGAAGAGGATATTCTTTGAGTAATTCTGGATGGATTCATCTAGAGAAATCTCCTTGACATACGCCATGGGAGGCATTCTAGTTCTTTTGGACTTCATGGTTCTTCTCCTACTAGCTAGAGCCAATTATTTTTCAAATTTCTTCTGTCGCTTTCTGCGTGATTCGGCTGTATACCATGTCGTGCCTCTTCGAGGTCACCCCCTTTCTCTTGGCATGCTTAGAAGCAAAGCTATTGTCGGAATACCGGCTGAAGGGGTGTTTTTGCAATCTTCAAATGCATCAAAAATCCTCCAAGGCGGTTGATAAGGATGAAGGTAATATCTTTGGCCATTAAGGTTGTGGTCTTAATGCTCTAATTGACCGTCCTCCTCGCTCGTGTGGGAGGCCTCGTCATTTGGTAAGGGTTGCTTGGGTTCACTCCCATATTTAATGGCGAGGAGATGGGAGCTGGTGGCTAGCATTTATGGCACCACCCAGCTCTAATCCATGTGTCCTTCCCTCTCTGCATGGCATCCCATCCCGGGGTTGGAGATCCATGTTGGCTAGAGATTGACACCACTCTGAGATGTCTGAGTATTTAGAGCTGTTTGCTTCCCAGTATATATGTTATGTCTCCTTTGTCACTCCTTCATTTTCCAAGCAATCCGCTACCCTGTTTGCCTCTCTTTTCACGTGAGAAGGTATGATGCTAAGGTTGGCCCTTGAATTCCTCTAGCAGCCCGGAGAGTCGCCAATTGGGTGAGATTTTCTGCGGGTTTTCCCCATGGAGGATTTTGGTGATTAGTTGAATGATAATCTGTGAGTTCCCCTCCAAGATGAGCTTGTGGCTATGTCGAGCAATTTCTACTTGGAGACGTTGCAGTAGGCCCATTAACTCCACTGCATTGTTTGTTGTTTCCCCCAGATATCCCACTACCTAGATGAGGATTTATCCTCTAGAGTTTCTAAGTGTGGCTCCATAGCCAGCTAGTCTTAGGTTTCCTTTGGAAGCCCCATCGAAATTAAACTTTATGAAACCTATAGGAGGGGGGGTCCAGATGGTTGGGCTGCTGTTTTGACGTTTAGGTGCCTCGATCATCAGTTTATTGATCAAACTGGGCTGCCAACTTTGGAGAATGCATTGTTCTTCTGTGTTGCAATTTAAGTCCTCTATTTTCCAAGGTTTGCTTCTAACTGTTTCCTTGACAAGTGTGACATTTTTTTCCCAAGTTAATCCTGGTGTGGAGTCTTTGGAGTGAAAAATTCTTTTGTTTCGTTCCTTCCAGATCTGCCAGAGAATAAAACCAGGGAGGAGTTTCCATATGTAATTCAATATGGGGTTGTTGTAAGTGGTCAAGTCCCAGTTTTCAATCGTGCCCCTGATGTTTCTTCTATTTTGATTAGATCGATGCATTATTTGAGCTCCCTGGTCCCAAATCGACTGGCTGTAGTGACATTTGTTGAATAGATGTTCTTTGGTTTCCTCTTGTTGTTGGCATAAGACACAAATTGAGGTCCCAATGAAGCCTCTTCTTTTGAGGTTGTCTCAGGTTAGGACCCTATTGTGTGCAATCAGCTAGTGGAAGGTGGACACCTTGGGCCAGAGTATCGGGTTCCAAACCTTGTTCCATATGTTTTCCTTTTCCTGATTTTGGTAATTACCTTGTAGGTAGTAGGCTTCTTTGACTGAGAAGTTGCCAGTTGTGGAGTGCCTCCATCTAAGAATATCCGGGCCTTCTCTGTTGGGGATTTTCCGGTGACTTGCATAGTGTTTCCAAGCTTGCAGGTCTATGTTCTCTGGGACCCCTAATTCCTAGTTAGATGTTTTCCAGTTCCGCCACTATAGTGTTTGCTCCTCGGGTTTCGAGCGATCCTTCACCCTTAGAGGAATGTCTTGGTTTAGAGCCTGTTTAAGGGGCCTTAGCTCTTCCAGGCCATTTAGAGGTTTGAGTTGTTGCCACGAGTCTTGCCAAAACATAACACTTTCTCCATTTCACACCTCCCAAAAAGCATGGTTTTGTACCAGGTCTTTGTTTTTCCATGCTGTGTTCCAAATGTTAGATCCCTGTATTCAGGCATTGCACCTGATAAGTTGGTTATCCTGCATGGAGGGAGCGTATTTTTGCTTCAAGATTTATGCCCATAAATCATTTGGTGTTTTCAACCACCTCCACCACATTTTGGCTCCCATTACTTAACTGAGCTTCGCTGGATCTTGGAGTCCCAGGCCTCCCATGCTTTTTGGTGTGTAGATCTTATCCCACCCTACTAGCACCCACTTCTTGTTAAGTTGAAGGCCTTGCCAGAGGACGTTTCGCTAGAGGTTCATTATAGCTTTGATTATTTTATTAGGGGCTGCTAGGGCAGTGAAAAGGTAGGTGGGAAGGGTTTGTAGGACCGATTTGAGCAGGACCAGCTTGGCCACAATGTTTAGCATTCTAAAGGTCTAGTTGTTCAGCCTGTTTGAGATGGAAAGAAGGAGGTTGTCCCAGGAGATGGATTTTGTTGCTGCTTCTATTAGAGGAATGCCTAGGTAGTTCGACGGAAGGGAGCTCTTGGGTATTCTTAGGAGTTTGGAGATGTGAATTTGGACCACAGCCGGAGTATTGAAGAAGAAGAGTTTGGATTTGTTTAGATTGAGCATCATGCTTGACGCTTCTGTGAAATCAGAAAGGATGGAGTTGAGCTTGTTTGCCTCTCTTTCCATTGGGGAGTTCATGAGTAGGGTGTCATAAAAAAATTGATTGTGTGAGGATTCCGGTTGGATGTTGTGCAAAGGAAAGCCTTTGAGAGATCCTTCTAGGACTGCTGATTTAATGTAGCATCCTAGGCCTTCCGCCATGAGTACAAACAAAAAGGGCGATAAGGGGTCCCCTTGTCTGATACCTCTAGAGGGTGAGAAGGATCGAGATGGGACTTCATTGACGAGGATGGAAAAGAAGGCTGAGGAGGTGATATTTAATATCTAGTTCACCCAATGCTGATCAAAACCAAAAGAATTTAAAGTGCCCCGAAGGTACTGCCAACTGACTCTCTCAAAAGATTTTGAAAGATCAAGTTTTATTAGCATACCTAGAGTTTTTGTCGACTTGAGAGAATGGATGACCTCATGAGCTAGAATAACATTGTCCATGATTTGTCTTTCCTCTACATATCCTGTTTGTTCCTTGGAAATGACGAAGGGCAAAATTGGCTTGAGGCGATTCACAACCACCTTTGTAATGATTTTTTAAATTACATTGCATAGAGCGATAGGTATGAACTGTTTGGGATTTGTGACCCATTCTTCTTTTGGTATTAGGGTGAGAAAGGTTGCATTGAGGGCCGGGAGGACTTGGCCTGAAGTCCGTGATTTATCTATTACCTCCCAAACCTCCTTCCTTACTATATCCCAACAGTGATGGAATAAGTCAGTAGTAAATCCATTCAGGCCTGGGGCCTTCCCTGGAGGCATATCTTTTGCTGCTTGGTCCACTTCCTCCTGAGTGATATGTCTCATTAGAGCTACGTTCAGTTCAGGGGTCACCAAAGAGGGTATGTGACTGGTTACTCATCTGATGGATGCATATCTATCCTCCCTGGTTTTCGTTAGGAGGTCATGGTAGTACCTATTAAGCTCTACTTCTATTTGGGTATGTTCTCTGATTGGATTACCCTGTCCATCCTCCAGATGAGTAATTATGTTGATGTGTCGGCGATGTACCATGGTCCTATGGGAGAATTTTGTGTTCTTTTCCCCCTCTTTGAGCCATTGTACCCTGGACTTCTGCCTCCATTAAATTTCCTCTTGCTTTCTCCTTTCTTCTAGTTGCGCTTGTAGCTTCTCTTCCTCTTTCATTAGTTCAGCAGTTTGAGTTCCTGAAATGAAAGTTTTTTGTATCTCCATTAGATTGTTCTTTATTTCCTCCATGATTTGGAATATGTTTCCAAAGGTGTTCTTATTCCAATTCTTTAGAGATTGCTTGAAGTTTTTGAGCCATTTCTGGAATTTGTACATGATTGTACCATGATCTATTTCTTCCTGAGCCCACCATGTTTTTGCAAGCTGATGGAAGTCTGGGTGTGTGGGCCAAAATTTATCAAACCGAAAGGGTTTATATTTGGGTATTGCCTCTGTTTCTAGGTGGAAGGATATTGGCCAGTGGTCCGATCCAACTTTAGG
Source organism: Picea glauca (assembly GCA_000966675.3). Lineage (NCBI taxonomy): Eukaryota > Viridiplantae > Streptophyta > Pinopsida > Pinales > Pinaceae > Picea > Picea glauca. Next base: position 1,436,906 of record JZKD02S1607119.1, on the reverse strand, counting down.
GATAATGAGACTTTCCATTCAAAGGTCCTTTTCAATTAGTTCCTCAGCCACAAGGAAGCGGTCCAGATGACAGGCTACATGTTGGTTTCCTGATCTGTGGTTGGACCAAGTGAAAGTACCATTGTTGTTTTCTATATCTACTAACTTTAGATGTTCAATGAAGGTTTTGAACTTACCACTGTCTTGTTCTAGCCTTTTGCTCCCACCGGTTTTTTCCTCCAGTGACAACATCATGTTGAAATTGCCTCCTATGATCCAGTTAAGTGTGGTCAACAATGATTTGATAAGAACTAGCCTCTCCATAAATTTAACTTTTTCCTATTGAATTTGGGGTCTATAGACGTTGGTGATGGTCCCCTCCTTATTCGAGCCTGTGACCTCAAAGTGGGCTGTTATGGTGCCTATTGTAGAGAAAGATCTACTGAGAGTAGTGTTGCTCAGGTTCCATAGTATGGCCATACCCCCTAAGGCCCATGAGGAGTCTATTAGAACAAAGTCACATCCTCTCCAGATGTGCTGGAAGATGGTTTCAGCTTTTGTCCCTGCACATTTCATTTCTTGCAACATTAGAATATCTAGTTTTTTTGCCTTGATGTAGTCTTGGAGGATCCTTTGTTTGGATCTTCCATTGAGTCCTCTAGTGTTCCAAGTGATGATATTCATCATAATGAGGGTGGTGTTGAGTGGAGGTATCCCTTCGAGAGATTTTGAATCTATCCTGAGTTGATCATAAGATTGCCCACCTCCTTGACTAGTTGATGCACTAGCTTGCGCCCCCTTCTTTTTTTCTCTCATGGTATCTTTTTTGAGCCTGAACCTGATTCTGTTTCTATACCTAAGCGTGTCATGGATCCCGCTGTTGAGTCGAGAAAGACCTTCTGTACCTTTCAGAGTTTCTCTTCAGGGAGGGCTTGCATATCCTTTTGGTTGAGGGCTTCCTCAAGTTTCTCAAGGTCAATGCTTGTTAAATCTCAAGAATCCATCTGCATTAAGATGTCGCCATCTCCGTCTCCTCACTCTTCTTGGTATATTTCCTGGTTTGGGACAGAGGAGGAAAGGGTTTGGTTCTATCCTTTTCCTTCTTGTGAATCTTTGTGTGGATCTTGGATTTATTCTTCTTCCGGTAGCTGGTTCAATATATCGTAAGAGTTTTTGGTCAAGATCTTGGGCTTGGGATCAGGGATCTACTTCCTGGGAGGGTTTTTCTTTCTGGCCATGACAGTGGTGAAGCCATCTTTCTATGTGGTTTCGCTGGCTTTTATAGCTTGCTTATTCAAAGGACATTCTTTGAATAGGTGGCCATGTTCATGACATTTCTTGCAACGGAAAGGGATATGTTCACAGTCCAGTGTTTGTTTCCAGTCTTCATTCTGATATTCCAGCGTTACCTCCCCTGGTAGAGCCTTAGATATATTCATATAAACACATATTCGGGCGTATGAAGTGTATTTACTTTGCTTTGTGGATTTTGAGGTTTTGACATAGTGACCCACTGTATTACCTATTCCCATGAGAATCTCCTCTAGCCAAAACTCCTGCAGCAAGGAATAGAGGTGGATCCAGACAGGTGCCATTGTGAAGTCCTCCTTGTATGGGCTGAAGTGTTCTTTCCAGAATCTTAGGAATAGCCCTGCTGAGTTGTAGAAATATGGGTCGTTCTCAAAGATTCAATCTCGGTCTTCTGTGTTGTACAGAATGATTGTGAAGAATACTTTAGAGCTGAGTTGAGCCTCATAATCGCCTTTGGGGTTCCACTAGTGTTTTATCCATCTGTTCAGGTCTCATTCAGATGGCCACAGTCCTAGAAATTTGCCAATGAGGGCATGCTCTCACATGAACTGGGTATGTTCACCCACTCTTGTTGAGAATTTGATGTATCTCGGGGGTTTTTCCATTTGTGGGATGCATTTTCCAGGCTCCCACCCATGAGGTGCTTTTGGATGGGACATACTGGCTTCCGTCTCCATTTCCTTGTGGAGTCCTTGTTCTCTGGCAAGGAGATGATCGCGTATCTGCGGTGGCGGCTCAAAAGATGGTCATTTTTCCCTTGTGCCTGATCGATCGTTAGCCGTAACATTTCTATATGAGGGGGGTTCCCCCCCCCTCTTCTATATTCATCCCAACAGATCAAACCAGAAGACTATCTATGCCCGATCGTGGTAGGTGGTTTGCTGCGGCATGTCCTGGTTCAGTCATGTAGCAGTTCGCGTCGAGATTGGAACTAGGGTTTTCCAGAGTGCCTTGACCTAAATCATGATAATGATGATGATGGGTGACACATTTATGGGGAGGTTTTTTATGAATTAATTTATTAAAAATTAAATAAAATGGGATTTTGGGAAAGTAAGGGACTTCGAAACTCTATATAATGGAGGGAGGAAAATGAGGAAGGGTCTCTTCTGCTTTGCGTAATGTTACACTACATAAATCTATACTTGACTGACTTAGCTTGTGGGAGTTGGGATACCCAGCTCGGTGAGGAGTGGTATCTCGGCCTTGCGAGGCGAGCTGGGAGCTAGCTAATTCTCTAGTTAGTGGGCGTGGCCCCTTTACGGCTCGAAGGGCTAAGGGGGAATAAGAGTACCCCTAACATTGGCTGGGAGGTATCGGTGAAGTCTGATTGGTTGGAAAGCGAGAGTTGTACGGAGCACGTGAGACATTAACTCAGAGCAGACGATTGGGAAACGATACACTTCCTTTATTTCTACATGGTAGATTGTTAGTATGATTTAAGCTTTCACTTTTGTATGTTTAATCAAGTAAAGAATATGATAGTATTAACATTCTGGTTGATCACTGAAATTTACCCATAGCCTTAGCTTAATGTTGATTGATTTCCCATGGCCTTTGATCCCTGCATGTCTTGACCGTTCTAAGGTTTTTTTTTTTATTGCGATGTTTACTGTTTATTTTTGCCTTCATCCCTAGCTCATCATTCCATGGTTGAGCAGTCAGCTAGGATCCTAATCTATGGTCGTCGCTTTGGCGTTAATATACCTATGGATCTAAATGCCCTACTTTTCTGTGCATAGATGATGAGCGAAGGATGTTCCTTTCAGCTGTCTACCTTTGATGTTTGTCCTTGGTTGATGGTTTGCCTTGCACCCTGATGCATTTATTTAACCCTACAAAATTTGATTGCTGGCGAAGTTTTTCTTTAAACTCAGCATGTTTATATCTTGTTGTTATCTCATTTTTATATCTTGCTGGACATTCCTGCGTTTTTATATCTCATTTTGATTGCCGGGTGATTTCTACTTCTTTGGCTACACTTCGTTGACTTGGGGGCGAATATGCACAACAAACCCTTTCTTTTTATTTCTGGTCAGTAGTTTGGATTGCCATATGCTTGACAAAGGTACACTCCTTTTGCTCTAGATATCTAGTGTGTATTGGTTAAGAAGAATTTTACTTTTGGGCGTTCTATTGAATGGTTAATATCAGCGCATCAAATTATTGGGATGATTTAACCTAAGTAAAATTTGACTATTTAAATTGAGCAATTTGATTTAATTGTGTGTTAATATCTCTATGAATTTGACCAGTAGACCATATTTTTTTTAATCCCTGAGTTACAACATCTTATTACTGAACTCAACAATGTTTTTATCTCAGATTTTACAGTGCCCTCCCCAGTCATTCACCACGAATTTATCTTACCATGGCGATTTGCCCTTAAATTGATTGATTTTTTTGTTGAATGGGAACGATTTTCCATTAAAAGGGTAGCCTTCTTTTTGTTGATATGTAGCACAGTGATTTGACTTTAAATTGATTGAGTTTGTTGTTGAATGGGCACGATTTGCCATTAAAAGGGTAGCCTTCATTTTGTTGATATGTAGCACAAAGATTTACCTTTAAATTGATTGAGTTTGTTGTTGAATGGCCATGATTTTCCATTAAAAGGGTAGCCTACATTTTGGTGATATGTAGCACAATGATTTACCTTTAAATTGATTGAGTTTGTTGTTGAATGGGTATGATTTTCCATTAAAAGGGTAGCCTGTGTTTTGCTAATATGTGGCACAACGTTTTTCCTTTAAATTTGATTGAGTTTGTTGTTGAATGGGCACGATTTGCCATTAAAATGTAGCCTGCGTTTGCTTATGTGTGGTACAATGATTTGCCTTTAAAACTATGACAACGTTGTTGTTGAATGACCACAAGTTGATCCTTCTGCAATTTTCTTTTGTCTTTTATCCTCCTTCAAATTGAGTGTACCCAACGTTGTCATTGCCAAACATTATTTTCTACAACAATGTTATTGGACCTGTTAATTGCTATGTTTATTGCCATGTTAATTTCCAGGTTAAATTCTAGAGTGATGTTAATGGTCAACAATTTCCTTCTTAATGTTAATAGATAGCTAGTTGTTTTGGTACGGTTACTATAGATAGACGACATGTGTAATTTAATTGTTTACAAGTGTTATAATTGTAGCATTCTACATTGATCTAGCTAATGTGGTTATATATCATTAATTGATAGTTAGAATGTAATTTGGGATTAATTTAGAATGGCCCAATTAGATTGTGATTAATGGTTAAATGAAATTAGTGAGTATTGACCAATGTATAGATTAAACTTGCTAAATTAAGGAAATACTAGATTATTTTCAAATGTTATATATTTTGAATTAAATGTCATACTTTCAAGGAAATACTGTAATAGTTATAGTGATTAAATGTTATATAGTAATAATTGTCAATGTCTTACACGTCATTCCCACTATGATTGCATTTAAGATTAAATTGATGGTACATTGATGTCCCAACAATGATTCAAACTTTCTCACTTGATACACTTTTAATGTTAAATAAGATTGGCGTGCATTGACTTAATTGCAATTAGACATGTTGATTTTTATGTTAATTTAGAATTTTAATTTATAGACTAATTGAAATTGGCTTACTAATAGATTAGTAACCGATGTTAAATTAGATGGTCAGTTTGAAAAATTTAGACATGATTAATGGTTGGGTTGTTGACGAAGTCACCTATTGGCTTGATTTCTTCCTTGATTGTAGTTTCCTTGCATCTTGTCACCCTGTTGCTCGGGGTTTGGGCATAGCCTTCTTGTCAGGATTCGGCTCCTAGTGCATCGGAGTATCTAGAGTCCTCCGTCTAGATAGATTATGTTGCACCAAGGTTATTGACATGTCTATCACCTGGGAATGGCATGATTCCTAATGAGGGGATCATTGTGTGCCCTAAGGTATAGAGGCGAAGGATAACTTGGCCGAGGTCCGTGCCTTCTGTGTGGTTGTTGTTGGTCGATAGGAGCTACTATCAGTGCTAAGGTTGTTACACCTTCATGCCTTTGGTACGCACGCCTTGAGGTTCTAGACTTGTCCGTCAAGGTCATTGTGTCGGGAGGGGGATGTTGTCCCTTAGCATATAGGCATGGTAGTGTTTGCGTAGGGAGGGTAGTCATTTTATCCTTGTTGTCTACAGATGTTTCACCCAGTTGCTCTTGTGCCAGTGCGGGGAGTCATAGTAGCATGTTTTCTGGACTGCGTGCTTGCGTTCATCATCATTTTTATGGTTAAATGTTGTTGTCGTCACTATCTTGCCTTTCACACCAAAAAAAAAAACACAAAAAAAAAATTGTACTTCTGCTTTTCTTGTAGTCACGGAGAAGGGGTTGTTACAACACCACATATACACGTACTGCTACATAGACATCTCACTTATTTATGCGACCTATACAAGGTCATCCTACATATGTACACGAATGATACCACTATCACCCGCGTATGCCTCGGTAGATGACTTTTTTGAACTTCCCTTCATTCTTTCATTCTATTCTGGCTGCTCTGTCTTCTTCACCCACTTCTATAGATGTCTCTTCTCCTCAGAACTTGAGCTCTGAGAATCCATGTTTTCAAATATGTCTCCCTTCCTTACTTCATTCCTTCTTCTATCCATGCTATGTGAAGTCCTCATCATGGACTTTCTTCTTGTGTTCCATTACTTCTGGGATTTGTGGCCAAATCCACTATAGCTATAGCATCTCATGGTGTTACAGTGAACAGAATTGTGTCCTACTTGATCACATCTCCAACACCTTATGGTGTTATGAAATCTTCCATTATATCTTCTTTCATAATATCTACATTCATAAGCTTTGTGACCATATTCATTATATGAATAACAATGCCCATGAAAAATACTTTCACACCTTTGCTTTGGTGTCCCAAAGATAGCTTCTTGATGTCTTCCTTGCTTTGTTCTTTTGAAATTTTCCTTGCCATGTGTAGATGGTTTCTTTGCAACACTGTCTTCCTTCTTTGATGGAATTACCTCATGCTTCTTTGAGGTGATTTCTTCAACATGTGTAGCTTCTTCTTTGTATCCAGGACCTGATTTATCATATGGTGATCTTTGACTTTCCAAGATCTCATTCAAGAGTTTTGAGCTATTCAAGAGTTTATTTCACTTCTCCACTTTCTTTCTAAGATCAAAAATTTCATCTTCTAACTTATCACATGACTCTTCCTTTTCATTAATTTGATTCTTCAAAAGTTCTTCTACCCTTTTGGCTTCTTCAATTTGGGTCTTGAGATGAATAATAGTTTCA
>JZKD02S1607119.1:1399662-1411957 GCA_000966675.3 Picea glauca | reverse complement strand
ATAATTATATGTAACCATAATTATACAAATAATAATAAATAAATATAGTTGTTTTGAATTTTATTTATTCACATTGAAATATAATTTAATATTTTAGATTTTAGGGAATAATTTATTTTGGTTATTATTTATAGAAATTTTAGTTATTAATGAATGGTTAATGTTAATATCAATATGATGTTATAAGGAATTTAGTCATTAATAAATGGCCAGTCTCCATATAATGTATTATGTTTTAGTGGTATTATTTTATATTTTTTATAAAAAAATTTTTTTTTTTTATTTCTTAACTACAAATTAATTTTTTATTAGGAAAACATATTTTAATAAATGTGATATGTTGAATAAATAAATTTTAAAATATATATTTTTAATTTTATAAAAAAATGTATTTTAGATAAAACTTAATATAATTTTAAAGGGCTATTTTATTGATGTAAGTTGGAATATTTTTGAAGAATATCTGGAAAATAAATATATTTTTATATTATTTTTTATTAAAATGTGTTTATTTATGTAAAATAAAAAATAATTTCATAAATACGATAAATTCTAAAAATATATGTATTTATTTATCAAATTTTATTAAAATTTTACAATTGTTTATGTAACTATTGTTTAATTTTTTAAGATTGTAAAGATTTAGAAAACCAATATTTCATTTTTTTTATTTTTTAATAAAAGATTTACTTAATTTACACTTGTTAATTGATGTATAATTATTTTTTAAACTTTTTTTATCTTTGAAGAGTTAAATGATTATATACCCTTCCAATTGAAATTAAAATCAATCCTTCAACTTTTGATCATTAATCCCTAAGTTATCAACTATTTCTTATCATAAACAAGTGCTATTATAATAGTGGTGTCCCTGTTATTATAGTAGTGGTGTCCCTATTGCAAATGTAATTGGAAAGGCATAGAAATAATATATGACTAACTTTGCTAATCTTAATAATTGTGAGATTATATGGAAAATGAGTCTTCTAAAATGTTAAGTTTAAAAAAAATCATGTTACAACTTAATTATCTTCTAACATATTTATTAAAATTCAAAATATTTAGAATTGGAACTAATATATATAAAATTCTAATATCAAAATATTTAGAATTCTAATATATAGCAGTTCACAATCGATTGTTATATTTAAAGTTATAATCTATAAATTGGCCTTGTATAATTGCACACCAATAAATACGAAAGAGTCGTGGAATTGTAGGGCAGTACATACACCATTCGGTTTCCACCCCATTACATGCCTCTTTAGCCTTCATATCTGCAAAAATAAAAACAAACATACACACAGGATGCAACTTAGAGTCCATCATACTTGTACCTTTAATGTTTTGAAAATTAATTGAACTCAAAGCATTTCTCTATATATAGCATAAATATATATGACATACCAAAAAATATGTAGTTGCATGCCCTAGTCTCCACTCTAGATTTAGATCTTTGTTTTTGTTATGATTTGCGTTCGTTTGGATTTTTTGTTATGAAAGCAATAAGATACATTGGCATCCTCAATTTCTCCAAATTCCTCTAACTAATCTCTGGTGTTTTTTATTTCTTCTCTTGGTAGGTTCACCATGTCAGAATTGAAAATGGATTCTAGGATTTGGATTTGGATCTGTTCTTTCCTTTGGGAGGAGTCCCCTCACTCTCCAACCCAAAAATACATGATGATGTACCTTCTCAATGACATGGAGAATATATAAATTAAAACAACTTTCAAAAAAATATTCGGATTCATGTACTTATATTACCATTTTCCTTATGAAGTGATATCCACATAACATGATTTTAATTACAGAAAACATGCAAATATGTGTAAATACCAATATATCTAAACACAAGATAGTTTTTCATGTGTCGGGTATCTATCGTCGCTCTATATCATTGACTGATTTTGCCTGTTGATTTTGATGGTTTTTCTGCATCATAGGGGAGGGCATTATGATCATGTGTTCTCTCATCCTTCTGTACATTTGAATCTATACTCTTGGTCGACACCAAGGATAACTATTCTCAAGCAATTCGTTACTATTTGAAAGTGGTTGGGAATCCCCTCTCATCTCCTAAACATTCATGTATACCTTTAATATTATCTATAACCATGTAGAAAACACAACCAACACATGTCACTACTGGACAACCCGATTTATCGAAATAACAATGTCTAAGCTTTAAATATTGGACATTAATTATTTTGAACAATATTGGACTTCCCAATTCATTGAAATAACAACGGTTAATCTTTTAAGTAATGTTGAAATCATAATGGTTGAGCTTCACGTATTTCTGATGTCAAGTTTGGAAAAGTATGCAATGTGTCATTTCTCTTTAGATTCAAAATCAACTATGCTCCAACCTTTGATCGTAAGCAAAGAACATTATGAAACTACAGAAGAGGACACACTCACATTTCTTTTACAGGTTTGGTCCATAGATATTCGAATCTTCCCCTCACAGGAATAACTTTTGAACTCTTATATCTATTAAACCCAATGCAAATATATGCAAGGAAGGAAGTATGAATAGTCCTTGAATTCATATTGAAAAACTCTGGGGTACTTGTTGGACATGGTGTTATGGTGTTGGCATTGATGTTAAAGAAGGCCAATATGATCAATGTTGAACATGGTATTATGGTGTTTGGCATTGATGTCAAGAATATCAATATGGTATTTTCATTAAGAAAGAATATGTCTTTGAGATCCTAAATCTCATGAGAGATAGCGTAGTAGGTTGCACAGAAGACATAGCGCAAGGTGTTAAGGAATATAGTATAAGCCTAAACCTCATGAGAGGTAGTGTATTAGGTTACACAGAATCAGAGAACGTAGCATTATGACCTTTGGAAAGGTTGAAGGAAAATATCAGAAGGGAAGAGTGCTACAAAGAAGGTGCTATTGGGATCGAATTCCCAACAGGTCAACTCTAGAACACCTTCAGAGCTATGAGAAAAATATGTTATAGTTAGGAGATGTGACAACTGACGATCATTGACCGAAGGCATAGATCAACAATCGTGTTTTAGTTGAAATCCAAGTATAAAGCCAAAGGGGTCAAGGAGGAATCATGTACATTGATGTAGTTTTCGGGACAATCTAGGACCGTCAGATCGAGGTGGATCTAGAGGCTGGGAGAAATTAAGTCACAACCATCATATCAGGAGTGACAATCCTGTATAATTTAACCTTGTACAATATTTTACTGCAAACAAATTTTCAATAAAATAATAGAAAATATACAATGGCAGATACACACATTACACAGATATTTTTCCCTTGGAAACCCAAACTGGGAAAACCAACATATTCTATATTCATTCATAGTGATACATTGTTTACAATACAATATACATATAGGAGCCAATGATGTCCAAAACCCTAACCCAATGACCTGGATTAGTCAACAACCTTAATTCCTTAACTAGAAATAGGAAACCATTAGCAAAAAAATGTGCCAAAAAACCGCCCAACAATGGACATGAAAATCGAGGCAACACAAAAAACAAGGTAAAAATGCAACATGTTTCTCGAGGGAAAAAAACCCTCAAACCCCCCTGTGCGCTCGACACAACATAGAAAACACTATAGCTAGTTGTGCAAAGACTATAACACATACCCAACATTCTCCCACTTGTTTTTTTCTTTACATACAGGGGGTTACAAGGTCACATAGTCAACAATCCAGGGTAGCAATGCCCATGGATCCTTTACACCAAGAGAACTTCTCAGTGCCCACAATTTTTTTTAATGAATCTACAACATTCTTCAAAGTGTCCACCTTCATCAAAAATACTTTATTTTCTTCAGCCATGTCTCTCACAAAGTGATATTGAATATCAATATGCTATGTCTTTGAATGATAAGTCAGGTTATTCACTAGAAAAATTGCACACTAACTGTCACAATTTATCCTTACAGCTTGTTGTACCAACCTAATACATGAACACAATATTTGTAACCATAATGCTTCCTTACTTGCATGAGTGATTGCCATGTAGTCAGCTTCTGTAATTGAAAGTTCCACTACAGCCTATCTTTTGCTCATCCAACTTATTGGTCCTCCAAACAGGTTAAACACATACCCGTTTGTAGATCTCCTACAATCCAGATCTCCAACCTAGTTTGCATCCACAAAGCCATGTATGTCCAACACTTTCTCCAATCCCGATCTTACTTGGTAGCACAATCCATAGCTAGCAATGCCACACAAATACTTGAAAACCCTTTTTACTGTTGTCCAGTGCTCCTTCCCTGTTTTTGACATATACCTGCATAAAAATCTCACTGCATGTGCAATGTCTAGTCTAGTACAAAACATTGCATACAAGAAAATTCCAATTTCACTCGCATATGGAACACGAGACATGTCCTCCTCCTCTTCCTGTGTCTTGGGACACTGATCCGCAGATAACTTTACACCAATAGGAATAGGGACCTTGACCGATTTACATTCCTGCATATTAAACCTCCCCAATATTGTCTCGACATGTTTTCTTTGATTTAACCAGAGTTTCCTCTTTTTTCGATCTCTTTTAATTTCCATGCCCAAAATGAAATTTGAAGCATTGATATCCTTCATGTCAAATTTAGAGGACAACTGAGTTTTCACATCCTGGATAATCTCCTTGTTGTTTCCTATTAGAAACATGTCATCCACATATAAGACCAAATAAATCAAATGATCACCAATTGATTTAAAATACACACAATGATCCTATTTGTTTGTTGTGAAGCCAAGTCCCAACATATAAGTATCAAATTTTTTATATCACATCCTTGGTAATTATTTTAAACCATACAAAGACTTTTTCATCTTGCATACAATCTCCTTCTTTCCCTTCACAACAAATCCTTTTGGATACTTCATATATATTTCTTTTTCCAGATCCCCATGTAGGAATGTTGTCTTCAAATCCATCTGTTCTACTTCAAAATAAAATTCAGTAGCAACAGATAACAAAAATCTTATAGAAGTTAACTTGAAAACATGAGAAAAAATATCACCAAAATCAATTCCCTCAACCTAGGAATAACCCTTTTCTACTAACCGAGCTTTGTATTTCTCCACTTTGTCTTCTGCATTCAACTTATTTTTAAATACCCATTTGTTACCAATGAGATTTCTTCCAGTCAGCAAATCCACTAGATCCCAAACCTCATTCTTATATAAGGTTTCCATTTCTTCATCCATGTCCTTTTTCCAGAGATTTCCATCCTCTGAATTCAATTCCTCCCTGACAGTTCTAGGATCATCATTGTTGAGGAAAAGATATGAATTGATCTTGCTCAAGCATTTCCAGACTTTACTTGGCTAAATCAAAGTAGACGGGAATATCACCCTAAGTTTATAGCCAACAAAAATAACATCCTAACTCACAAGTATTAATTATGAATGCTTAGGCTAGTCTTTTATCAACAAAAATATTGCTGGAAATTCACTTTTTGTGTAATTTTCTGAATATAACAGTTGCTTAAATAAATGTAAGAACAGAAGTAAGGACACTAAGATGATAATCAAGATAGATGAGACATAAAGCAATCCTTTATTTCATTCCAATTCACCAAAGAGTCATTTTGTTTACAAAATCTCATACTGAAATCTTGGACCAAAGTCAAACTTAGACATCCCCGATGGAACATACAAAAGGACCTCTGACAAAAAACCAAAACTAAACTCTAAAAGATGGACCATATTGCCACAGATTGCGGCCCACTAGAATCTGCACAATAGCCTTTATCAGTCATGAAAATTAATTCACAACAGACAATTCTACACAGACTATCAAAGATAGATCAACACCTCTGAAAAACAAGTGTCTGGATGATTTGATTCAGCCCTGAATATTGTTTTCTACAATAAGACCTTGCTATCAAAAAAGAGAATTAGGCTTTGATGAATATGTGAATGAATGAAAACTGAACTATCTCAAAACAAACTTAAAGAGAAAACCTTAGCATGCTTATGCTTCTATCTTCCCCTATTTTGTCCATCTTATTCATATATCCAATATAACTCTGTTTAAATCGCACAACCATTACCACTATTACTCGACCAATATGCACCACCAACATTTCAAAGCATATGCGTATTTACCATATAATTAAATCACAATTTCATAACCATTCGCTTTCTATCTAGGATTTAACCATAGTTGTTAAGTCTTTTATGCACGTAGTATAGTAAGTAGGATAGATTTAATATCTTCCTCTTGCAATTGTTTCTCACTTCCTTTAAGTTATTCACATGTCATATTGCAAAACTAGGTCCCCTTCCTTTGGATTTGTGCTAATATTTTGCCTCTCTCAAAACTTCCCTTCATGTAATTTTACTGATATGTTTGTTATGAAGGTGTGATAAGAACATACATCAATGATATTAATGAATAGCATAGGTGGTAGTAACATAAGGAATCAACACTTCATAAGCTCAATTCATAATCAATAGCAACAAGATATTCATCAACCATGTGAGCCATGTCATACATCATCTCAATCTCAAAATGAACAGATCTGCTCTCCAATAGTTCAAGGGGGTCCCACCTACTAGTATTATTTAGTTTTTATAATAATAGGCTTTAGCAATACTTTGTGGGAAAAACTTTGTTGACAATTTTTAATCATCAACAAACTGGTGAATCCACAGGAAAATTTGTTTCCAACAATTTTAGAACTCATAACTCATGGTTTCATAGACCAAGAACAGTAATTTTAGAAGATGTAACCATAATAATTATGCAACATGGGAAAGTGAGCAAATTTAATGGAAAAAATGACTGGGAATTTGGGAATAACATATGAAAAATGTTAAGTATGAGGGGGTTTACTCTTGTATGCCCAATTATTCATCAAAAATTGGCTCTTATCTCAAGGAGAAAAATTGATGGTTCTTGTCTTTTATTTCTCATTGGATGAAGAAATGGAAAGAAGAAGCGGGAAATAACCAATTTCTTTACAAGACAACAATGGAAATATATAACAATTTCAAGGGTCCTTCAGAGGAGACATCATAACGACTGTGTAAGCTTGATTGTTATTGACTAACAATGCTTCGTAGGAGTGTCACTGTGGCATAATTGATCCAATGTTCTATCTTGACCAAACACTAAAAGATGATAAAGACAAAAATTGCAACAGAAGTAATAATGCAGAAATTAAAACAGCAATAGTAAAAGACTCAATTTGAAAAACAACAAGGAGAGAAAACTTTAACTTAGAAGGCAGAATTAAAGGTACTGTAAGTGTAGAAAATAAGCAAAAAAATTGAAAGCATATCTAGGCTACTAGTATACAGCAAAATCCAAACAACATCAAAACTTTTCATGTTGGTTCCTCGCAATATTTCGAGCGAGGGTTGTCAGTGTTGTAGGGAAACAATTGATCCTTTAAATATTTTGAGATATAAGAATTAGTATCCAAGACAAAAGCAATTTGGAAAGGACCGATCGCCTAGAAATCTGATGTAATCATCATTCCCTTGACACACACAGTTAGCTCATCAAGATAGATATGGAGATTGACCAATTCATCGAGAGTCGTGTGCATAGTTTTTTTTAAAGTAGTACCTGTATCAAGTAAGCTAAAAAGCCGACATTTGTGAGGCATGGTATTGCAATTAGTAATGAAAGTGGTTTTGTGAACATTTTCCCTTTTACTTTGATTTTATTGTAACCAAACAAACTGTCTAGTAAGGGCATTAACTGTGACTCCACAACCTGTTGCAAAAACATTTCTATACTAAGAGGGGGAAAGGGATTTCTCAGAATCGCTTGCCTAAAAGTTTGAAGACAAATACAAGTTCTGATATTATCAGTGGTCCTCAAGGCTGATTCCCAGATTGAGACCCATTCGGGGTGGGCTGAAAAAAACCTTCCATCCCTTAATACATCTCTCAAATCCCTTTGAAAGGGTGATTCCAATGAAGAGTTAACAAATTATTGTTTTTTCCTAGCTAGTTTCATAATATGTTGAACAAGACCAGGATCAAAACCATGAAGATCCTCATAAGACCAAGAAAAAACCTTTTGAGATTCAACAAGTGGTCCGGTGGACCTCATCTCTTCTTTACCAGAAAATTGGACCTTTATTTTAACATTGGTTGAAGGTTCAAATGTCCTAATGTTTGGGAGGATGGTTTCAATCACCTTCCTCTGTAACTCCTCTTCTTTTTGTTTTTCCTTATTGCCTACAACACTCAAAGAAAACAAACTCTCAAGAGGATTCAAGCCCTCAGGAATCTTATTATTTTCTACAGATATAATCTCCTCGGGCTCAAGAGGTTCATTTTGAATGACAACACAAATTCTCTCATCGTTAGGCATGGCCTCCCATAATCCTTCATTTTCATAAATGTATGGACGATCAAGAGATTGGAAAGCACAATCAAGCCAGTGAGGGAAGAGTTGTTGAGTAGGAGAGGTTGCAAAGACTGCTAATTGATCATCTATTGAATTCAACTCCTTTTTAACAAGAGTGATGTTGAAAGATAGAAGGTTCAAGACAAGTGTCCAAACAGTTTGGGAGTATTGTTCCATCATCTTGTAGCTAGGAGAGAATGTGTTACGTATCAAATTCACAACAAGCTCAGAATTTCCGAAAAATGAAAGGTGACTGGAACTAAGATTAAGGGTGTTCTCAATTCCTAACAACAAAGCTTCAAATTTAGGGACATTGTTTGAACAAGCAAGCTCCAACCTGTATGAAATATTATGAATCTTTCCTACAGGGGAAAGCAAGATAATACCAGCCCCGTTACCTTCGTTATAGTGTGAACCATCAAAGTGCATACGCCATAATTCATCATTTGAATCAATTCCTTCCTGGGGAATATTATCCTCTTCAACAAATATGGAATACACTCCTACATATTCTTCCATATAGTTTACGCTAGATTGTGGAACACTCTCTATGTAGGGTGAAATTCTTCCTTCTCTAAGGACTATAATATTCTTACCATTCCGAGGAACGGATAAATGTGTCGCGTCGAGTGAGAGGTATCCACATGTTAGGTCTTTCCAATCTCTTCCCAAGATAATTGAATAATTTCTCACAGGCATATCAATCACTTGAATGCTGAGGGTTGTCCTTATCTCAGGATGAGCACATAAAACAAAGGTTACATATTTAATCTCGCCTATGGTTGTTTGTTGTAGACTATTATAGGAGAGCATGATTCTGGCATTTTCGTTTGTACATGACAATCCTATCTCTTCCATAATAATCTTCGACATGACACTTGGGCCTGAACCACCATTAATGAAGCAATAATGGGAAATATTATCCATGATCTTTACAAAAATATAAAAAGGGGGGTTTTTTACAGGGTATCTAAAGTTATGTACACCTACTTTATTTATAGAAGAATCCTCTTCGTCTACCTCTTCAGAAAGATTGGCTACAATGGAAGATTTTCCTTCCATGAATTGTTTTAGATGCATCTGTTGTTCAGGGACGAAAACCATGTCTAGGAGGGTTTCATCTTCTTTGATGTTGGCCAATTGATTCAAGATATTGTATTTGGAAGAGGGAGGAGGGGGAGTGATTCTTTGACTCTCAAAAATTTTAGGAACATGGGGCGTAGCAGTGGTTGAGGATGAGCCTGGGCTAGAAGGAAGATCAACTTTACCCTTGGGAGCATAGGCTTTGTTCCTAGAGTTAATGACCATGACATCCTCTAGCTCTATAAAGTCTAGGACAACAATAGTATCTTCTAACACTCTTCTTTACCTCACACGTGGTTTCTTTGTGGTGTTCTTCACAAAAGTTACACCAACTTCAAGGCAAGATATCCTTAGGATGAAAATTGTTTTCAGTTGGATTTCTAAAGGGGGTTACAGAAGAGGTTGAAGCTCCAGGGGTGAGAGAGGAGACAACACCCTTCCTCTCAAATGATATCATATGATTGTTCATATCTTGTACTAGTTGTAAGAGAGAGGACATGCATGTCTGTCTAACTGATTCTCCCTGGGGAAGACCAGTTCTTTCAAGTTGTTCTTCATACTCTGAGAAAGTATGCAGAGCATAGCCGAGATTGTCAATGGCCTTTTCCTCAAGCCTATGATGGTAGGGAGAAGGAAATACATTGTAGTAATGCATGAAAGTGTCTTGGTTCTGAGTGTCTTGGTTCTGAGGGTGGATAAGTTCGGGGATTCGATTATACAACTTGGTGAAATGCAAGTTGAAAGACCTGATGGTCTCACCATATTTGTAAGTGACATTATTGTATTCCATCAACTTCTCAGCAAGGCTTTTGGATTGCCCATAAGTGGATCAGAACCAATAGATTAACTCATCCCAAGTATACAGGATCTTAGGAGGAAGGTCAAAGAAGTCGGCCATAGCCTTTCCTTCCAAGGAATTGACAAACAAGCTCATGTAAGTGTCATTGTCGTTAGCCCCTATGTTATGAGAATCATTAGAAAATGTCACTAGGTGTTTGTTAGTACTGACAGTGTTATTTCTTGAAAACCTAGTCATGTGCTCTTTAAACTTCGGAAGTGGGCGAGTAGCAGGTGTAGAAATTTTGATACAAATTAATGTATTCCTGCGATTCTCTTGATCTAACAATTTCTGCCACTTGTTAAATACAGAATCGCTTCTACTATTATTATTGTGGAAATTTTTAGATCAGGAGAATCACAGGAATACATTAATTTGTATGGAAATTTCTACATGGTATCAGAGCCACGAAGGCCATGGAGTCACGGAAGTGAGGTGCAAACATAATTTCATTCTTGCAAGTCCTGCCTCTAGCCGGGTGAAAACTCTAGTACTGAAAACTTCTGGTGTTTTCAAGAACAGAAATTCTCGCACCCTAGACAAAGGCAGGGTGCAAACTTCATTGGCATTCTCGCAGGAAAATACACTAGCAGGGTGCGAACTTCCCTCACCCTAACAGTGGAGTAGGGTGCGAACTTCTTGGTCATTCTCGCAGGCTACAGTGGAGCAGGGTGTGAACTTGATAGGCAAGTTTGCAGGCTATACACAGGCAGGGTGTGAACTTCCCTCAGGTTTCTCTCAGGTGGGGTGTGAACCTCCTAGGGCAAGAGGAAAGTGAAGGGGTTGAGTTTTGGGTTGGATAACATTCAAATTTGCAAGATTTTCTTGGTGCGACACTTGATTCAAGATCAAAATGTCTTTCAATGGCTTGAGGTTGGAGTATGCACTCGAGGGCAGCTCTAACTACATTGCTTGGAAGGATAGGATGGAGGCAGTTCTCAAAGACAATGGCTTGAAGGGTTACATTGACATAGATGTTCCTAAGCCGGATGTGACATACACTGCAAATCTTGATGCATGGAAAAAGAAAGTAGAAAAGGCGAGGAGGATTCTGTTGGAGAGAGTACGAGACCACATTGTCTCAAGTCTTCATGGAAAAACCACACCATATGCAATGTGGAAGGTTTTGACAGATCTATTCTAAAATAGCAACGACCATAGGAAATTGGTGCTCAAAGATAAAATTAGGAAGATCAAGATGGAGAAAGGCAAAACCATTCCAAAATATCTCACGAAGTTTGTCCAATGTCGGGATGAGCTTGGAAGTGTGGGAATAACAATCGTTGCTGATGATTTGGTGAGCTTGGTGCTCCTAGGGCTTCCTAAGAGTTGGCACAGTTATCAAGAATTTTTCAATGGAAGAGAAAAGTTGTCAGATTGGGAACGACTATGGTCAGATCTGGTGCAAGAGGAGTTCAGGCAGAATAGCAGAGATGGATCTTCATCAAAGTGTGATGATGAAGAGGATTGTGCTTTGACTGCCAAAGCAAGGAAAGGGAAAGGGAAGAAATTCCAATCAAATTCTGAGTCTAAAGTCAAGAAGTTGGATTTGTCCAAAGTGAAGTGTTTTCACTGTCACGAACATGGGCATCTTGCTACTAAGTGTATGCAGAAGAAGAAGAACAAGATGGTTGCTGGAGCTGCAACTGGTGAGGCTCTTGTCTCATAATTTGAGCTTGACTTTGATTTGATCGCATGCATGGCTTCAAGTGCATTGGTATTGGTGTGGTATTTGGATAGTGGCGCTTCCTTCCACATGACGGGAGATAAAGAGTCTTTCATTGACTTGGAGGAGAAATATCTCAGAATGCATATAGAGATGGGTGATGATGGAAAATATAGTGCAACTGGTATTGGTACCATTACCTTTCAGAGGGAGTCAGGTAAACCATTTCAATTGAAAAATGTTATGCATGTTCCAGGTCTGAAGAAAAACTTGGTCTCAGTCGCAATGTTGGAGGACAGAGGCTATGATGTTGTTTTTAGCAATGGTATAGCCTACCTG
>JZKD02S1607119.1:1380277-1399612 GCA_000966675.3 Picea glauca | reverse complement strand
GAACACTTGCTCAGTCAGATCAGTGCAAGGGGTGCACCCTGGGGAAGTATGTAAAGTCCACCTTTCATGAAAAGGAGAACCGTGCTTCGGTAATCCTGGAGAGATTTCACACGGATGTGTGTGGACCATTATCAGTTGCTTCAATAGCAAAACATAGGTATTATGTTATTTTTGTCAATGACTTTTCTCGTAAATGATGGATATTCTTCATGCAGAATAAGGATCAAACATTCTCAAATTTCTGTGAGTTTAAAGCATTGGTGGAGAAAGAGTCGAGGAAGCAAGTGAAATCTCTAAGGAGCGATAATGGTGGAGAATAAATCTCTAACGAATTGAAAGAACTCTGCAGCAGAGAAGAAATTCAAAGAGAACTCATAGCAGCTCATAACCCATAGAAAAAATGGGGTCGCGGAGAGAGAACAAAATGATCATGGGTGCAACATGAGCAATGTTCCATGATCAGGGCCTACCTATGCATTTGTGGGCAGAAGCATGCAATACTGCGGTTTATGTGCAGAACCGTTCTCCTCATAGAGTACTTGGCATGAGTACACTTGAAGAAGCTTTTACTCGTAATAAACCTGATGTTTCTCATTTTAAAATTTTTGGTTCATCTGTTTATGTGCATGTAAACAAGGATGCCATGAAGAAGATGGAACCGAATGCTGAAGTTGGGATATTTGTGGGGTACACAGAAACACCCCATAATTATCGTGTGTATTTTCCAAACAGTAAGATGACTTTTATGCAACGTGATATAAAATTCGATGAGGGGAAAGCCATGCGGTTGTCGCTTGAGAGGGAGCTAGACTTGCATGTAGAAGAGGAACTGTTGGTTCCCAAGGATGAGTCTCAAGATGTGGATCAACCACATGAGGAGGTTCATGGAGTGGAGGAAACCAATAAATAAGATCCATCCATCAGAAATGGTAGAAAGCACACCACGGAAGCTGAAAGATTGAGACTAGATGCGGCATAGAATGTAGGAGCCCCTATTTCATAGCGCAGACAGAGACAATCTCCTGATCGATTTGCTGGATACATGGCTCTCATGAGAAAATTTATTGTGACTAAACCATCTTCCTTTCAGGAAGCAGTGCAGGACCCCACTTGGGTTGATGCTATGGTAGAGGAGTATGACTCCATTGTCAAAAACAGTGTATGGGAAATTGTCCCAAGATCGATTGTTAAATCAGTGGTAGGTTCGAGATGGATCTACAAGGTAAAGCATGCTGTTGATGGGAGTGTGGAGAAATAAAAGGCCAGGTTTGTGGACCGGGGCTTCTCACAGATTGAGGGGATAGATTATGGTGAGACCTTTGCACCTGTCGCAAGGTACTCTTCCATAAGATCCATCCTTCCACTCTCAGCGCAGATGGGCTGGCACATTCATCAGATGGATGTAAAAACTGTGTTCCTCAACAGGATCATTGAGGAAGAAGTGTACATTGAGCAGCCAGAAGGTTTTGAGACCTTTGATAGAGAGTCACATGTGTGCAGACTCAAGAGGGCACTATATGGGCTGAAACAAGCACCCCGTGCTTGGTACACTCGGATAGACAGCTATTTCACCGGATTGGGCTTCACCAAAAGTGAAGTAGATGCAAACCTATACCAAATTGTGGAGGAGGGTAAGCTATTAATCATTGTTCTTTATGTTGATGATTTAATACTTACTGGTGATGAGCAATTGATAAGCTCATGCAAGGAGGACCTTGCAAAGGACTTTGAGATGAAGGATTTGGGCCTTCTTCATTATTTTTTTGGTTTGGAAATATGGCAGCGAGATGGTGAAATTTTTGTGTCTCAAGGCAAGTATACTAGAGAGATATTGGGTAAGTTTCACATGGAAGGCTGCAAACCCATGGATACCCCTCTTCCAGGAAACTGGAGGAAAGAGGATGCTACTTATGGAGAGGTAGTGGATGCTACTGTCTATCGACAGTTAGTAGGTTCGCTAATGTATTTAGTGAATATGAGGCCGGACATTTTCTATGCAGTTAACCAACTAAGTCAAATGATGGTTAAGACTACCAAACTCTTTTGGAAGGCGGGGAAGCATGTCCTGAGATATCTGAAGGGAACATATGAGTATGGATTATGGTACAGATAGATGGATGAGGTGAAGTTGCATGGCTTCATGGATGCATATTGGGCGGGCAGCCCAACTGACAGAAAGAGCACATCAGGAGGGATCTTTAGTATCATATCTACATATGTTTCTTGGTACAGCAGGAAACAGAGATTTGTGGCACTTAGTTCATTGGAAGCGGAATACATGGCAGCGAGTCAAGTTGCATGTGAGTCTATCTAGATGAGGAAGATCTTGGTTGGTTTGTTTGGTTCTCAT
Organism: Picea glauca; assembly: GCA_000966675.3. Lineage (NCBI taxonomy): Eukaryota > Viridiplantae > Streptophyta > Pinopsida > Pinales > Pinaceae > Picea > Picea glauca. The sequence continues at coordinate 1,397,262 of JZKD02S1607119.1, read as the reverse complement.
TTAGATCCGACAGTGATTTATTATGATAATCAGAGTTTCATTAAACTCTCAATTAATCCTATGTTTCATGATAGATCTAAGCATATAGATATCCAGTATCATCATCTCAGAGATTGTGTGCAGTGGAAGATCATGTTGCTTCAATACATTCCTACGGAAGATCAAGATGCGGACATTCTGACGAAGGCACTCACCAAGAGAAAATTCGAATATCACAGAGACAGGATTGGGGTAAAGGATAATCCCTTTTCTTGTTGAGAGGGAGTGTTGAAAAGTCAACAAGAAACACGTGTCTAATTTATTTTTCCCTTAAATAAATTAGACAATAAATATTAATCTATTATCTCAATCATTACTGAGTGATTTGGAATTGTAACAAAATTATAAGTGTAGTTAAGTGAGTTAATATCAGTTGTACTAGTTGTAACTAAACATGCACTAGTGAGAGTTCAGTTAATCAGTGAACTCACATGCAACTGAAGATTCTCCATAGTTAACTACATGCATGTCAGTTCCAATGGAGATCCAGTTGAGATAACAGGTGAAAGGGACAGTTTGGCTATCAGTTGTGATTTTTTCACACATGTAGTGAATATGATTATGAGCATGTGCAAACGAGGCAATTGAATTCATTCGATTCATTGTGAGAATTTGGATTGCAGAGATTGTGCAGAGGAGGCAGGCTATCTAGACACAGGAATTGGCACATGTATTTGCTAATTTGTGTATGACAATGTGAAACGATTGTGTTGTACTGAGAGCTCTTGGATTAGAGTTTTGTATGAGATTGTTTCATGATTCATGATATACATAATATATGATAGTGGGGTTTTTAGCTTTACGCTTTCCCGGTAAAACTTATGTGTTGTGTGTTATTGATATTTCACTTTGTGCATTGTAGTTGTGATCATGGTTTAATTGCTTCTGCAATAATAATAGTAGAAGAGATTATGTATTTAACAAGTGGCAGAAATTGTTATGTGCAAACGAGGCAATTGAATTCATTTGATTCATTGTGAGAATTCGGATTGCAGAGATTGTGCAGAGGAGGCAGGCTGTCTGGACACAGGAATTGGCTCATGTATTTGCTAATTTGTGTATGATAGTCTGCCTCCTCTGCACAATCTCTGCAATCCTAATTCTGACAATGAATCGAATGAATTCAATTGCCTTGTTTGCACATGCTCATAAGCATATTCACTGCATGTGTGAACAAATCACAACTAATAGCCAAACTGTCCCTTTCACCTGTTATCTCAACTGGATCTCCATTGGAACTGACATTCATGTAGTTAACCATGGAAAATCTTCAGCTGCATGTGAGTTCACTGATTAACTGAACTCTCACTAGTGCATGTTTAGTTACAACTAGTACAATTGATATTAACTCACTTAACTACACTTATAATTCTGTTACAATTCCAAATCACTCAGTTATGAATGAGATAATAGATTAATATTTATTGTCTAATTTATTTAAGGGAAAAATAAATTAGACACGTGTTTCTTGTTGACTTTTCAACAACAGGTGCTAGGTTAAGAGGAGAGGACACATGCCATGGTATGGTTGTGGCATCCTCTTTGAACTGAAAAATCAAATACTTTTTAATGACTTTGGTGGGGTTTGTAGTAGATTGGATAGGGACATGGTGGTTGTACAAGCTACCAATCATCGATGATGATGAATATTGGAAATATGGAGCACTTCTAGTGCCACTGGAGACACCACTAGATGCCATCTTATGGATGATAGATGAGGGAAAGAAAGACGAGCTGGATGAATCAGATAAAGTCCTCCTTAGAGAACTTTGTTGCACAAATAACACTACGTTTATTCTTCCTATTTCAGCAATAGGATTGATTTTAAGTGACAATCCCCTTCTTCTTCGAGAAGCATGAGAATTTAAGGACATGAAAGAAAGGCACAAACTAAAGAAACAAAAGGTTACTGCTAATTTCTAGGTTGTCTACATCTAGCTCTAATTGTTCTTGAGCACTAATATCTCACTCAATCGCTGCCCAAGAATGGTTAAGTTCGACACGAGTATTGGAAGTGTCTAAAATGGTGTTAAACAGGTTCAAAGCAATGTTGGTCTAGCCTTGAAGACCGAGTTCAATATTGGGCTACCTTGCAACAATAATAGTCATTAATATAAAAATAATTACAGAATCAATTTCAGAAAAGAAAGATGTATCGATGAAAAATTGAATATAAATTTTTTAACCAGAGAGATATTGAAGATCTCCCCAGTATGGTCGCTAAATAAATGTTGAGGAAAAGATATGAATTGATCTTACTCGATCATTTTCAAAATTTACTTGGCTAAAGCAAAGTAGACAGAAATATCACTCTAAGTTTATAGCTAACAAAAATAACATCCTAACTCATAAGTATTAATTACGAGTGCTTAGGCTAGTCTTTTATCAACAAAAAACTTGCTGGAAATTCACTTTTTATGTAATTTTTTGAATATAAAAGTTGCTGAAATAAATGTAAGAATAGAAGTAAGGACACCAAGATGATAATAAATATATATGAGACATAAAGAAATCCTTTATTTCATTCTAATTCATCAAAGAGTCATTTTCTTTACAAAATCTCATACATAAATCTTGGACCAAAGTCAAACTTAGACATCCCTGATGGAACATACAAAAGGACCTCTGACAGAAAACCAAAACTGAACTTTAAAAGCTGGATTATCTTGCCACATATTGTTGCCCACTCAAATCTGCACAATAGCCTTTATCAGTCATGAAAATTATTTCACAAATAGACAAGTCTACATAGACTATCAAAGATAGATCAACACCTGTGAAAAACAAGTGTCTGAATGATTTGATTCAACCCTGAATATTGTTGTCTATAATAAGACCCTGCTATCACAAAAGAGAATTAGGCTTTGATGAATATGTGAATGAATGAAAACTGAACTATCTCAACACAAACTCAAAGAGCAAACCTTAGCATGCTTCTTCTTCTATCCTCCCCTATTTTGTCCATCTTATTCATATTTCCAGTATAACTCAATTTAAAATGCACAACCATTACCACTATTACCCTACCAATATGTTCCACCAAAATTTCAAACCATATGCATATTTATCACATAATTCAATCACAATTGCATAACCATTCACTTGCTAGCTAGGATTTAACCATAGTTGTTAATTATTGTATGCACATAGTATAGTATGTAGGATAGCTTTAAAATATTCCTCTTGCAATTGTTTCTCACTTCCTTTAAGTTATTCACATGTGATATTGCATAACTAGGTCCCCTTCCTTTGCATTTGTTATAATATTTTGCCTCTCTCAAAACTGCCCTTCATGTAATTTTACTGATATGTTTTTTATGCAGGTGTGTTAAGAACAGACAACAATGATATTAATGAATAACATAGGCGGTAGTAACATAAGGAATCAACACTTCATAAGCTCAATTCATAATCAATAACAACAAGATCTTCATCAACCATGTGAGCCATGTCGCACATCATCTCAACTTCAAAATGAACAAATCTGCTCTCCAATAGTTCAAGGGGGTCCCACCAACTAGTATTATTTAGTTTTTATAATAATAGGCTTTAGCAATACTTTGCGGGAAAAACTTCGTTGACAATTTTTAATCGTCAAAAATCATCAATAATAGACAAAGCAAAATTTGAATGGAAATCAAATGGAGTATACCTTTCTGGTAGCCTTCTTTCTCGATCTGATCTTCTTGATACTGGAGTATGAGGATCTTCTTCTTCTGATTCTTGTTCTTCTATAGAGTCTGATTCATCATCCTTTAAATCAAACTCTATTTTCTTTGTTTTTTCCTTACTCGGTAGGACTTTCTATTTAACAACATCCTTCATTTCTCTAAATACCACTTCTTAGCTATACACAACCTTCTTAGTTTCTGGGTTCCAAAGCTTATAACCTTTGAGACCATATTTATACCCAATAAATATACACTTTTGAGCCTTCTTATCTAGCTTACTCATGTTTTCCTTTGGAACATGAACATAGGCCTCGCAACTAAATACCTTGAGATGTGTGAGAGAAGGTTTCTTACCAATCCATACCTATTGTGGATTCTTGTCATCCAACACTGATGAGGGTGATCTGTTGACCAAGTAACATGAAGTACCCACTGCCTTTGCCCATAATTATTTCCCTAACCTGACACCACTAAGCATGCACCTTGTTTTTTCCATCAACGTCATGTTCATCCTTTCTGCAACTCCATTCTGCTGAGGTGTATATGGAGTAGTCTTCTGCCTTGCTATACCTCACTTCTTACATAATTTTTCAAATTCATTCTCGTAGAACACTCTGCCATTATCTGTCCTTAGTACCTTAATTATTTTCTCTCTTTGATTCTCAACAAGATCCTTAAACTCTTTAAACCTATCAAAGACTTCAGATTTCTTCCTAAGGAAATATATCCAAGTATTCCTTGAGAAATCATCTATAAACAAGGCATAGTACACAGATTTTCCCAATCATGGAGCCGACGTGGGTCCAAACACATCACTGTGAACTATATGTAAAATTCATTCTACCCTCATTGCACCAGAGGCGAATCTTACCTGATTGTGCTTCCCATATACACAATTTTCATAGAAATCAAAATCCAGGGAGTAGTTAGACATACCTTCAACCATACATTTATCATTTTGTAGTTGAAGACCCTTCTCTCTGATATGCCCCAGTCTTTGATGCCACAACATAACCAAATGTATATTTTCACCTTTTCTCCAGAGACTGTAGGAGTTCTTTATTCTTCAAATCCAATATCAGGAAAAATGGAAGTATTACACTCATCACTAATAATGCTTCCTTGCAGCTTATACAGAGTTCCAAACCAAACTCCCTTCAACAACACCATTTCTCCTCGAACCATCTTGCAGGTTTCCTTTTCAAATATTGTTTTTACCCCTGTATCGTCCATTTTTCTTACAAAAATAAAATTTATGGATAATCCTGGGATGTGCAGAACACTAGGTAGTGTTCTAATCCTTCCATATATGAGCCTCAAATTGAATTTTTCTCGACCTATGATTCTGGTTGTCAATTCATCACCTAGGAAAACACTACCTCCATCATACCTTTCATGTTCATAGAACCACTCCCTGTGGGGATTCATATGAAAGGATGCACCTGATTCAACCAACCATGCCTCATGATCTGCATTTGTGCTTGAATAAGCCAAGTATAAATCCCCTCCTTCTTCCTTGGAGGTATTTTCTTATGTATAAGGAGATTCTTCAGATCCCTTCTTTTTCTCAACTTTGGATCTACATTGCTTCTTGTAGCTCCCTTCTTTTCCACATCTCCATCATACCTTTACAAACATTCTAGGAGACTTAGATCTTCCCTTAGACTTAGATATCCCACTTGAAGACTTATATCTATTTATTTGATGGGAGCGTCCTCTTGCAAATAATTCATATGTCCTCTGTCCTTCCATATTCTTCTATCTCATCTCCTCCGACAACAAGGATGAGACCACTTCATCAAACTTCAAGGAATTTTTATTACTACTTATGGCCACAACTAGACTATCCCACGAGTTTGGTAAAGATAAAATTAAACTAATACACTTATCTTCATATGAATTTTTAATCTCAACAGATAGTAACTGCTTACCAGAGTATTGAAGGTGCTCAAATGCTCTGCCACCTAGTCTTCATCTCTCATCCTCAGGTTATATGACTTCTTTCTTAGGAATAGTTTATTTACTAGGGACTTATACTGATACAAATCCCCCAAATTATCCCATAAATATTTGGTTGTACCTTCCTCTAACACATTCAGTAATACTGAATCTGAGAGACACAGTCGTATTGTGCTCTTCGCCTTATGATTCAACTTTTTCTAGTCATTTGTTGAAGTTCTTGTAGGTGCAGTACCTGGATCCACCATGATCCATTCATCTCTTTATACCAACATATCTTCCATATTGAGCTTCCACGGCTCAAAACATTTCCCATTAAACGTCTTGATCTCCATTTTCGAACTGTTTGCGATTTCTTTTCACCTAAAAAATCAATACCAAAGATATCCCACTATAACAAGGCTTATCACAGTACCAAGACAAACCCTTGACCATAAAGGTGTCCCCCTGAAGCCAACAAAGCTCTGATAGAAAATGTAGATTTTAAACTTGTACAATATTTTATGGCAAACAAATTTTCAATAAAAGAACAGAAAAGATACAATGTCAAATACACACATTACACATATATTTTTCCCTTGAAAACCCAAACCGGGAAAAACAACATATTCTATATTCATTCATAGTGATACATTGTTTACAATACAATATACATATAGGAGCGAGCATCATCCAAAAACCTAACCCAATAACCTGGATTAGTCAACAACCCTAATTCCTTAACCGAAAATAGAAAACCATCGACAAAAACCATGTGCCTAAAAAACGCAGAACAATGGACACAAAAATCGAGGTGACATGAAAAATGAGGCAAAAATGCGACATGTTCCCTAGGAAAAAATATGTCGAGGGCACTCCACCCGAACCCCTGCTACCCCCTCAAACCCCCCTGCATGCCCAATGCAATGTAGTAGACACTAATGCTAGTCGTGCAAAGAATATAACACATAACCAAAAAATCCTCAGTCGTTACATCAAGTTGTGGAAGGATAGAGTAAGATTCATGACTTTGGAACTTCACCACTTTAGTGACTATTGAAGACAAGGTAGCTCCATGAAATCACAAATTCCCATAGTGATGAACCCCCAAAATCCTGCCAACCGTTAGATCAAGGAGGAACTTTGGGTGAATTCTCGATCGTCTGATTGAGTATACTAGAAGGATAGGGTAAGCCAAAAATTCTCGAAGTCACGGACTGTCGAAGCCCTGAAATCCCACCAATCGTTAGATTCAGGGAATAATTCAATAGTAATGTGAGTCGTTATATCAACAAGCCTAGATCCATGATTTAGGAGGGAGACATGTGGCAGAAGACAAGGATGACATGTGGCCCAATCAACTGGTGACAAGTGTCAAGGCCCATCTGGCACATAAGGTCTATGAAAGTCATGAATCAAGGTGATAGGTGGCACACATACCAAGTTTCCACGTCAACCTAGGTGACGTCAGCATGCCACATCACTTTGGGATTACTTCCCCCGAGGATGTCCATCTTCTCCTACTAGAAAAAATGCTTGAAGCGTCGAAGTCCAAAGTCATGAAATCAGGTGGGTCAATAAATTTAATAAATAATTATTTAATAATTAATTAATAAGTACATTAATAATTATTATTACTAGTCAATAAATTTAATAAATGATTATTTAATAATTTCCATAGAAAAAAATGTATCAATATTGATTCACCCCCCCCCCTCTCAGTATTAAACTACATTCCAACAATTGGTATCAGAGCAAGCTCATTCAACACAGTCTAATAACTGGAATGTAGATTTTGCATAATCTAATGGATTAGCAAGAGGGAATGTCTTCCAACAGAGTACCTATGTTCAAAGGGGATGATTGTGCATTTTGGAGTGTTTATATGAAAATTTATCTAATGTCCCTAGGGTGTGACATATGGAAATCTATAGTAGATGGCTACACTTCTGCTGCTACTACTCCCACAAACAAAGATGGAAAGAAGCTTTGCAATGCCAATGCAATAGAAACCAATGACACCCTAGGAGGATTATCCAACTCTTTATGGGTGAAATTAATGTAATGTAAGTCAAAAAAAGAAATATGGGATGAACTAAATCTCATATATGAAGGAGATAGCAAGGTCAAACAGGCCAAACCACAAACCTACAAAAAACAATTTGAAAATTTGAAAATTAAAGAAGAAGAGAACATACCTCATTATCTTCAGAGAGTGGATTAAGTGACCAACTCAATCAAATAATTAGGAGAAGAACTCAAATATCAACCCATTGTACAAAATATATTGATATCATTACCTATGAGATATTATGCCAAGATTTCTACCCTTGAAGTCAAACCAAACCTTGATCATCTCACAGTGGATGAACTAGATGGGATCCTCATAACATATGAGATGAGAACGGGGAAAGAGAGACTAGAAAAAGGAGAAACATCCTTCAAGGCATCAAAAGAAAAGAATAAACATGAACAAATGTCTAATGAATATCATTCAGACATATCAGATGTAGAAGAGGCCAATGCTATAAAGAAACTTCAGAAAAGATCTGGAAAATATAAAGGAAAGTTACTCTTCAAATGTTTCAACTATGGAAGAATTGGACACTTTGATAACAAATGTCCCTATCCCAAGTAGGAGGGTAGTGATGATGAAGAAGCCTACAAACAAAAATACCATAAAATGGATAAAGACCAATACAAGAAGAAATTTTATAAGAAAAAAAAAACCCCTACTCCAAAGAAGACATTAGTTATTCAGACATGAGTGAAGATGATGGAGAGCTTCTATTTATGGGAATGAAAAATAATGATGTTGATAATAATGAAGAAAAATTTGAATATGAAGGAGAAGTAAACCTCGAAGAATAATTTATCAGTTCACTTGAAGCACTAAGGAAGTATAAAAAGAAGAATAAATCATTAAGAGAACAATTGTCAGAATATGAAGAAGCACAAAAGTCAATAAAAAGAGAAGTGTCAAAGACCATCAAATAAACAAGGAAAGTCATCAATGATTTGAAGACTCAACTCCGGGAAGCCAAAAGAATTGAAGAAGTCATTTTAAAACAACTCAATGATAGGGAACAAGACTATGAAAAGCTAGAGGCTTAAAGTCTTACTAAAAAGAGAAATTGAAAAAGAAAAGAAACAATCAAGATTTGAAAACAATTAAAAAATCTTGAATGAAATTCTTAACAAACAAAGATAACAAAGCAATAAGACAAGTTTGGGCTATGACCAAAGAATTTTAACAAAGGATATAACTTTACTTATTAGGAAATTAACAAAAATCCAAAAATTTATGCAGCATCTATTCAAAGCTCCTTCAAAAAACAAGAAAGGGGGACACAAACTGATTTAAAACAACAGAAATTTGTTCTCCCCTCAGAAAAGAATGAATACATATGGAACACAATTAAAAGAAAAACTCCTCCAAAGAGGCATCATAATATCTTCCTTGGTTATTTCTTCTCTTTCAATAATTTTGGACATAAGGCAGTACATTGTAAGGCTTATGGAAGATACATTCTTAGAAATTTCCAAAGGTATAAGAACAATAAGAACAATACAGAGAAAATAAACTATAACTCTTTCTCTCCTTTACAAAACTTAAATGTTAAATGCCACAAGTTCAACAACTATGGCCATAAATCTAGTGAATGTAGATTACCAATGCAATCTTTGAAAATAAGAAACCCTAACAATCAGGATAAGAAGATATGGAAAAGAAAATATGAAATACAAAGCAAGGAAGAAGATGAAGGTATTGCAACTGAAATTGATGAAGTTGATAATAAGAGAATGGTGGGTAATAATAAGGAATATAAAAATCATATTTTTTCATATAAAGAAGATCATGTTCAAGAAAGAAGAGTTCCTAAAGGAGAATATGAAAAAATTGTAGATCTTGATGATGTACTATAAATCAATAATCCATTAGCTAATAAAATAAAAATGCAAAGAGAAAATTATCAAGAAAAAGATAAAGAAGCTTTTGTTGCACAAAACAATGATGATGATGATGAACTTCCAATAGGAGATCAACCAGAAGAATTGAGCGATGATGATCATGGAAGGTTTCCAATTTTATTTTGATAATCTACTAAATTCCCCCTTAATGGAAAATACGAACAAAAGAAAGGAAGGAGTATTTAGGTAAATACTTAAGATTGTTCCTGGTAATGATCTCATGAGTATTTAAGAAAAAAATAATGTTACTCTCACTGTCCCAGGGCCAATGGAAATCATAAATGTGGCAAAGAAAATTAGAATGTCATCATTGTTTGTATATTCAAAACCTGAAGTCAACAAGACAAAGGAAATGGAAAGGAGTGTACAGTATGCTTTAGAGTACACAATGTTGCAAGTTGTCACATATGATACTAAAGTATGGTATGATCCAATCAGGTATTCCCAAAAGAATGAGAATCTAATGAAGAGGAATCTTATGACCAACAACAAAAGGTTATTGAACAAAGATCATGGTTTGAGGAGTTACAAGACAACAACATTAATATCAGATCTACTTCTATTTGAGTAGAAATATAAACATGAGGAAGATATGAATGTGAATAAGCTAGCTATAATTGTATGGGCACTAAACCATATCACTATTTGATACAACAAAAATGAAGAGGCTCTTGGGTTATAAATGAGTAAATAGTTGACTACTATCATGAAAATTAGGAGCAGTCTGGAAACAAATGAAGATAATTCTTGAGTAGTATTTGTATAATATTGGCACGCTCTTAAAATAAGATAAGGGAAAATATAATTAAAGGATATATAATGCATCACTGAAAGCAGCCTGAATAGAAAATATTATGGATCAAGACTCATGGAAAACTAAAACATATCTCAAGTATTTGAGGCAACAATACAGTAGAAGATGAAAATTTTATTTTGTTTCTAAGGGACATAAGTTAAAGTTCATTTCTACATAGTCAAAGGACTGTGGGGGAGTCACACAGTTTTAAGTGAAGATGAATTTTTTGCAGAACAAGTTATTAGATTAGTTTATGAGAATGAGAGACATGTCCTTATATTTTTAAATTACATAACCTTTATCATAAAGGGAGCACATGGATAGGGGTAGTATCACCTCAGGGGGATCGTCACCCCAGGGGAGCAATGAAACATCCCTTTGTGTCATTGTTGTCAAAAGGGGAGAATGATCAGTAACATCCAGTTAAGATTGAAAATTGGTTTTACTTTGTTGCCATCAATGCCAAAGGGGTAGAATGTTGGACATGATGTTATGGTGTTGGCATTGATGTCAAATAAGGATAATATGATCAATGTTGGACATGGTATTATGGTGTTGGCATTGATTTCAAGAAGTTCAATATGGTATTTTCATTAAGAAATAATATGTCTTTGAGATCCTAAATCTCAGGAGAGATAGAATAGTAGGTTGCACAAAATACATAGCGCAAGGTGCAGAGGAATCCATTATAAACCTAAATCTCATGAGAGGTAGAGTATCAGGTTGCACGGAATCAGAGCGCGTAGTGTTAAGACATTTGGAAAGGTTGAAGGAAAATCTTAGAAGGGAGGAGCGCTACAAATGAAGTGTTATTGGGATCGAAATCCCAACGGATCAACTGTAGAACACCTTCAGAGATGTGAGGAAACTATGTTACAGTCGGGAGATATGACAACTGATGATCATTTACAGAAGGCATAGATCAACAATCGTGGTTCAGTTAGAATCCAAGTGTAAATAAAAATGGATCAAGGAGGAATCATTTTCGTTGATGTAGTTTTCAAGACAATCCAGGATCGTCAAATCGAGGTGGAGCCAGAGGTTGGGAGAAATTAAGTCCCAATCGTCATATCGGGAACAATAATCCTCAACCATTAGATCAAGCAGTGGAATGATAGCATAAGCTTCATGACTCTGGAATTTCACCACTTTGGAAACTATTGAAGACAAGTCATCTCCATGAAATCACAAATTCCTGAGTCCCAGAGTGAAGAAGCCACAAAATCCCGCCAACCGTCGGATCAAGGAGGAACATCAGGTGAATTCTCGATCATTCGATCGAGTATAGTGGAAGGATAGGATAAGGCACAAATTCCCGAAGTAATGGAGTTTTGAAGCCCAAAAATCCCACCAACTATTATATCTAGGGAAGAATTCATAAGTAATGTGATTTGTTAGATCAAGAAGCACAGAGCCATGATCCAAGAGGGAGACATGTGGTAGAAGACAAAGATGACATGTGTCCCAATCAACTGGTGACAAGTGTCAAGTCCCATTTGGCACATAAGGTCTGTGAAATTCATGAATCAGGGTGACACGGGGCACACATACCATGGGTCCACATCAACTTAGGTGACGTCATCATGCCATGTCACTCCAGGATTACTGCCTCAGGGGATGTCGAGCTTCTCCTACCAGCAAAACTACCTGAAGCGTCGAAGGTGAAATTCACGAAATCATGTGGGTTGTTGATCTAAGATCCTCTAGGATTTCTCATGATTGTTAGATCAAGAAAGTGGAAATATAGGGTAAGCACTTCAATAGGTTTAACTCTAGGGGATTTGAAAACAAATTTAGAGTTTTAATATCCTAGAGGACCAGAGTGTCGAAGTCCCAAAATCTTGACAGTCATCCATCCAACGATTAACTAAATCATAATCGTCGATCTCCAAGGTATGAAAAGGTTCAAAGCCTGTCAGATCTTCGAGGAAGTGAATATTTGACCATCCACCAAGGAGAAATATCCATGGTGGATATTTAAAGGTGAAAATCAAATTATATAGATGTTAATTTAATGGAGGCAACACGCATTGATCTGGACCGTCGATAAAATTGATGACGTGTCACTCTAGGATTAAAAGTGCACAGTGGCCAAGTCTTAACACTCCACTATGTTAAAAAAGTGTGGACCGTAGACCTCACCATTAGATTAATTCATGATGGTTGATCCACGATAATGTTGAAATCGTCGGATAAGCGCATGTTTGGAATTGTGTTTGGTCATGGGTTCTGGTCACATAGAAGAAAGGGATTCATAGTTGGAGACTTAGCGCCAAAGGTTGAACAAGCACCTTTTGTAATAGATACTTAATCATAACCCAAGGTCACATAAATGAAAGATAAAGTTCATGGGTTTTAACTCAATTTCTTGTAGAAAACCCGAGAAGAAATTAATTTATGTTAATGAAAGGGTACAATGGTTCATTATTAAAAGACATAATGATTCAAGGTTCACCAGTTGGAAGACTATATAAATGAGAAAGAATGGCGAGAAGAAATTTTTCTTTGTGGTCTACATGTGAAGATAAAAATAATGTGCAGAGTCTAAGGAAGAAAGATGAAGATACTTATGAAGTAAGGGTGGAAGGGAGGAGTAAGGAAGGATTTGTATCCTTTGTTAATTAAAGTTTAAAAGGGAGTTGGTGCTTCCTAGGGTTCGAGCCATGAAACAAGGGAGTTGGTGCTTCCTAGGGTTGAATCCCTGGAAAAAAGGATTTGGTGCTTCCTAGGGTTGGTGCCCTAAAATTAGGGGATTGGTGTCTCCTAGAGTTGTTTCTCTAAACTCAATCATTTATATAAAAACTTGTAATTTGTATTTTGAGTTTATAGTTATTGATGTTATTTACTAAAGTTCTTACAACTCAATTAAGTTAATAAATAATTATTTAATAATTGTTAAAAGGTATCAATACTAAGTCACCCCCCCTCTCGGTATTAAACTGCATTCCAAAATCACTCGGATTATACAGACTTAACCACTCAAATCTACTAATCCAACAATTTCTTGCTGGATTTTGGGTAAAATTAAACAGAAAATATCCTTAGAAAAGGAAAAAAACTTAGTATTTCTTCTTTTCTATCTATATTAGGTTTCTATATAATCTATTAGTGCCCCCATATGGGGAATATGACTCAATGACTCCATAATTAGTCAGAAGGATTTCCTAGTTGCAGAATTTCCTAGGTCATGAAAAGAATATGTGTGCATGAAGAGAAGAAAATCCCATATGCTAAGGACTTCTCCTCTTGTTCGAATCACCTTCCTTAATTCTTGTTAGATAATCTCCATGTTTTCCTCGTTCTTCCTCCTCTATCACATTTATTTACATTGAATCTTGGGGAATAGGTAGAGATCTTACAATTTCTATGTCTGCAATTAGCCAACCAATTGTTCGGGATAATTGTCAATTTAGTTTAATACTTATGTCCCCTATATGAGAAATGAAAATTGAATCCACCCTCCATGATTTACTTTGAACATAAAATGTGATGCTTAAAAAAAATTGACCCTTAACTAAATGTGATCCTGTAAAAAAATTATTAAATCACAACCTAGTTTAATCCTTACATCCCATATATGTGAAAAGAATATTGAATCCACTCCATGATAGTCAGAAATTTAACATACTCTTTTTGAATGAACTTCTTGTACAATAATGGGTGGTTTCTATGCACTGGATTTGTCAATGGAGCCACCTTTGCATTGGCATTGGCATTGTATAAATTAGTGATAGAAAGTCTCGCTCTCTCTTAGTCTATTACTACCCAATGTACTCTTTGTGAATGAGCTTCCTGTACATGCTATTTCCCGATGTACTCTTTGTGAATGAGCTTCATGTACAATCATGGGTGTTTTCCATGCACTAGATTTGTTGATGGAGCCACCTCTACATTCACACTTGCATTGTAGAAATTAGCAATAGAAATTATCGCTCTCTCTTGGTCTGTTATTGTGGGCCACCAGGAAGGGTGCACCCCTTCCTTCACCACTCAGCATGAGAGCATCTAGCATGTTGTCAGTAATTTCTATTGTAAACTACCCTCGCTAGTCTTGTTGAGCAGGGCACTTCTTAATAAAGAGTTAGTAAGTCATTTTCGTTAGTATTTAGATTGTAAAAATCCCTCGCCATTATAGTTGAGCAAGGTGCTTCTTAATAAAGAGTTAGTATGTTTGTTTTTGTCAGTCAATCGTGTTGTAAACATATCTCCCCAGTCTTGTTGAGTATAGTGCTTCATAATAAGAGCAACATATTCCATTGTAACAACAAAATTATTGTAGATGAAAATCTCACCCAGCCTAATAAAGGGTGTCCCTCTCTTCCTAAATAGATTGATGGTATTTCATGTCTAATCACGTCTTATCCTTTTTCATTCTCTGTGTTTTCTTCTATGTAGTGCTATTTCTTTGTTCTGTTTGCAAGTACATTGTGTTGTTGTGTGCATTTTTTATCTGTATTGTAGATCAATTGGTATCAAAGCTTCGATCTTGGCAAGCTTCTGCTCACGATTTCAGACAAGCCATCCACTGATTTCAGACAACATTTTTGTGGTAGTGGGTTCTCAAAACTCAACGCCCTTCTCAAATATTGACAATACACTCTTCTCATGGTTTTTAGTGCCTCAGTGTGCCAACCACACATGGTATCAATATGTCATAGCCACATCGTGCCCTTATGATCAATTTTTTCCACGACCTTGGTGCACCAGTTTCACAGGGCCCCATTGCGCTTTATTCTCAGAATTGCAGTGCCTCATCTCCAGCGCTTGACCTCTACTCTCTGAGACGTTTTCATATTGATTCATGTGGTGGATGAAAATCATGCCACCAAGAAGGGATCCATCCACATAGGAATACACATCCAATGTATCCACACTAGTTCAAGAATTAGCTTTGTCTCTACATGAGTTACTCCATATGTAGTAGCACAGATCTCCCAAACCTATGCAACTCGATACGTGCTTCCATTTTCCCAAGTTTTCAGGCCAAATGAATGGTGAGACTGTCGATTCTTAGATCCACAGTCTTTCCACCTACTTCAAGGCATGTCCTAATATGGTCGAGGACATGAAACTTCAAATCAAAATCCTACAGTTGGAGGGCATTGCGTAGACTTGGTGGGACACCCAACTGGAGAATTTTTCTTTGGTCGTTGACCTTGGTGAACCAACAGCTACATCACCTGCAAACATCACATCATGGGATGGATTTTTTTAGGCACTTAGAGACTACTTCTATTCCTCGAGATATTTCCAAAACCTTTTGGCCAAATGGTTGCAGCTCTTCCAACTTGCCAATCAGTCCGTATAGAGCTACATCAACATCTTCTACAAGTTTCAAATCAAGCTACACATTATTGATCTAGAAGAGGTGTTGGTTGTTAAATTCAATTTTAGTTTGTTAATGGTTTTACATCATGAAGTAGATTTGTTTGAGATACCTTCCTTGGACAAGGCCTTTCTTCGGGCCTTGGTCATGGAGTGTAAAGTGGCTCCTCGACTTCACTCTCCCCAAACTAGATTTGACCCTTCTACTATTATTTCTTCTAATACTGCCACCACCGAGATCTACACACCTTGAAATGTTTCCCCTGTCTCACTCTCCACACCTTAAAATTTTCCCCGGTGTACCTTCCACAATACCACCTCACATTCATTTCTCGATTATCGAGTTCTTCATAACCTTATCCCAAACACAACTCTATTTGCAAAGGTCACTCAGTCAGATTCCCCTGACCCTTTTGAAGTAGTTTCTCTCGACAATCCTACAAAATTTGACCCCTATATGATCTTTATAACTGCAAATGAACCCAACATCTTTTATGTACTAATGTTTACACATAACTGTCAGATTAAGCATGAGTTGGCTACTCTCATCCTGGACAACAGAAGCCAAAAGAACCTTGTGTCCCAAGATTTAGTGCATCACCTTCAACTTCCCACTACTCCGCTCCCGACCCCATATCATCTTGGTTGGGTACAAAAGGAAGGCTCTCATCTCACTGTATCCCAGTGTTGTGTGGTGACCTTTTCTATTGGCCCTTTCTAGGATACTATGGTGTGTGATGTCTCTCTTTTAGATTGTGCCAACCTTTTTCCTGTCCTTCCATACCAACAAGCCTGACATGTTGTTTATCATGCAAAATCTCATCAATACCACCTGTAGCATGAGGGGATCACCTATATTATTACATCATATGCTCTTAAATCCACCCAACCTATTATAGGACAACTAGAAACTCTTAACTAAGTTAGTATGAACAAATGTATCTCCTTGTGTTTGGTTCACCCCCTTCAACCAGACAATTTGCACAACTCTGTTCCTCAGACCATGGCTCTTCTACTCCAAGAATGTGTAGACGTCATCATCCAACCCATGTGACTGCCCCCACCTCACTCTATTGAGCACATGCTTGATATCATTCCTGAAGCCCCTTTACCCAATGCCCCCTCATACTGTTAGAAAAACAGGACCGCGGAGCAATAAAATAAAACAAATGCAGAAACAAAAAGCACAGAAGACACACAATACAAGAGAGACACAGATTTACGTGGTTCACCCAGTGTGGGCT
>JZKD02S1607119.1:1364625-1376470 GCA_000966675.3 Picea glauca | reverse complement strand
GGCTTCTCCCCCGAACCCCCGCTTGCCCCCAGACCCCCCGGACCCCGCAGAGGGGGTACCCCCCCTCTGCACTCGCCCGCGTGGAAGAGTGTACATACTTCTGGGGTGTAAATACTTCATGGGGTATAAACACAGCTGAAAGCAAGGACCTCTGAATCAAGAAGATAATCAGGCTCCACAACCAACACATACTACCTTGCTCCCCGAGAGGTTGCTGAGATCAAAAGCCAACCTGTTCAATTTCTAAACTCAAGCCATGTTCAACCTTCATCATCTATTGGTGCGTTCCTAGCCTTTATTATGCCAAAAAGGGTCTCTATTCATGTAGCCTGAATCAACAGGTCATGCATTCCAACACTAGTGACAACATTTTATTAAAGGTTTGCCGACATATCCTCTTTTGACAAACAGATTATAACAACAACTTCATGCAAATTGGATTTTTCAAAGTATAGTATAGTTGTTCAACATCAATTGGAGAGGAATACATTCTTATATGGAGCAGTAAATAAGACAGATTTTATTGGACAAACTCATTTTTCTTCCAAGGTGTTGATATTTGCAGGAAATACTGAGGTAGATAGTAAATATCTTGTTTACTAGGAAAGAATGGGTGTGTTGTTGATCAATCTTGGAGAAAAAAAGACACTTAAGGATGTGTAGTACTTGTTATTCAATTTATTTGTTGATCTGAACATTAGTCGCCTACCTAAATTGTTCTGGTTTCTTTAGCAAACTTGGGCCCAATTCATATATGTCTTCAAAGATCCCCAACGTGAGGAAGGATATGTTGTGATTGGTAGTAATTCACCACTACACAAACTAACTCATGAGAAATTTAATGCATTAAAGGTGGAAATGGCAGTAAAACACCTTCCAACAACATTCTTTGTTGGAATACGTCACTGGTATCCCTTCATAAACACAACAATGACACATAGTAATTTTTCTACAATAAAGAAAGACATAATAACCAAACTTGTTGGGCTTCCATACTCTTCTCAGTTTTCAATCTACTCAATGGGCTCCAGTATTAGTTTATTGCAAAGCATATTTTTCCTGGACGTGTATCTTATAAAAATTTCGTAGGCCATCATATCAACATGTTATCAACGACAAGGATATATTGAAGCTACATAAACTTTGATATAAAATGAGCTACAGAGCATTGCAAGAACATGTAGGGTATTGTTATTTGTCAGTACACATGGAATGGCAATCATGTATGTTAAGAACACTGGGGATATATATAAATCACAGATGAAGGTATCTATCACGAGAAACTCTACAACCAACACACTCTACTCTATAACCAACACACTCTGGATTATCATCCCTTAGAAGTTTGTTTTGGATTTTATCCCCTTGTTCCCTCCAAGTTACCCCGTATTTTCGATCATTCTGGGTCTATATATCATCAACATAAACAATATGTATCTCAATGTTTTCTACACAGTTTATCTCAGCTCCCTACTCAGGTAGCAACTGCATTTCCAACAACTCAAATGCGTGAAAAATATAGGCATGATAAATATTGTACGCCATTGTTCTTTCAACCTCCTATGTGCATTGATACCATTCTTGACTCCACAACCAGGACAAATCACCAACACCAGTATGTGTCATATATGGTGGGAAAACAAGGGACAAACTCCAGCTCGGGCCAAATGGATGTCTGCACAACAGTTGTAGTGCAAATTTCCTCATTTGATGACGGAAGCAGGGACACTTCCGAATCTAACCATGGAGGAATTGGGCCACCAGGAAGGGTGCACCCCTTCCTTCACCACTCAGCATGAGAGTGTTTAGCAGGCTATCAGTAATTTCTATTGTAAATTTCCCTCGCCAGTCTTGTTGAGCAAGAAACTTCTTAATAAAGTGTTAGTAAGTGTGTTGCATTAGTTAGTTAGATTGTAAAAATCCCTCGCCAGTCTATTTGAGCAGGATGCTTCTTAATAAAGAGTTAGTATGTCATTTTGTGTCAATTAGTTGTATTGTAAACAACTCTCTCTAGTCTTGTTGAGCAGAGTGCTTTAGAATAAAAGAAAATACTTCGATTGTAACAGTAAAAATACTGCAAAGGAAAAAATCGCCCAACCTAATAAATGGCACCCCTCTCTTCATGAATAGATTGATGGTATTTCTTGTATAATCTCATATTATCATTTTTCATTCTCTACATTTTCTTCTATGTAGTGTTATTTCTCTATTATGTTTGCAAGTACATTGTGTTGTTGTGTGTGTTTTTAATATGTATTGGAGATCATACTTCCCTATGTACTCTTTGTGAATGAACTTCATGTATAAGCATGAGTGGTGTCCATGCACTAGATTTGTTTATGGAGATACCTCTACATCCACACTTTCATTGTAGAAATTAGTAATTGAAATTCTTGCTCTTTCTTGGTCTATTATTGCTCAATGCTCTACACTTTTGTATTTCCCATTTGTCATCACCTAAGTAAAAAAGAATCGACAATCAGTGAATAACAGTCATTAAATAATCTTATAAATGTCCTACATACCTTCATAAAATTATAATAGTCTAACTAAGATGTAGTGTCACCAAATTTAATCAATTGAAATAAAAATTTATTTATTGGAATGGCAGAAGATTGTGTTAAATGTACTACATGTTTCAAATGGAATCCAATATAAATATCAAATGTCAAATCCACTAATAATAATTCAAATGAAAACTAAGTAGTATCACAAGTGCCAATGAGATCAACAATGAAAAAGAAAATAACCATACCAAAATGTCATACACTAATAATAATTCAAATGAAAACTAAGTAGTATCACAAGTGTTAATGAGATCAATGGAGAAAAAAAATAAATAAAATAAATACCAATCATATTATTAGTGAAAGAATTTCATGTCAATTGAAAAATATCCCCACCCAGGAAAGTCCAAGGAACTATCATCAAGGTAGTATATTCCTATTAAATGAAATGCTTGAAGCACAAAACAACAACTAGACATGATTACCTCTACCAAGTCCCCAATGTTTACAACAAGGGCATAAGGAATGGGCTCTACATGAATCCATAGACTATTTTGAGGAAATGCAAGCCTTATGTTTCTTCATCCTATAGAAGCAATGTTATTCCCCCTCCATTTGAGTGAGGACTCAATATCAGAACAAGGTCTGGCCTAGGGAAAGGAAGGTACAAGTTCATGTGCATCAAATTCACTGGATCTGACCCAAAAATATTCTTGAAATAATCAACGTCCTCCAGATGGAGGTTTTCAATGAACAAACTCAAAAACTCTTGAGAAACTCTTTCTACTTCAATTGCATACCTCTCAATGGTATCCCTACAATTAATCAATTAATGTTATAAACAATACCCACTTTCATCAATACAATACAGTCCTAATTTTGGTTACCTAAAATTTGTGGAGACCGTAGGCCAGAGCATGGGAGTTTTAATGTGGTTGGGCCTAAATTACAAAGAAAGCAAGTGACCCTAGTCCAATGTTTGATCCTCAACTGTCACAAACATCTAACCATATCCCTAAGGGTCTCCTACTTGCGGATGGATTTCTTCTTTTCTTCTAATGGAAGGTTGAAGAAATATTTAACTATAGCCTTTATCTCATCTATTAAAGAATGAGGAATCTTGTGGTTCACAATTTGTGAAAAGTAATCCAATAGCATCAATCTACTGATTTTTACAAACATGATGCTTTAGCATTCACAAACTGCATGATCATTAATAATCAATAGATATCCATTTTAACACAAAAAGCTTCTTATTTGGTTAAGAGGAATTATGGAGGGTTGAATGATCTATATGAAAATCCATAGGTCCCAAATTCAATAACCAAAAACAATAAATAAAAAAAAAAACATTTGAACAAAACAATAAAGTCAATGCCAGGAAAATGACTAGAATCTCGTCCACATTCCTTCACTCATCACAAATGTCAAGGAAGTGTTCATGTGGTTCATATGAGGTGGAATGTCGTCCATGTTTCTTCACTTATAATTAGTGTCAGGGATGCATTCAAGTGGTGCATATGAAATCTAACATGTCGATATTGTTCACTGGGAGGCTAGGTATTTGACATAATTTGTAAATGCTATGTGTTATTTCAAATGTCAATCTGAGGGTGAAGATTAATGCTATGTGTTGCATAAACAATTAGGGGTATTGAGCAGTGGTTTTTTTGGACATTGAAGAAGAAAAAATGGTTAGTAACACAAATATTCCCACCCTAGTTATGGATGGCCAGGAATATCATTACAGTAGTGATGGAGGATGGCCCCTTGTGGGGTAGCCCTAGTTTTCTCTTACCCGAAGGATTAGGAGGAACAATTAAAGTTGGTGGAGCGTCATGATCTATAAATTTTTTCTCTAGTCGGTTCATCTCGGAGTCCTTCGATACCAGTTCAGGTTTTATGTGATAACCTTCATTCCCCATGATTCTACTACATGTTTATACGTTGTTGGAAACTCTTTGACTTATTTTTCGAATAACAAAAGGTTTTGTAAAAGAGTGAATATTTCTCTCAAGGATGAGGATCCCCTCACCTTCTAATAAGAATCCAAATAGAAATGGAAACCAAAAATACAACATGTTGTCTCAAACTCCAGCTCAGGAACAGTGTTGCAGAGATCTCATATTCAATTGTAGTTGAATTACTCAAGGCTTTCCAGACAAGATACAACAACATTGAATCAAATCGCAATATGGTAAGTAGCAACGAGACTTCAATGTATATATCCAATGGGTTTTTTGTTTATATTAAAATATTAAAGAATCTGTGTGTTTTGAATTTGGGAGTGACATATTAGCTCTTTTGTGTTGTATATAACATAGGCATTATGATATGGAAATAGTTATTACAAACTTTACATGGATATTGAAAACATATGTGACATAGGCATTGTGTGAATAAAGAAATGATTTACCTATGTTGTTGTGTAGTGAGGAGATTTGTACTAGTGTTATTGGGTTGTGTGACACAATTGTGGGAGATTTGGGAAGATCCCAGTTCGGCTAGATGCTTTCCCAAGCAACCTAAAATATGGGTGTGAAGGTAGTAGTGTTGGATCCTTTGAAAAACTGCCCAGCAAATGTTGTTTCCTAGAAGCATGTTGTAATTAGTTTCAGTGACAAAAATGTAGTTCAAGAATTTGAAAATGGGTATGACAATATTCTACAATCCACTTGTTATGTGAACATTTATTTTATCTTATTAGATTGTATTTCGAAGCTAATGTCTTGGTATTTATGGTATTTGGCACCCAATTGGCAACAGGTGTGGGGTATTGAATTAGAACATGTGGATGCTAAGACACCATAGATCCACCAAATATGATAGAAGAAGAATGGTGGGAATAAGAAAGTAAGCATTGTCTACTGATAAATTATTTCCCAATAGAAAGAAGAGATAAATTACAAGCATATCTATTGTTTCTCCAAGTGGTTTTGATCTCGTACGAAGCCAACCATTCGTATTCATTAATGATTCCAAACTATATATGCTTATTTGTATCTACGTAAATATTGGAAAGGCATATATATGTAGTAGGGGCAACTAGAATTCTATTATGAGGGGGAAATATTTGAACACTTTGATATTTGATTCATTATGAACACTAGACCAAAAGGTGTTAAGTATGTTGGCTTTCTTGAAGGAACAAGTTTGAGGGATTGGCAGGTAGAAGGACCTATAACAATGGGACATGGATCAATAGCACGAGGAGAGGGATCAGGAAGGTTTACAAATTCCACAACCTCCTCGCACGTGCCTTGAGGGAAGAAAATCTAGGGCACTTAAGAAAGATTTTTGACGAATCACAAAGTCTACCACTCACTTCTGCAAGTTCCACCATGGCCAACGAATACTTATAGACCAATTTTGTGGCTCCAAGGGAAGGGTTGGCGATAGGCAGGAGACGTACCTAATGTGAATTTTCTTCAAACCCAGTTCACTAAATCAATTAATTTTTCTGTTAATTGATTCTACCATGTTTTCTTCACAAATAAATAATACACAATAGAAAATAATAACCAGGAAATTAACAGTAAAAGATAACAACAATCAAATCACATGTACACAAGTAATTTTTGAACAATTCATCCCTGGAAAAACCTTGGAGGGAAAACCAATGTAATAGATTTGGATTTTATTATTATTGAGCAAGAAAATATAGAGATCTCTTATAATAAAACCAACCCATCCAAATACAAAACCTCCTCAACAAATGTATGGCCCCCTTCTGCAAATCCTCCTGATTGGATTTGTAGGAAAATATCTCTGTAATGTTGAAGATATGTGACAATCTCAGTATAGAAGCCTCCTTTG
The DNA here is from genome assembly GCA_000966675.3 of Picea glauca. NCBI lineage: Eukaryota > Viridiplantae > Streptophyta > Pinopsida > Pinales > Pinaceae > Picea > Picea glauca. The sequence goes on along the minus strand of JZKD02S1607119.1, from coordinate 1,370,147 downwards.
TTTCCCTACAAACTCTCTCTCCAAACCCTCAATCAATTCTCCTCTTTCTCTCTTCAAAAAATTTCCTCTCTTGTGCATAATTCACCCCTCTCCAAGTTTATTTTCTTTTTACTCAATGAGCAATTGAGAAACCCTATATCCAAAAAGATCGAGGGCCAAGATTGATCCTCATACACCTTATGAGATCAATGGTCAAGATTAAAAAATCACAACTTAAATTATTTCTCACTTTAACTTTATAAAAAGTACTCATTAAGTCAACTTTAAAATATAACCCATTTAATGTACTTTTTCCTAAGTACATTTTTAAGAAAAAGATTAACCCATCAACTTGGATAAGTTTCATTGTCTACCCCCATGCTAGGATGACATGCATGGTGAGGACCTTCCTTGATATCCAATATCAACACTCCCTCTTAGCTAGGAAGGGATTTTATCTCAACCCCATCTGATCTCTAAACTTTTCAAACTTTTGTTTGTTCAATGCCTTAGTGAAAATATCTACTCTTCTCATCAGTATGTATGTAATCAAGCCTCATGTCTCCTCTATGTACACAATCTTGGATGAAATGATACTTAATATTGATGTTCTTGCTATGATCATGAAACACCGGATTCTCAAAGAGCTTGATGCAACTCTGATTGTCACAGTGAATCACAATAGATTCTAGCTCATGCCTGAACAATCCCAAGAGCAGTTTCCTAAGCCACAATGCCTCACATGTTTCCAAGATAGTAGCCATGTACTCTGCCTCAATAGGGCTTAATGCCACTGATTTATGCTTCCTGCTAAAATAGGAAATGATGCTAGATCAAATGTTGAAACAACAACCCGATGTACTCTTTTTGTCCTCAGCACATCCTGCCCCATCATCATTTGTAACGCCTACCAATCTCACTCCACCACTACGCTCATATAAAAACCCATACTCCACTATACCACTGAGGTAGCAAAGTACATGCTTCATAGCTATCCAATGTACATTCTAAGGGTCCACCATGAACTGACTCAAAGAGTTTACTACAAAGTTGATATCTGGTCGAGTATTGGCCATATACATGAGTGATCCAATTAACTAAGAATACATAGTGGGGTCTACTTTATTTGAATCTAATGTATCAATATTCCTCCAATTTGTGACTAGAGGCATTGATATGGGCCTATAATCTGTCATCTCAAACCTACGTAAGATCTCCACTGTATACTTCCCCTGTCCCAAGAAGAAGTACCCATCCTGTTGCCAGACCTCCAGACCAAGGAAGTAATGCATCAATCCAAGGTCTTTCATATCAAACTCAGCTGCAAGGTTGACCTTGAAATATACTATCAGCTGCTCATCCCCTATCATAAACAGTTCATCTACATATAACACCAGTATGAGAGGTACCTCCCCTACAAGAAAATGAAGGTTTGGATCAACCTCGCTCCACTGGAAACCCATATTGCTAAGTAGTTCTCTATCTTCGAGTACCATGCCCAAGGTGCTTTCTTAATCCCATTCAAGGGTCTCCTCAGTCTACACACATGCATATCTTTGTTTCCTACCTCAAATCTCTATGGTTTCCCAACATATACCTCTTCCTCAACAACTCTGTTAAGGAAATCAGTCTTCACGTCCATCTGGTGAACACGCCAGCCCTTTTCTACTGCCAACAATATGACTGCTTAGATAGTGAAATACCTGGCCATTAGGGAAAACGTCTCCTCATAGTCAACTCCCTCTCATTGTGAAAATCCCTTGGCCACGAAGCATCCTTTGTATTAGTCCATGCTTCCATCTGTTGCATGCTTGACCTTGTAGATCCACTTGGATCCAACCACCTTCTTGCCTTCTGGCCTGGGAACCACATCCCATACACCATTCCTCATAATAGAGGAATATTCCTCCATCATGGCCTCCTACCACACTCCATGCTATGCAATTTGCTCATAAGTGGAAGGATCTACATCAATGAGTTGTGTCATTAACGCCATGTACCCAAGTCTCTCTGATGGTTTACTTTGTCTAAAATCTCTCTCTGGAAGTCTTGCCAACCCGGAATCAGTGACTATGTACTTATACCACTTAGGTTATGGCCTAGTATTCTGCTCTTGTGGAACTACGTCACGCTCCTCCTCCTCATCATCATATAACTCTTGATGATCCTTTACAACTATCTCCCTCACAACACTTGTACCTATACCTATACCAGTACCTTGTGTTTGACTCTGTGCCTCCTTAGGATTGACTCTCAAATCCTGTCCCTGTTGATATTGTGCCTGCAAGTCTTTAGACCTCCTCAATGCACGCTCCTCCTCAAACTGTACATCCCTGCACACTATGATCTTTCTGCATGATGGCACAAATATAATGTAGGCTTCGGAAGCCTGGCTATATCCAACAAGAAACCCCTTATCTGTTGTGGGTTCCATCTTTGTCCTCTTCTCCAAAGGGACATGATAGTAACATACATTGCCCCGGGTGCGAACATGACTCACATATGGTTTAGTACCTATAAATACCTCCTCGGGTGTCAACTTCTCCAAAATTGTATAGGGACTCTTTTTTTGAATATAAACAATCGTGCAACTAGCCTTTGCCCATAAAAACACAGGAAAACTCTGATCATGTATCATCACTCATGTTGCTTCGACTATGGTCTTGTTCTTTCTCTTGACCAATCCATTTTTTTAGGATTGTAAGGAATGATTAATTCCTTCTTGATTCCCTCTATTACACAATAATCTAGAAACTCCTTGGAGGTGTACTCACCCTCATTGTCAAATCTCAACACCTGAATATTCCTTCAAGTCTGGTTCTCAACTAGAGCTTTGAACTCATGAAATCTATCAAAGACTTCATCCTTAGACTTCAAGAAGTATCCACATTTTCTTGGAGTAGTCATCAATGAATAGAACAAAGTATTTGAAGCCACACACTAAATCCATGCTCATCAGACCACATACATCAGAATGTATCAAGTCCAATACTCCCTTGGACCTGTGCTTACTCGGTGGAAATGGTCTTCGGGCATTCTTTCCCATTCCAAAACCCTTGTAAAGTTCATGCCTCTCTGTTGTGAAATTAGGAAACCCTGTGACTACCTGTCTTAAGTGCCCCAATGGACCAAAGTGTATGTGTGCCATATTCCCGTGCCACAACTCTCCCATGTCTGTGGTTTTACTGACTAATGCTCTCCTTGGCTGAAATAGAATCTTGTACACCTTCTCTTCTCGAACCCCAATCATCGTTTCCATATTCTCACATGACCATGTTGGCCTGACGAACACCCTTCCATTACAGAAGCTAACATCATACCATTTATCCTCAAGAGTAGAGACCGAGATAGGGTTCTTTTTCAACCACGGAACATATAATACGTCAGAAAACCAGAGTGGTTTACCAAAATCCCTCTAAAACGAAACTGTACCAACCCCATGCACCTTGTAGCGCTTGTCATCTCTAGGCTCTATAACCAGATTCACACCTCCCTTTTGTAGCCTAGTGAAAAACTCCTTGCACCCTATCATATGACAAGATGCTTCGCTATCCACAAACCACGTGTCTAAGACTGTTGCGCTAGACATACAAGCTATGAAGAAGAAATCCTCCTCGAAGATTTTGGCAAACTCATACACTACTATTGAAGCTGCCATCTATGGTTGGTTCTTATTCTACTTCTCTAGACACTGTGAGGAAAAGTGTCCCATCTTGTGACACTGGAAACATTTGACTTTTGAAAAATCAATGTTCTTCTTTCCACCCTTCTTTTTCTTCTTCTTTCCCTTACCTTTGCTCGCAAGAGCCAATTCTTCTTCATCCACAATTTGTGGTGAAGATGAATATTTGCTAGACTGACCAAGTATGATCTCCTCCTACACAAAATCATCCCATAATCGCTTCCAATCAAGGATTTTCTCACGAGATACAACTCCACACACAAACACATCCCATTCAGTGCCACAAATACCATCTCAAACTCTTTAGTTTTCTCACCTATTGCACCTAGCTCATCCCTTATATGTGTAAGTCGATTAAGGTAGTGAACCGCACCTTCCCCTTCATCCATCTTGGTACTTCTCAGTCTTTCCCTAAGCACCATCACCATGTTTTCATTTTTACTCTGGTAAAGGTCATTCAAGGAAACCCACATCTCTTTAACGGACTTTTTCCCTATGAGGTGAAGGATTATGTGATCCTTTACCCATCAAGGAGTATTCTCTTGGCTTTAGCCTCACCCTTCTTCCAGGTCAGAAATGCAAATGCATTTATGGGAGCTATAGCCTTATCATCAACATGGTCAAGGACATCATTGACATCCAAAACCATAGTGACCCTTTCCTTCCGGGTGACAAATTTTTGAGCATCCTAAAGCCTATCCTTCGTTCTCAAGGTCATGGCCATTTCTGAAAATGATTTTGTGTTGCAATATACCCTTATTTTTTACAGATCTGAACTCCATTACTGCATATCTATGTTTTTCTTTGCAGATCTACACTTCTATGTTGCAGAATTGAACTTTTGTGTTGTAGATCTAAACTTCTGTGTTGCAGATCTGAACTTATGTGTTGCATATCTGAATGTAATGTTTCTTCTTCAACATTCCAGCTCTGATACCAAGTGAATTTTTTCAAACCCAGTTCACTAAATCAATTAATTTTTCTATTAACTAATTTTGCTAGGTTTTCTTCACAATAAAATAATACACAGTAGAAAATAATAACCAGGAACTTAATGGTAATATATAACATCAATCACATCACATGTACACAAGTAATTTTTGGACAATTCATCCGTGGAAAAACCTCGGAGGGAAAACCAGTGTAGCAGATTTGGATTTTATTATTATTGAGCAGGAAAATATAGAGATCTCTTACAATAAAATCAACCCAGTCAAATATAAAACCTCCTCAACAAATGTATGGCCCCCTTCTGCAAATCCTCCTGATCATATCTATAGGAAAAGACCTCTGCAATGTTGAAGATGTGTGTCAATATCAGTGTAGAAGCCTCATGTGTCTCCTTGCAAACTCTCTCTCCAAACCCTCAAGCAATTCTCCTCTTTCTCTCTTCAAAAAATTGCCTCTCTCTTGAGAATAATGCACCCCTCTCAGAGTTGATCCCCTTTTTACTCAATGAGAAAGTGATAAACCCTATCTATAAAAGGATGAAGGGCCAAGATTGATCCTCATACACCTTGTTAGATCAATGGTCCAGATTAAAATACCACAACTTAAATTATTTCTCACTTTAACTTTATAAAAAGTACTCATTAAGTCAACATTAAAATAATACCAGGAGTCTTGTCCCACCTGGAATATTCATTTGCTTGATCTTGGGCTTCAGCTACAAGCTTACATAGACCTTGTCCTTTTACTAGCTGTTGGCAGCCAACCCATTTTTTTCTCGATTACTCTCAAAAGCTACCTACACCCCTTGCGGTATCGTGACAAATCATTGTCGCATTGTGCTAATAGACATGTGTCTCGTTTTTGCAACCATTACAATTCAATTTCGACTCAGTTTTCACAATTGCAAATG
>JZKD02S1607119.1:1343935-1364615 GCA_000966675.3 Picea glauca | reverse complement strand
TAATTAGTAGTTTAGTTAGATTTAGATTAGATTATTTAATTGCAGTTAGTTTCCTTTCTGTTTTATAAAATACAAAAAAGACAAAAATAGATCCTTGGCTGTCTAAGGGCAGCGAGCACATGATTTTTGCAGGTTTTAATCAAATCTGTAATCTGTCCATATTGTATATTTGTGAATAAAGAATGATTGCAGCTGACAATTAAGTAGTTGATTTGAGTTATTATGATCATAGTTAGTAGTTTGTACATATAAGTAGTTAGTAATTTGTAGTTAGATAGTTTTAGTTGTTTTATTAGTTTCTAGTTTCCTTAGTTTTAGTTTAATTTCTTTTATTTAGTTAGTTAGTTTGTTTAGTTAGGTTTATTAGTTTCTAGTTTCTTTAGTTTAGATCATTTAGCTTAAATCACTTTCTCTTTGGTTTCCTTACGAGACCTTAGAGCGGCCAACGGAGCCATTAAACTCGTTAGGGTGGTCCATACCAAACGGCTTGGGTTATTTAGACAACCCCGGACCGGTTCCACTCTCCCAGTTGACGGACGGTCATTTTCGCCCGTCAACACTCTCCTGAGATTTTAGAGACAAACCTCTGAATCTTTTCTCAACGCACTCCTTGCAGACACTTCAACTGCACTCCTTGCAGGAACTCTTTCTCAGATAGAAAAACAATTGGAACTCATTTCATTACCCTTTCCTCTCAGATTTTAAACATTCAATAGGAAATCATTCATACATAGCATAAAAGCAATTTCATGATAGAAAGAGTAAAACATTCATGAGCATAACATTCAAAGATGCATACACAGAGAATAAATGAACACCATGAATCTGAATCACAACTTTCTTTGTATTAATTCAGAGCTTCTATGCATGTAGTCTACTACAAAACTCTCTTTGCTTCTCCTCTATGCTCTTCACACTTATTTTACAATATACAATGAGGGTGTCTATATCCTGTTTCCCTCTTGCACTCTAAAACTGTCTAATCTAACATTCAATTCTATCTACCTACATTAACTACCATAATTGCCTTCTACCTACTAAGGATGAGAGAAAATCACTCAAGGTCCATTTACATTATACAAAGGCACTCCTTCTTACTTATATTATTTAATATGGCACATCAATTTCAAGGTAATTTCAAAATTTTCACTAGCGCTTGTCCAGCTGTCTTTTGCTTCCGCGCTAGCTCGCTTGAGATGCTCCTGCATCATACTCCCTGGATTGAAAAAATTCATGGGCTCCTGTCCATGAGCTCACGCATGGTCTGTCCATACTTCTGGATATCTGCTTTGTTATCCCAGCTGGCATCTTCAACTGGATGGGCCTTCCATTTGACCAAATATTCAAAGTATTCTTTCCACCTGGTCTTCTTGCTTACTCTCTTATCTAGTATGCGCTCCATCTGTAACTTATCTGCAACTGGCATATGTTTCATCCACTAGATCACTGGTTGTTTATTCCCTATCCCTATTTCCTCAGCTTTATATGGGTGCAAATCTGAGATATTGAATATAAGAGAAATTCCAATCCCATTGGGTAATTCAATCTCGTAAGCATTCGCCCCAAATTTCTTCAAGACCCTACACGGTCCGATTTTCTTCATCTTCAATTTATTATATGTTCCTCTCAGGAACCTTTCCTTTCTCAAATGTGCCAGAACCAAATCACCAAACTCAAACTAAAGTTGTCTCTTGTGTTGGTCTGCTCTATTCTTATATTCCTGGTTCGAACTCTGCAGTCACTCCTTCACCTGGCTGTGAAGTTCTTTCATCGCCTCTGCAAAATATTCTACACTAGAACTCCTAGTCACAATCTGTTATGAATCCCTCAATTCATAAATTCCTCTCGGTTGCATGCCATAGACAATCTGAAATGGTCTCTTCCCTGTGATCCTATTAACTGATTCATTATAAGGAAATTCTGCTTGTGGTAATATGTTGTCCCACTGGCTGTGGTGTTCTGTCACCAAGCTTCTTAGCAAGTCTCCCAGACTTTTGTTCACCACTTTTGTCTATCCATCTGTCTGAGGATGATAAGTCAAACTAAATGACAAGTTAGTTCACAACTTGTTCCATAAGGTCGTCCAAAAGTGCCCTATGAACTTAGTATCTAGATCCAAAACTATACTCCTTGGCAAACTGTGAAGTCGAATGACCTCTTTGAAAAACAAATTCGCAATATGAGTTGCGTCACTAGTTTTTTGACATGGAATGAAGTGTGCCATCTTAGAAAATATATCCACCACCACAAAGATTGAATCAAAACCTCTTTGCATTATTGGCAAGCCCAATATGAAATCCATGCTAATTGCATCCCACAGCCTTTTTGGTATGGTCAATGGTTGATAAAACCCCGCATTATATTTCCTTCCCTTCGAATGCTGGAAAATTATACAACTGTCCATGAATCTTTTGAAGTTTGCTCGCATTCCCGACCAAAAATATGACTCATTCAATTTTGCGAACGTCTTGTCGTGACCAAAGTGCCCTGCCAATCCTCCACTGTGTTTCTCCTTCAACAAATTCTCCCTCATGGAGCATTTCGGAATACACAACTGATTACCATTAAATAGTAATCCTTCCTGGATCATGTATTTTGTCCACTAGATTCTATCTCTGAGAATTGGATTCTCAGCTACTTCATACGCTTCCTTAAAATCCTGGTCATCTGCGTACATGTCCCTTAGATCATCAAAACCCAACGTTTTGACTCTGAACTCCTGCAACAGCAAACACTTCCTGTTCAAAGCATCAACAACTTTGTTAGCAGTACCAGAAATATGTTTAATCACAGAAGTGAAATTATGCATATACTCAACCCATTTTACATGTCTCTGATTCAACTTTTCCTATTGAGTCACAAACTACAGTGCATGATTGTCATTGTATAAGACAAACTCCTTCGGGATCAAGTAATGCCTCCATTTCATCAATGCCTGTATGATAGCGTAGAACTCCTTATCATAAGTGGAGTATTTCACTTTCTCTTCATTCAGCTTCTCGCTGAAGTATGCTATTGGCATGTCATCCTAACTCAAGACTACCCCTATCACAAACCCACTTGCATCGCATTTTACTTGAAATGTCTTTTGGAAATACGGCAACACCAAAACTGGTTGTTCCGTGATCTTCCTCTTCAACAGATTAAAACTTTTCTCATCCTCTTCTGTCTAGTGAAAATATTTGTGTCTTTTCTTCATTGTATCCATCATTGTTGCACTAATTCCACTGAAATTTCTAATGAACTTTCGGTAGAAACTAGCTAATCCGTGAAAAATTCTCACCTCAAATATATTTTTTGGTGATGGCCAATTCTTGATTACCTCCACCTTATCTGGATCCATCGTCAACTCATTTGCTGAAATAAAAAACCCCAAGTAAATGAGCTCTGTCTACATGAATGAGGACTTCTTCATGTTTATCAACATCCTCTCCTGCTGTAACCTCTGCATCACTGTAGCCAAATGCTTCAGATGCTCTGTCACTATTTTACTGAAAATCAGTATGTCATCTAAATACACAATGACAAATTTCCCAATGAACTCGTTCAAGACTTCATTAATCAACCTCATGAAGGTACTTGGCGTATTTTTTAAGACAAATGGCATAATAAGCCATTCATACAACCCTTCGTTTGTTTTGAATGTTGTCTTCCATTCATCCCCTTCTCTCATGTGGATTTGATGATAACCTCTTTTCAAATCAATCTTTGAAAAATACTTTGCTCCACTCAAGCAATCCATTAGATCATCCATCCTCGGCAATGAAAATCTATACCCGATGGTTATCTTGTTAATCGTCCTTGAGTCAATACACATCCTCCAACGTCTGTCTTTCTTCGGACCGAGTACTGTTGGAACAACACATGGACTCAAGCTTTCTCTGACCAAACCTTTGTCCAAAAACTCTTGGACTTGTCTTTTGACCTCTTCATTCTCTTGCGGCATCAATCTGTACGTGGCTTTGTTTGGAAAACTGGCTCCTGGTATGAGATCAATATGATGACTCACACTTCTTATTGGTGGCAACGAACGAGGTAATTCATCCACTACTATGTCAGCAAATTCTTCTAGCAGTTCCTGAACCTCTTATGGTAAATCACCCACTCTTGTGCTAGGCAAAACAATCCTCGGCTTCCTGATCACAATGAACTGTGGATCCTTCTTCTTGACCTCTGTAAGAAGTTCCTTCCCACTCATGAGAAGTACTATGTTTCTTACTTTTGTTTTCACCTCCTTATCTTTAATTGGAAGCAACATGTCATTCCTCCCATTATTCTCTAGGGTGTATGTGTTCATTCTCCCATCATGAATCACATTCCTGTCGTATTGCCATGGTTTACCCAACAATAGATGACAAACATCCATAGGAATAAGATCACATAATATTTTATCATTATATCCTCCTATCTTAAATTCAATTAAACATTTTTTAGTGATAGTTACCTGATGTCCCTTCTGTAGCCACAAAATTCTGTACGGGCTTGGATGATCAATTGTCTCTAGCTCCAGCTTTTCTACCATCTCTTTAGAAAATAGATTATCTGTGCTACCACTATCCACAATGACCTTGCATACCCTGTCTTTGGTCTTGCAAGTAGTCCTGAAAAGTCTGGTTCTTTGGACTGAACTCTCCACCTCCTTCTCTGGTGTCAAAAGAGCTTTTCGCATCATCAGCGATCTTCCGCCTTTAGCGTCTTCTGCCTCAACATCCCGCCTCTGTGCTTCGACAATGTGATCTTCTCCACTCTCCTTATTTTTATCTGGACACTCGTAAGACTTGTGCCCATTCTTTCCACATGTGAAGCATGTTATTACTCCACCTCTTCCTCTTCCTCTACCCCTAGTATGAGGAAAAGTATTACTATCAGCATAATCTCCTCTCTTCTCAGTATGTTGTCCTCTCTGTTCAACATATTGTCCTCGCTGTGAGGTTCCACCTCTCTCAGTTCGAGTCTGAGGTTTCTTACATTCCTCCTTGGGCTTCTGATATTTATCCTGGGCAACTGATTTGCCTCTGGGATGACTTTTTCCTCGGCCTCTTTGACTCTTCTTTCGTCTCAGCTTCTCTTCAGCCTTTAGAGCCATATGATAAGCATCTTCCACCATTCATATGGTTACCATGCTCATCTCATCCTGGATATCGTATCTTAGGCCATTCATGTATCTAGAAACTTTTTCATCATCGCTCTCCCAATGACCTTCCCTGATGTTCAACTTGTAGAATTCTTCAATGTATTCTTTCACTGTCATCAACTTCTGTCTCAGGTTCTGCATCCTCCTAAACAGAGTAATTTGGTAGTCTTTGGGGATGAATTTCTCCTTCATCTTTGCAATCATTCTGTCCCAGCTCTTGATCTTCTGCTTGCCTTTGTAGCATCTGTCATCTTGTAGTTCATCCCACCACAATGCTGCATGTCCTTTCAATCTTGTGACAACATGCTTGACGTTCTTGTCCTCTTCGACATATTCATAGTCAAAGTATGTGTCTAGAGCTCTAATACAGTCTAGAATCTCCTCTNAATTGCAGTTAGTTTTCTTTCTGTTTTATAAAATACAAAAAAGACAAAAATAGATCCTTGGCTGTCTAAGGGCAGCGAACACATGATTTTTGCAGGTTTTAATCAAATCTGTAATATGTCCATATTGTATATTTGTGAATAAAGAATGATTGTAGCTGACAATTAAGTAGTTGATTTGAGTTATTATGATCATAGTTAGTAGTTTGTATATATAAGTAGTTAGTAATTTGTAGTTAGATAGTTTTAGTTGTTTTATTAGTTTCTAGTTTCCTTAGTTTTAGTTTAATTTCTTTTATTTAGTTAGTTATTTTGTTTAGTTAGTTTTATTAGTTTCTAGTTTCTTTAGTTTAGATCATTTAGCTTAAATCACTTTCTCTTTGGTTTCCTTACGAGACCTTAGAGCGGCCAACGGATCCATTAAACTCGTCAGGGTGGTCCATACCAAACGGCTTGGGTTATTTAGACAACCCCGGACCGGTTCCACTCTCCCAATTAACGGACGGTCATTTTCGCCCGTCAACACTAGCTTGGCAAGTTTTATTTCTAGATCAAATTCTTGGACTATTTCCATCCAGTTCCCCCTTCTTTCCCCCATTTCTTTTTGGGTAAACAGGGATCGGACCGCAGGGTGCGACACAATCACCTTAGTGTGATTCTTGAGAATATAGGGCCTGAAATGATTTAATGCCTTACAGACCATGTAGGTTTGTTTATCTATGGCAGGATAATTGAGCTCGGATCCTTGAAGATTAGTACTCATAAAGGACACTGGGGCTTCGTTTTTGTCATCATCTTTCTGGGTCAAAACAACAGCTAGCGATTGGTCGGAGGCCAAAGTATAAAGGGAAAAGTCTCTATTAAAATCAGGACTTCGCAACATCAGAGTCTGGGATATGGAAGCTTTGATATTGTTAAAAGAATCTTTTCACTCATCATCCCACTTGAAATCAAAATCCTTTCGAATCCTCTCTTGTAAGGGTTTGATAATTTCGACGAAATCGGGGGTGAATTTCCTCACAAAGTTGATTTGCCCGAAAATGGACTGCATGGATTTCTTGTTATGGGGTAGGGGGAGTTGAGGTATGGACTTAATTATTTATATATCTATGTGGATACATGCTTGAGATATAATATGGCCCAACAACTTACCTTCCTCGACACCGAAGATGGTTTTCTTAGGATTTAGCAATATACCATATTTTCGACACCTTTCGAAAACCTGAGTTAAGTGTTGGATGTGTTCTTCCTATTCTTCGAATACACTGTTACATCGTCTAAATATACTACCACACACCTATTAATAATTCCCTGAAAGTCCACATCCATGGCCCTTTGGAAGGTTGCTCCTGCATTGATTAGCTCGAACGGCATACGCTTATAAGCGAAGGTTCCCCATTTGGTTCGAAAAGTGGTTTTCAGATAATCTTCCTCTGAAACCAACACTTGGTTGTAGCCTGAGAAACCATCTAGTATAGAGAATATCTCTGAGCCCAAAACGGTTTGCAAGAGTCTCTCCATCGGTGGGACTGGATAGTTGTCCTTTTCTGAAGCTCTGTTGAGGTTCTGAAAATCTACGCAAAGTCATATTTCTCTCGATTTTTTCCATACCGGGACAAGATTTCCACCCAGGAAGAATGCCTAACCTGGAAAATTATCTTCACATCTATAAGATTCCTCAATTCTTGATACATGAGGGGTTCCAAGGATGGGTGATATTTTGAGAGATTTTTCTAGAAAGGTTTCATTTTGAGTTTCAACGAGATGGTGTGTTGAATAATATAGGTATCGTATGTTTTCAAATCCTTGTAGGACCATGCGAAGACATCCTGGTATTGTTTGAATAATTTGAGGTAGGCTTTCCTCTCTTCCTTAGACACAGTTTTTTCGAGATTAACATTCTTCAGGTTTTCTGGAGTCCCAAGATTCACAATTTCATGGAGGGGGTAAGAGCTATCAGTCTTCGCGTTTTTGGGTCCTTTAGATCGAACAGACTCTCTAGATTAGCTATCCCCTTTGGGATTGTGTGAGTTTTCAACTTTCCAACATATTCTCCTATTTGGGGATTAGTTTCAGTTGTCTTCTCTCATAACTCTTCATCATCTATGGCTAGGTCTTTGAAATTGTCTTGGTCAAGAAGTTCATGATTTGCTCATCACCTTCAAATACTTTCCAATTAGAAATATTTTTCAGCACCGATGGTTTGTAGAGAAGCTCTACAGTGAATTGGGAAGCTTCATAATATTCTAAAGGCGACAGTCGAGAATTAGTTTTGGCCAAGGAGTCGGTGAGAACGTTATTTTCCCTCGGGATTGTGTTATATTGAAAGCATCAAAGCACTCTATTAGCCTATGCACCTCCTGCTGGTAGTTATTAAGATGAGGTGACTTATAATGAATAGTAGTCATCACTTGTCTACCAATGATCTCATAATCCCTGAAAGCCTTCAATTCCTTGACACCTAGATCTATGGATTTCTTTAATCCTTGCACTAGAGCTTCATACTCAGCAGTGTTGTTGGTACATTCGAATTCTAGCCTATAGGATAGGAAATAGTGTCATACTTTAGGATTGATAAGGATACACCCTGATCCTAACCCTTCTTGTGATTTAGATCCATCAAAGCATAGGGTCCAAATCTGTGGAAGGTAATCTCCCTTTCTTCATTCTATACCGATTTCTTTCTTAACGATCTCTCGTTTTGTAAGCTCAAACGTAGGATTTTGGAAAAAGAGAGCATTCTCTATCGGCATCAGCAGTTCCTCTTGAAAGATTATTTTGGGTTTTTGGGTAAGAGGGACAACAGAGATTAGAGGAGAAAAGTCCCCAAAGTGGGAATCACAGGAGTAATTTCCCAATACTGGGAAATCGGTAGACGCAGGTTCGTTCGGGGTTTCTAGGTCGGTGATCGTATGCTTCAGATATCTTTCTCTGTCAATTCTGATCATGCTCTTGTATCCCTTTAGTGGTAACCAAAGGTGTGCCCAATCCATCCTAAAATATTCATTCAGCTTCTCGGACCAGTCATGACTCAACAACAGTCCATATGCCTCTGAGATATCTACTACAATGATGTCAATTATTTGCACGAAATTAAGATGTGTCGCTATCCTGATCATTACATCTTTGAGTTCTCCCATAAATTTGACTTGGGTTCTATCCAGTTGTATGACATGCTTATCACTTTTGAGAGGGACAACACCTAGTTTATTACAAACGGCCAATGGAATTACATTAGAGGACGCCCGAGAATCTACCAAGCAATTGTGAAGATTCATGTTAAAAACTTTGAACATTAAAAAGAAATGTGGTATAAAAGGCTTCTCCTTCCTACCTTCTGAGTAGGTATTTATGGTTGGCTTGCTTGCCAAATCTGTCGAGGATAGATCCTTCTTCTGGTCATTGCCTATAGTCGGTTCTTCTACCGAGCTCAGAGCTTGCAATAGAAAGTCCTTCTGTTGAGGAATCCTACATATGTCCATAACTGATATATTAGCCTTCAGATTTTCCAAATATTTGACTACGTTGCAATATATCTTGGGAAATTCCTTGGTATGGATGCTTATAGGCTTTTCGTTAGGAGAGAAAGGTATTTTCGAGCGATCGGGAATTAACTTACTTTGCAGGGCCTGGGTGGCGTCGGTATTTTTTGAGTTCGGTTGACCTTTACTACGCATCTATACTATCGAAAATTCCATGGGTTGTTCTCGAGAATCAAAAAAATCGCTCGAAGATGTGATCACGTCGAGATCCCAGATCAGCATGGTTGTGTCTCGTAGTGGGTCAGATTCTTCCTGATCGGCAATATTCATGGCTGAAATGCTTGATTGTTCGGTTAGTGAGATCTCGTCCAGAAAATGATTGGCCACTAAATTCATGGTGTGGATCCATTGAGGGAATTCTCTTTCAGAGTGGTTCTCCTAGTGATAGGTGCAGAAAGAATTAGACACAACATTCCCTAGGTCAATGTTTAGGTTGGCTGGGGGAGGTTCAATTTCTTTGAAAGGCTGGTTTCTTTTAATGAAAGGCTTATAGGTTTTTTGTCCTTGGTTTCCTTCCCCTACGCTTCTTTTCATGTCTATAATATCATTTGATATTTTCTTTACCATGCATTGCAAATCTTCTATATCTCCATTACCTTTATCAGGAGTTTGTTTAGTCGGTTTCCCCGACGGTCTAGTCAAAAGGAGTCCTCTCCTAGGAGGGGGGTGGCTTTCTTTCCTTACTAGAGAGGCATAGCCTTCTTTACATCCTTTCATCTGAAATTCTATCATATTGGTTTCTTCAAAATTTTCCACGAGGGTTTTCTTGGCGGCTCTTTTAACAAAATGGAAATAGAAGCCGGAAGCGCGTTGGCATAAACCTCAACCTACAATTCTTGAGTGGGTTTTGCTTCGAGCTGGAACTTGTTTAAGTTGATCGTGAATATTTGATTGAAATATTTGAATCTTTATTTTGGGGTCATGGTGGCTATGAACAACTCATTCATTAGGGCTCCTGTAGTAGTTTCTTCTGCAAATTTGTCTAGAAAATCCTTTTGGAATTTAGTCCAGCTAGTTATAGATCCTACCGAAAAATTAAAATACCACGTGGAAGTAGAGTTTTCAAACGTGTAGGAAAAAATTCTACATACTACGTCTTCATGTTGAGCATTCATAAGTCTAATCACAAGTATGAATTTCTTGATATGATCTTCAGGAAAGCCTGATGTTTCAGGGTAATACTTGGGGAGCATCTTTTCTGGGTGCCGAAGAAGATTGTTTACCTGTCCAGGGACGACCACAACATCTCAGGCCAACCAAGGCTGGTTGTCTTGAAATGGAGCTTCTCTTTCCTCATCATGACCATTGTTCTCCTCCATATCTTTAGATTCAAATTCAAACTCTTCTTCTTCCAAAAAGTCATCAGTCTTGGGGATGTCGCCGACAGACGTCTCGAGTATTAGATCAAGAGGTTCTTGGATTTCAGTGATCACGAAACCTATTAAGTCTTCGATGAAGTGTATGAAAAATTAGTCAGGAGTGTTGGCCACCAATCTTCTTTATTGTTTTCTCCAAGGGAGGTTGGGAGTTAAGGACAATGCACTGATTTGTCGGGCATAGGATCTGGTGATTCTCTTGAATTGATTCACTTCCTCATGAGGGAGGGCGTAGGGTATTACAGGGTGAAAAGGTTCTTCCTCAGACTTGGGTGAGTTACCCATTTCGGGAGTACTCAGTAAGCATGGGATGTCTGTTGGATGACTATCCATGCATGTGGATCGTTACGAATCTATAGGTTGTTCAAAATGTTATATAAGTTATATATTCAACCATTCATTATTAGGCCCTCCTTCTAGTGCCAATTCTATTGATGGGTCTTAAATCCCTTGATTCAATAGCATAAAAAACCAAAGCCGCCACCGAGGCCCAATTAGACTCTGCAACATTTGAGGTGGAATGGTTCTCCATATCTTGTGATCCGACCAATTTATCGATGGGCTTTGTGTTTTCTTGTGAAGGTTCTCCCTTTTGGTAGGATCATTCTTTTCTGTATTTTTCTCTTGAGTGGGACCAGTTTGAGAGATGCAAGCCGACATAAGCCAACTTGACAAGTAACAAGATTGAGTTTCAACTACTAGGAAGGGGATGAACTTGGGATAACCCACTGCTCAAACATGCAGACATTAATTCTATACCAAAGGGCCTAGTAATAATACATTAACCAAATGAGAATCCAATTACTTCCTAAGAATCTAACTAACAAAAATAAAAGCACATATGTAACCAAGATCATGGAAAGAAAAATAATTCATCTACCATAAAATTCATCACATAACAACACAACGATTTATCTTCGTCATTAAACAAAAGAACATCAAAACATTGCACTAGATAACTTGACAACAGAATCGATTACTCTTACTCATTTACTGCATCATGCTTGGAACATGATAGGAATTAATTCTTCTCCAACTCCAATCACACACATCTTATTAAAATAGCTTGTCTTTGGTCCAGAAGGACTTCTCAATTCATAGCAGTCTCAAAATAATTATCAACAACCCAAAAAGAAATAGTTCTTATAACAACCATCGACCCTTGACTAATCGGTCGATGCCTTTATTTATAGCATAAAATTCAACTGTAATTAATGACTAAATACAATTCAGGCCAAACAAAAATTGCCACGTGGTGTGATCATTCAATAGTTCCTTTCAACAGTCTACCCGAGATGTCTCTTGAAAAGGATGACTTCTTTCATATTCAGACCAATTGATAAACATATCTTCATAGATTTGAGCCCATGGGAACCTGTGTTGTTTCATAGGGGTAGCATATACTCCTCTGGTATACACTACATGCATTCAGTACTTTACCAAACTGGAGTTCAGTTGTTGCAGCATGGCTCGAGCTCTGATCGGGTGTCCTGTGAATTGTTGCACTTGCCCTGGCTTTGTATCGGTGACCTTTGCACACTCTTTGGCCCAAAGCGAGTCTTGTATGGAGTGCGTATTGAACACATCACTTAGTTTAGTGAATTCATCGGGGGTGTTGAATTCAGAAAGACTGACATCTTTCATTACTTTATTAATTTTACCCTAGTGTTTCTGGCACTTGGTCCATTTCTTTTGGATTTCTCGGTGTGGGTCCTGGGTCATCTTCACCCAGTATTCGACAGATTTCTTCATGCGGTTGAGACTACTTTTTCCAACCATTCGAATTCCATGATTTTTCTTTTCTCAACCCTACTGAACTGCCTCAATGTATTCGAGTCTTTCTACCTCTTGATGTGCCTTTTCGTGCCATCTTTCCATTTCTTTTCATGTCGCGAGTGCCATGAGATTATCCTCCTAGAACTCAACTATGTTCTCGGTTAACAGGTGCCTTTCCTTCTTGAAATTGTTATAAACTCTGTTGAACTCATCCTTCAGATACATAGTGGTCTGCGTAGCTCCTTTATAGTATTTTACAAGATGGCACGGGTGTTCGAACTCTTCTCGGGTGTCATCTAGTTCCTTTTCATCTCTCCTGGCTCTATCCTGAGTGGCATCCGAGAGGGATTTTCCTATGTTGATCAGTTCGAACATGTGAGTGTCTGTAGTGCTGATTAAGTTTTTTTATGTGGTAACCACAATGGATTGATCCAAAGTGATCCTTCACCTTTTTGTGGTCCTTTGAACGATGGACTTCCTCTTTTGATCGTAGGAGATCACATAGATGTTTGCTACTTCGTCTACCAGTTCTAGTATCTGTTGATCTCCCCATGTGAGGTTGTTTCTCAAGCTACCCGCGGTGTATATTTTCTTAGGAGTGGGCTCTCGAATTTCTTTGCTCTGGTTTGTAGATTCGGCCTCTACTTGTCATTTGTCTGGGACTTGAATATTTTGTGTAATGGAGGCATTGGGTACAAACTCATCGCTTACTTGCTCGTCAACCATAGAATTGATAATTTTATTTTGTGGAGTTTCGCCACTCAGTCCTGCTTCTGCTTCATGCCTGTCAGACTCTCTTGTGTCGAGGCCACCTTCACACTCTATTTCCTTTTGTAACACCTGCTTGTCTTAGACCTTGAGCTCAAGGGAAGTGGTTTTATTGGGAACTTTTTCCTCTTAGAATCGCACCGGGGTGTCGTGAGCAGGTTCCAGACTCTTTTCGTCATTGTAAATATGTATAAGAATGCTCAAGGGATTAGGTTATTGTGTCTCTATTGAGAGTCAGCCTGTCTCTAGTTGAGTTGTCCCTTCTTCCGAAGGATCTGTTATCACTCCAAGAAACTCCTTAGGGTTGTAGGCTAAGGATGCTTAGTAACTTAGAAATAATGGTTTTTATGTGTTTGGGACAATGAGGTCTTTAATGATTTATGTAAGAAACAACTCATCACACATCTAAAGATACAGTGCTTTCAGGAAACAATAATCAGATCAAATAATTGAAAGAGAGGATGGAGAACACTATTCTTGATTTGCCAATACAAGTGAAAGTAGGGCTTAATACAAGACAGAAAGGAATCTTTTAATTTCAAGCCTATGAGCTCAATAAAGAGGTAATAGTCTTTATGAAATAAAATAAACTGAAACAAAGTACAGAAAATGAGAAATGGACAATTCTGATATTAAAAACGAAAGGAAACTGAACTTTATTTCTGCAAAAAGAGTCTATACAGTGGCATAAAATATCTCCCAGTTTGAACCCTTATCTCATATAAAAAATAGGCATTTATAGCCTCTTACAATCGGTTTTACAGATCCTAAAAACATGGATCTATATTAAATAAAAGCAATTCAAATCTAACCAAACAACTTTGAAAATAAAGACTTAACAACTAAATTTAGCACTCGAATTGTCTTCAGTCTCAAAAAATCGCCATCTGCATCCTTCAGCTCCTGGAATATTTGATGTGATGCAATGTGGAAAAACACCTGTCTTGACAGTTGGATTTCTCCAACGTTCATGATCGATATTTGAGGAAGTTTGTTTTACATGTGGTTTCCAAAATTCCCTCAAATATCTGATGTTGAATCCTTTGCAAGCCATTTTCATTCCCTTGATACTCTGGAACTCCTTCTTAACCTGTGAGAAATGACTTGTTCTATCCTTGGCTTCAAAAATGATTTTCCAGCTTTCAACAGCTAACTCATTTTATATTTCGCTGGTTAGCTCGTGAAAGCACTGCCTTTCACCAGCTAACGGGTCATAAAATATCGCTTTGTGCTGATGAAATCCCTGACTGCGCCCAAAACGAGTTTTCACCTTCAAAATTGTGATTCCATCAAAACTCAGTGTGTCTCTGATTTCTCACCTTGCATATTAACAGTGACTTGAGCAAGTACTTTCAAATATGGATGGGATTTTGCCTTTGTTTTTGTTTCAATCTTCTTATCTACCTTTTAAGGCGTTTGGCAAGCCACCATAGAATATTGTACTCTTTGGTGAGTTTTTGCTTTCTTTTCTTCTCTTTAACACTTTCCCGAGCCAGTCTCTCAAACACAGCATTGGTTTTTTCAAAGTTATCAGACAACTTCTTATACCTTTCTTTGATTACTCGTTCCAAAACCTCTTGTTGAGCGATGACCTCTTTCAGATGCTTGATTTTCTGAGATTTCTTTCACTTAGAACTTCTTGATGTTTCTCCTTCCTCTGTATGAGTGAAAGTCTCATAGTTTTGTGCAAACTCAGTTGACTTCTCAGGACTCTTAGTGACAGGGAATTGATCTTGTTGCTCTAATTTTCTTGCAGACCTTAGTTAAACTCTTATGTAAGAAAAAAGGCAAATTGAGAAGAGTCTTGCCTATGAAATGGACCAGGATCTTAAAATGATACATCATGATTTTATCATACCTGCCCTCTGAGGTAATGTAGAGTTGTATGCCCTTAAATAGCTCCGGCCACTCCTCTTCTAGATAGGAAACCGGCATGCCCTTCTTCCATGCGTTGTGCTTGAACTCTTCCTTTAAATAAACTCTAAAATTCAAGTTTTTGGTGGTAGTGGTTTTGAACCAACTCTGGCTCAATCTTGGTAGGTTGGTTGCTGCAGCAATGGCAGCTTCATCTACTATGATTTCCAAGGACCCAACACGAGCCTTATTCCCATCGAAAGTTTTGGCAAAAGCTTCTGCTATCGACTGGTGGAAACCATTTTGCAACCTCTCAATGAATTCAATACACCCTGCGTTTGAAAAATGTTTCTGGACTTTGGGATGTGTCTGTAAAAAAGAAAGGTTTTCCAGCTCTTTTCTGAGTAGAGAACCATTGCGTCTCCTCGCCACTTTGTAGCTTGAAAACCCCAACAATTTTGTATATCAACCCCTGCAACTGTTGTTCGAGCCGAGGTTTTGCGCTGTTGAAAGCACTCGGGAGTCGGCTCTGTTTTCTAACATTTGAAACTTTAACAAACCTTTGTGAACAAAGTGTGATATGGAAGCAATGATCTAATTTGATGTTGTCAGCACGACAGTACAACCTCTGTACCTGAGTTGCTGGATTCTAAATTACCATTTCCGGTGCCATGAGTGTGCAGCATGCGTCACTGAACAAGATCCGCATCGTAATCCTATTTTGATGTGCACAGTTGAGTCTCCATCATTACCCCCTTTCATCAGCGCATGATTTGGATTTGCATGACGTGGGATGATTGTATCATCATTAGCTTTTAGAAACGTGGATAACACACACGTGATTCTCGCTTTCTCTAGCCAACGGCCCATGGAAAACGCCCCTTAGCTGTTGATACTTACCGCTTTTAGTAGTGCACAATCCTGTGAAAAACTCCCTTTAGCTGTTGAAAGTCTTCACTTTCATCAGCGCATGATCCCGTAAGAACTGCTCCATAGTTGTGGAAAGTCTTCACTTTCACCAGCGCTCAACCCGCGATAATGCTTCTTTGGATGTTTTGAAAACCAACACTTTCACCAGCGCATGGACCTATAAAAGATGCTCCTTAGCTTTTGAAAGTCATCACTTTCACCAGCTAACACCCATCTTTTAAACACACGTTAGCTGTTGAAAGCAATTTATGAAAATTTTGAAAAGAGGACTTTTGTGGGTCATC
Source organism: Picea glauca (assembly GCA_000966675.3). Lineage (NCBI taxonomy): Eukaryota > Viridiplantae > Streptophyta > Pinopsida > Pinales > Pinaceae > Picea > Picea glauca. The sequence goes on along the minus strand of JZKD02S1607119.1, from coordinate 1,348,568 downwards.
TTATTTCTAAAACAAAATAAAAACCTAAGCCTTGCAGCTAGAAAAACTCAAAAATCATTTGCGAAAACTACCGATAGCCATTCTATCCACCACAAAATGTGACCAAAGGGACGGGTTCATTTTGGGAGCTAACATTTGGCTCCAACTGGGATGGCCATCTCCCTGTGAGGTGACCAAGAACCTAGCTAGACTCAGTAGCCTTATTACATTTTGAAACAGAAATTTGAAAAATAGTTTTCTAGTACCATTGGGCATGGAGTTATTTGAATGACAGAAATAAAGAAAATAGAACTGTAAAAGAAAATATGTACAAGTAGAACAGGGCTTCAAAGGAATCCTTATGAGAAATAGATCTTCAGGAAGTTCCCATTGAAAGGGCCACCTGCTACTGCCTTGCCTGAAAGAGTTTGGAGAACAAAGGTATTGTTCTGCTACACCATTGTTATGACAAAAGGACTTGTCCATAGAGCCTCAAATTTTCCATGTTTCCCCTTCTCCTGCCTTGCTGCATCCCACTTTAAAACTAAATACCCTGTTTTGAAGACATCTGATTTGACTTTCTTGTCAAAAGTTTCTTTGATTCTTTCTTGATGCAATTCTATTTTTTCCAAGAGCTGCTCTCTATCTTGCTGTAGTTCTACCAAATTATGAATTCTTCTGGTCAACTCACTTGGTTCTGGATCAGTTTCTTGTAATAACTTTGCAACTGGCAATGCAATTTGAACAGGAAATATGGCCTCAGTACCATATACCAACTTGAAAGGAGACGTACCAATTGATTTCTTACATGTAACCCTGTCATCCCACAAGGAAAACTTCGGTTTGGAATCCCAACCTATGGCATTTTGTCCAAGTAGCTTCTTTATGATTCTGACTAAACTCTTGTTGGATGATTCAGCTAAGCCATTCCCTTGCGGGTAGTAAGATGTGGAATGTACCAGCTGAATTCCCATCTCTTCACACAATTTCACCAAGTGTTTATATTTGAATGCAACAGCGTTATCAGTGACCAATCTCTTGGGACAGCCAAATCTGGCAAATATGTTTTCTTGGAGAAAATTTATGATGACATTATGATTGGCGTTCCGGGTGGGAATGTCCTCAATCCACTTTGTAAAGTAATCGGTAGCAACCAGGATCCACCAGTGTTGACCACTAGAAGGTGGATGAATTTCACCTATGAAGTCCAGGCCCCACTACTGGAAAGGCCCTGTGACCACTATAGGTTTGAGGGGAAGAGACTTTAATTGTTGTTTACCTTTGAATCTCTGACACTTGTCACATGTTTTCAAAAACTCATATACATCTGAAAATAATGATGGCCAGTAGTAACCAGATCTTAAGATTTTGTGTGTCGTAGTTTTCCAATAGTGATGTCCCCCGCATTCACTATTATGAAATTCAATCATGACCTGAGCTACCTCATCTTGGTTTACACACCTTAACAATAAACCTATGGGATTTTTCCAAAACAAAAAGTTGTCATTGATGCAGAAGTTTATAGCTTTGAGCTTCAAATCCCTTCTTTGAGTCTTTGTCAAATATGATGGGACTGATAAAGTTTGCAGAAACTGAATAATATGGCTATACCATTTTCAATCAGCTAAGTGAGCTGAAACCTACATTTCCTCACCTTCTTTGTTCTCTGAAGACTGAATATTTTCTGCATTAATACTCATCAGATTTATTTCAAGCAGCCTACAATTTTCCTCTGCCAGAAGTTTGGCAAGGCCCTGACGTTTCACTAATTTTGTTGGTTTGATTTCAACATCGAATTCAATCAACCTTGCTATCCACTTACTCCTTTTTCCATCAATGTCAGGTTGGACAAGAACATCTTTAACTGAACTAGAGGGAACAAAAGCTATTACCTTTGCTTGAAGAATGTAGACCCTGAAAGATTTTAGTGACTTGACAAGTGCATATGCATGTTTCTCCAACAATTCATACTTTACCTCTGCGTCTCTCAAGACCTTACTGAAGAAGGCAACTGGCTGCTCCTGATCATTAGCATTTTTCTGCAAGAGTACTGTTGCGATTGTATCACTTGAAGCAAATGAAAAAATGTAAAATACCTTGGAGAAATCGGGGTTGATCAAAACAGGGGCTGTTGTGATGGCTTGCTTGATGGCATTGAATGAATGTCTGGTTGCTTCAGTCCATTTTACCTTAGAGTCCTTTCTTAACATAGCAGTGATATGCTTTGTGAGTTCAGCAAAATTTACTATAAACCTTCTGACAAAGTTTATAGTCCCAAGGAAAGACTGAATGTCTTTCTTTGATCTAGGGAGAGACAAATTTTTAATTGCTTCTACCCTCTTTGGGTCAATCTTAACCCCATCAGCTGAAACAATATGCCCAAGTAATTTCCCCTCAAGTGCAAAATTTGATTTTTTCAGATTAAGAGAGATGCCATACCTTCGACATTTCAGAAATGTCCTTCTTAAGTGCTGCAAATGAAGTTCATGGCTGCTTGAGAAAACAGTGATATCATCAAGATAAATCAGGAAAAATTTATATTTCTTTCCAACGAAAGCAATGTCCATTGCCCTTTGGAATGTCGCTCCTACATTCATCAATCCAAATGGCATCTTCTCGTACATAAACGTACCCCATGGAGTGGTAAAAGAAGTCTTTTATTTGTCTTCTGGATGGACATCAATCTGGTTGTATCCGAAAAACCCATCAATAAAAGATATCACCTTTGATCCTGACACCTTCTGCAGAATATGCTCCATTTTAGGCAGAGGGTAGTTGTCCTTCCTAGAGCACTTATTCAAATTTCTGAAGTCTACGCAGATTCTGATCTCCCCATTCTTCTTCCTAACCTATACAATATTCTCAATCCATTCTGAATACCTGAGAGGAATGATAATGCGAGCATCCAACAGTTTCTTAATTTCCCTTTCCATTGTAGGCAGCAACAAAGGGTTGAAGGATCTAAGCTTCTGCCTGAATGGTTTGGTGTCTTTATTCAAGGGGATATTATGCTGAATCACTTCTGTGTCAAAAGTATTCAAGTCATCATACTGCCAAGCAAAGATGTCTGCAAATTCTTTTAGCAATTCTCCATAATTAGCCCTTTGTTTTTCAGTCAAATGTGAGGCTAAGTTAACATGTTTAGGATCTTTCTCACTAGCTACATTATACTGCAAAACATCTAACTCTTTTTCCCCACTTTGCAATTTGACAGACACATCATTGTTATCGAACAACCTTTCCAACGAGACCAAACCTTTAGGAATTCTGTTGGTGGACAGCTGAACTATTTCTTGTGCTGGGATTTTGCTTTTGAACTTTGGCTCCTCAACTTCATGACCATGTTCGTTCTCCTGGTCAATCTGCAGATCTGCAAACTCATCTATCACTGCAAGGAATCTAGTGAGTTCAACATCGTCTTCAAAGACCTTCCAAAATTTCACATTATCAGGTAGAGAGGGCCTATATTTAACTTGAATTTCGTAAGTTAATTTATGAGGCAGAGGGGATATGAATGCACAAGCGGACACAGCCAATGAATCATCCAATTCATTCATTTCTCTAGGTACATATGTAATTTTAAAATCTGCAAAATCACAAATTTCCTTCAACACTTCATCTATGTATGCCTTCAGCCTGACATGCTTTTCTTGAAAGGACTTATTCACCTGCTGAATAATCAAATTTGCATCCCCAAACACCTGCAATTTTTTAATATTCCTCTCTTTGGCTGCATTCAGTCCCAAAAGTAATGCCTCATACTCAACAATGTTATTAGTCACTTTAAAATCGAGTTTAAAGGACAAATGAGAAGTTTTCTTAGAAGGAGAAATGAATACCACTCCTTCTCCAGCTGACTCCTTAGTGCAAGCACCATCAAAGAACATGCTCCAAAGGTCATCTTCTGTTGTCTCTGTAGGATGAACTGTGATCTGATCTGTGGGCTTTCTGAGCAGCAATGTATCAGGCAATGAATCATCAATTTGCAAAATACAAGATCCCATACCTGTGTCAACCGAATAGATAAGATGATTGAATGAATTTTTCTCATCACTGATTACATATGCCAACTGAGATTCCCTGTAAAGCCTTCTATTCACCCCTCCGAAAATAGGGATAGTAGTGTAGGAGAGATCCATTTGAAGAGTGCCACCTAGTCTCTTCATCCATGATCTTGACAGTAGACATCCAAATTTAGGAGGTATGTCGGCCACCACTATATCCATCACCATTGTCTTCATTGATGCTTGGGTCAAGGTTACAGCCAAATCCTTAATCATCCCAAGACATTTGACTTTTCAAGAATCAAAAGAGAAAAGGTCATGATAAGACTTGGTGATCTCCATCCCAAGCTCATCAATCCGCCTTTGACATCAAATTGTGTGAAGCATCGGAGTCCAACAAACAATTATGCAGTGTTTTCTCATGAATATTTAAAGAGATGTAAAAGGGAGGACATATTTCATCTCTGTCTTCTACCATTTGGACCAGAGTGATGGTTGGATTATCATCATAAATGCTGAGGATATTAGTAGAAAGGGATACAGATTGGGGATCTAAAGTTTTGAGGATATCCCTTTTGAACATTTCATTTTTCATCAGCTCAACTAGAGGAATAGGAATCTTAATTTTTTGTATTTCAGCCTCAAAATTA
>JZKD02S1607119.1:1303399-1318897 GCA_000966675.3 Picea glauca | reverse complement strand
AGATGGTTGTTGTTCTTGTTCTTCTTCCTCTTCACAATCTATGTAGAATAATTTCTTCTCACCACACTTATGTCCCTTACTGTACTTGCTATCACAATTAAAGAATAAACCTTTTGTTTTTCATTCCTCTAATTGTTGAGGTGTCAACGTTGTAGGTTGAGGTGTTTTAGGAGAAGGATAATTGTTCTCTCTATAGATGTTGGGATAGGTCCTTCTAGTAGCCATAGTCGTATTTTTACTTTCAACATTTCTTGCCACCTTAAATGCATTCTCCAATGATTTGGGTTCCCAAAGGTGAACCTCATGTTAAATGTTATCCTTTAAAGTTCCTATGAATACATCAATCAAGTGCTCATCTGGCATCAAAGTCACCAACATGACAGAAATGAGAAGAAGAGAAGAAGATATCCCCTCCCCAAATAGGATCAAACAATTAAATGCATGTTGGAAAGAAAAAGTTAAGAACCTACATCTCATTGTGCTATCATGTGAACAAGTCATATCAAAGAAAGAAAAATTATTCAGAAAGTTGACTGAAATAGACTTAGCTGCAAGTACCAATGAGGTCCGAGACCCCAAATTAATCCTCAACTCCTTGTTCTTAACAAAGCAAGCCTTCGATGAACAAATTGAGATTTTTAAGAGGTTGTATTTTGAAAAAATTTACGGCATCCTTGAATATGATGAGGATGACATGGACAACTAGCTAGTGGAATATTCGCTAAAAAATCAATAAATTGAAGAGGCTCTGCGTAATATTTCTATTGATCTAAGGGAATTAGAAAGCGATCTTTTAAACATAAAAATATGGCATGAGATCAACGTAGCCCCCATGAGAAGATACATTTAAGAATGGCTCCAAAGAGCAATCAACAAGCTCACCAACGAAGGGCAACAAGTGGTTGGCACGATTCCAGTAACCGTCGACGAGAGGAATAAAAAGGAATCATCAAGCAAATAGGAAAGGGGGAGAGAGATACCATCATAGTAATTATATATTGATCCTATCTTGTTTTGTTTATCAATCCAGTTACTCCACCTCTTTAAATAGAAATGTCTAATCAAAGACTGATAACTTCCAATTTCTTTTGTCCAAGTCTTGTTTTCTACCGTCGCCCAATTCTTCTTTCTGCAGTCCTATTGCTTGTACTTATTTCTTTTATGGTCTATGAGAGCCCCAATCCCAGTCTATATGAAAAATGCATTTAAATTTTGAGGAATATGTAACATACATTATTATTTTTTGAGAAATTTCAAAGAAAACTATTCCGGGAACAATCTCGACAGTGCCTTGTAACCCTGTTTTTGGAATGCAAAGTTAGTTCTCTTTACGCATATTGGTCATCTTCTTTTATTTTTATGTGCTCATAAATATTTATCTTAAACTATGTTGGATGTCAGGAAATTATGGTTATTTAATTTGAATGTTTAATGTGTGCGATTCCTAGTCCTATTTTCCAGGAACCTTACTTTTAAAAAACAAAAAACAAAAACATTTTCTATCGTTTTGTATTGCTTTAAGTCATTACGACAGACTTTCTCTAAGTCCCAGATTTGAACTATACACGCCCCAGGAAAAACTTAAAGAGGAGCACCACATCTATAAAAACGTATTAGGATTAACATCCTTGTTAGGTTTTCGTTTCGGTCCTAACATATTCAAGGGTCAATAGACTTGTAAATACATCTGGAAGAATATCCACAAAAATAAAAACCTTCAAAAAAATTTATCATTGCCCAAAAAAAATCAGCTGGATATACATGTTACAAATATATTAGTTTGTACTATATTGAACTATCATAGGCATTTTACAAATATTTCAGTTGGATATGCATGTTACAAAGATGCCCTCTTCCTGGAGAGAAATTGTGATCAACCTTTGCAAAGTGGGCTTGTTGCTCACAGACAAAAGTTTCAGGAAAAGGGCATCTTCCTCTTTCTCGACACCTTCTTTTCACACAGTTTAAATCAACTTCAATGAGCTAGAAACTCATGAAAATAAACAATCATGTTAGGTGTGTGTTAATATATAGAAAAAACTAGCAAACATAGAGGTCACACAAGAAGATCAAAGAATCTTCGACTCTGAACACATTTTCAAAAATAATTATATACAAAGATGCCCTCTTACTAGAGAGAAATTGTGATCAACCTTTGCAAAGTGGGCTTGTTGCTCACAGACAAAAGTTTCAGGAAAAGGGCATCTTCCTCTTTCTCGACACCTTCTTTTCACACAGTTTAAATCAACTTCAATGAGCTGGAAACTCATGAAAATAAACAATCATGTTAGGTGTGTGTTAATATATAGAAAAAACTAGCAAACATAGAGGTCACACAAGAATATCAAAGAATCTTCGACTCTGAACACATTTTCAAAAATAATTATATCGATTTTTTTCCACCACATATAAATTTATTTATCCTAACACATATAGAGACAGACAAGCCATATGATCTATTTAATAGAATGAAATGGATGTTTCTTGCTTTGTACATGGGAAAAATTAAAGAATTGACTATGGAAATTGAAGTTAACTCTAAATATTGGGAAATTGAAGTTTTGTTTTGCAAGTTAGACTCCAACAATATATCAAGTTACAAGTGATGGGGGTATCTATGCCTTTTAGTAGCTATCTGTTGCACTACTGGTAATAGGAAAACTTACATAATCTTATTAAGAAAATAAAAGCAAGATGGATTATGAAAAACATAGTATAATTAGAATGAGAATACTTTCAAAAACTAAATGGTTTCAATGCGAGAATTGCCCTAGGATATTAATGCTCAAGGGCCTTCTCTTTCTGAAATGAATGTGAGCCATCGATCAGTTTCCTATGTGTGATCTAAGCGAACCTGACAATTTAGCGTCCCTGTTAAAGTTTTACCAACCTGTCAATTTTAGAATTACTTGTTCACCTGATATTAATATAATATTATCATTAACTAATTCGGGAATTCGGGACTCCATCTCTTCGGGGCTCCGGTCTTTGGGGGAACTGTGTTTGTTCTTGATGGAAAACTATCGGAGTCATGTAGCATCCTAACGTCTTATGTCTGACGTGTCGTAGAGTGCCATGTGTCCTTTTCTAAATGGATACCACCCGTCCTCCCTGCTGCTTTCCACGTGTCCACGACACTTTCCATGTGTCTACGATACTTCATGTTTTTCACTCTCCCATGCTCCCTCCATACTTGTTCATTTATTCTCATTCCAACTCGGTAGGGACTACACTGTCATGCAACACTTGTTAACTTTGAAGTTTCATACATGTCATTTTTAATTTTTTAACTTCAGTCGCGTGAACCTTTGTTATATCATTTTTTTTGTTTTTTTATTAACTTATAAATTTCTCTATGTTTTTAATATGAACTCTTTATATTGTTAAGTTTAATCAATAACATTAGTTTATATAAACTTTGTATATATAACTTTTTTATATATAATAATATACTATATATATATATATATATATATATTATATTTAATATTAATATATTTTATATTGAGACATTATTATTATTATTTTTAATTTAGGGGAATTGGTAATTGGTCAAGATTACTTGGGCGAGGCCCAAGTGCAAATCCAGTTGGCTTCCACTATAAACCCTAGGCTAGTTCCAACATCCCTCAAGCTAATTCCTAGTAGGAAACTTATGACTTAGCAAGGACCGAGACGTATAGAGACACTTGCGAGGGGGGTCTCACTCAAGGGGGGCATCTATCCTTATAGCCTTATCTCAATGGGCCATAGTCTCATCTAGGAATTGAACTCAGATGAGGAGCGTTGTTGGCACAGGGGCAGACCCAGGGTTCAAAGCTACAATAGCGCACCAACAAAACCCTAACTACCAGCCCTTTCGGCAACACCTGCGAGGCAGATGAAGTCTCACCTGAGGTAGAGGCAGGGGTGGTTGTAGGAATCAGATGTCTGCAACCTTAGCTGGGACACAGATATGTGATTCTAACATTTAACAGAGAACTTAGTAGTAAACAGTCATCAACATTCATTTCTTGGTAACAATGCAGACAAAACCTAATTACAGAGCATCGCAGTATTCAACCAGATCCACATCTAATAGCACTTAGCATAAAAGGAACATATTAGATCTAGCAAATTCAAGCACTAAGCATACTCACATAGGTCAGATCTAACATTCATTCTCCTTTATAAGCACAAATAAACATCAATTCTATCTAAAATTCATCTATATCATAGCAAGTCACACATAAAAACACCAACACATCACACAAAGCAGAACAACACAACATATACGGGGTTCACCCCCCCCCCCCCTTGGGGCTATGTCCACCAACTCTTATTCTCTTTTATTATCTTATGTTAATCAGTTACATGCACAAAGCCTCAAAAACCCTACTTTGCATAGGACAGGAGATCTGTGCACTTCGCTAGATCGTCCTTCCCCAAGTTAGGTTCATCACGAAGCTTCCTCTCGATTTCTTACAGTCCCTTGCACTTAGCCTTACCAGTCTTACATAATATGCACAGAGCACTTACAATCCTTCGATCACATAGATCAATCACTACTTTCTACATCGCTTAGATTCTATATATATATATTACAAAAGTGGGCCTAGGCCTAGTTAAACCCATGGACTGACCTTCCCATACCCGTTACATGATCCCAAAACCCAAAAATCCCTAAAAAGGGGCCGTGATTGTTGGCCCTTGACCAATTTTTGGAGATCCTTGGTCAAGTTTGACCTATTTTTGGGACTTCGACAGCCTGTCAAAGGCGGAGCAGATATCACGGGATATCGGCCCCTTTTTGGGTCCTTTTTGGGATTTGGGATTATGTGACGGGTATGAGATGTTGTCCCATGCGTTAACCCATGTTTAGGCCTATTTTGTAAAAGTTTAAATAGAAGGCTAGGTGATGTAATGAGAGATGAAGTCATAAGGGATAACTAAGTGCTAAAGTTGGATCTATGTGATCAAGATTGTAAGTGCTTTGTGCATGTTGTGTGAGACTTGCAGAGCTAAGTGCAAGTCATTGTAAGAAGCTGTGGAAGGTTGTGTGCTTAGATATAATCGGGGAAGGAGAATCTAGAGAGTTGTGCATATCTCTTGTCCTATGTGGAGTAAGGTCTTGAGGCTCTATGCATGTAACATATTGAGGAAGCTAATAAAGAAAAGGAGTTGGTGGACGTAGCCATAGGGTGGGGATGAACCACGTATATGTTGTGTTGCTCTGCTTTGTGCAATGTGTTGATGTGTTTATGTCTTTACTTGCTAAGTGTTTTGATATAGATAGATAGATATGTTTATGCTTTGTGCTAATGATGTATATGGATATTAGGTCAGACTTATATGAATGTGCTTAGTGCTTGAATCTGCTAGATCTGATATGTTCCTTTGTGCTAAGTGTTGTTAGATGCCAGATCTGTACGTTGTACCATGATTAGGGTTTAACTGTGTTGTATTGTTATTAGGGTTTAATTTCGTTGTAACTAAGAACTGAATATTGATAAATATCACTGTTAAGTGCTCTGTTAAGTATTACAATCACAGATCTATGTCCCAGCTAAGGTTGCAGACACTTGATTCCTACAACCACCCATGCCTCTACCTCGGGTGAGACTTCATCTGCTCAGAAAAGAAGTATGAACAGAAGAAAAAAGGTAAGATCTGAAAGCTTTGTGCTCTAAGAAAGGTAAAAGTGATAATTATTGACTAAAAGAGGTAAGATCTGCAAGCTTTGTGCTTTGATAAAGGTAAGAATAGTGAATAGTTCTAGATCTGAAAGATTTGTGCTCTATAGAAGTAAGATAAGTGGAAATTTTTGTTTCTAAAGTATGGATCTAGGTATGTTTGATAGATTCTATCCTAGCTTGATAACTAGGGCACTAATAGATGAAAGAAGGTTTGATATGTGTGAATCTGATAAGAATAGTGAAAGATATGTTATACCTATGCATAGAAATAATGTTTGGACTAACAAGTGGAAGCAAGATCCTAGAAAGAAATTTCTGCAGGTTAGCTACTATGACCCTAGCGCGTAGCATAAAAAGAGTCGGGAATCATTTAAAATAAAGAGAGTATTAACCCTCTACTACAGTTGCAGAAAACCAGGATATCTTGCTAAGAAATGCCCTGGGAGAAGACCTAGTTGTCTTTGTTATGAAGCTATGGACCATGAAGTATTGGATTTCCATAGAATGATTGCTAAGATTCAAGGAATGAACATGAGATAAGAAAACCCTAAGGCAGATCCATAAATGGTAGAATCCCATAAAAAATTAGAGAAAGTATTGCTACAGATAAAAGAAACATGAATGACCACCGACATGTCAGTTTACTAGAGATCTTCAAAGAAAAAGAATGCCTTGAAGCAAAAATAGGAAACTTTGACATTGACGGTGTTCTGGATGAGGAAACACAAGTGAATGTCATGACAGAAAGAACTTGGGAAGCTATAGGAAGGCCTGCTATGATTCCTTCATTAGGAGTACTAGGTCTATTCAAAGGAATGTTGATAAACCTATGTGGAAAGCTCACCCAGATTTCTATGAATGCCAATGGAACTTCGACAGAGGAAGATTTTGAGATTATTAAATTTATTGATAACAACGCTCCATTTACCATGTTACTAGGAAAACCTTGGATTGAAAGAAATCAGGCCAAAAGGAAGGAAGAAAAAGAAGTTTTAGTGCAGAAGAAGTAGGAGTTAAAATATTTCATGACTAGAAGGATCACACACTTAATTGAAGAACAGAAGAACAGATCGAAGTTATTTAACACAAGAGACCCATATGTCGAAGTTGCAAGAACACAAGAAGACCCACAGAATATTGAAGTACCTATTCCGGATAAAGAAGAAGTATCACCCTCGACTCTTAGGAAAGAATCTCAACAACACGAAGTAACTATGCCAAAAGAAGATAAGAATCAGAATGGAAAAAGGCATGCCGAGATGAATCTCACTGGAAAGAAAGCTATAAAACTAAGTAATAAGAGAGCTAAGATCAACAAGTTACAGAAGGTTCCAGAGGGAACTTCGCAGAAGGAAAATTTGCAAAATTTGAGGTTCGTTGGGATAATAGAGCAGTGTCACATGGCACTTCACCATGACGAAGCAATATAGCCATTGGGACTGATATAACCATTTGGTGACCTCTCGAATGGGTAGAAAGGAATTTATGGTTCGCTACCAGATCATTGGACTGCGTCATAACGAACAGAACAGAGTTAATGACATCTTCTCAACCATTGCAAGCAATCCATTTCCAAGTTATCTATTTATCCCGTCGCTCCATGCACCGAGAACACTTTTACTAATCGTGAATTTGATCCCACAGACTTGTTGATTTTATACAGTGATCATTGCACTATTGCCATCTATCCTATTGTAGTGTCTAAGTTACTCCTCGAACTCGAATATTTCCAACCCCGAGCATGTATGCCGGACGAGTTCAGCGTTGTAGAGAGAGTTGTCAAAGAAGTTCTGATCGATCTCATGATTGAACTAGTCATGTCAATGTCTACAGGTGTAAAAGAATCATCAACGAGAGGACTGCAAGCCTCTCCTTCGAGTGCTCATGGATCGAGGTCATCCTGACCATCAGTAGAGAGGAGAACCAAGCATAAATATGACCTAGAAAACACGAATTTGATTCCATCCATATGGCCCAATTACATCCCGCCTCTGGCTGGCATGGTGAATCGTGATAGTGTGCCAAGAGACTTCAAGTACACTATGGTCACTGTGTACCTCTCGAAGAGGATACGCGCAGTTCAAGCAGAGCAGGATAAGATCAGAGCGTTGAAGTTTAGCGACTTCAACCTCGGAGATCGAAAGATCTATGGTATGCTCACCCCATACAAGTACCTAACCAAAACTAAAGAGAAGAAATCGAAGATCATCCCTCGGTCATGGATGATGAACCTCATGCAGTCCACCCTATTGAACATCATGAAGATCCCACACTTTGGAAGACACTAGGAAGTCAACGCTTGTGTCAAGCTACTACTATCATGTTACCATGGTGGATACTTATGGCTAGACCGCCGCATTAAATTTGATCCAACGTTTATCCACATGATCACAGGACTGAGTATGCAAGGACTCGACTCGCAGGAATTTTATCCAAGAAAAGTCACAGATCGTGCACTCACACAAAAGATCAAGGATACATACGATGATTTTGAGAAGGGAACAAGAGGCTACAAGGTAGCTTCCATCCATATTTGTGCAGTGCGCCTTGCATTTCAACTGATAGTTGGAAAGTTAGTAAGAAAGAACCAACCTACACAAGTCATCGGCTTTGTTGTTGACCTCGCAGGGAAGTGCGTGGAAGGCCTACAGATGAACTGGGTGAAGTACCTAGTTAACAAGTTGCAACTAGATTGTCGAGAAGCATAGGATCAGGGTTATGAATTTCATTTTAGTTGGCTCCTGGTCCTGATTTCATTTGTTTCCTGGGATATGCCAAAAGGATCAACCTTCCTCGACATAGAGTCGTTTGAACCGCTTGTTGTGAAGTTCGCTACCCTGTGGTATTCAACTGATATGAACAAACAGTGGCAGTCAAATGTCGTGTTTCATACATACTATCTCTAGGTAAAGAGAGCCATTGAAGTTGATCCTCGCACAAATTTGAACACCCTACAAAGGTTCTTACCACTAATGAATTTTAGCGCAGATCGACACTTTATATACATTACAAAGGAAGAAGATGAACATCAAGGAAAGCTCCAATCATATTACAAACTTACAAAAGAATACCTTGAGGAGATCACCGAGGAATGGTTCGTTGACCTCCTTATCCCTACCAACCCCACAAAGATATCTGATATTGACAGCCCACAAAACACTCATAAAGAACATAATACACCCAGAACCAGCAGACAGAAGAAGATTGAGGAGGTCTAAAACTTAAGCAGCACCTCAATGAAGACTGCTTCCATGTCACCTGACCGAGGGGATGGTGACGAAGTAGAAGCTGAATAGATATCAGGAGAAGTAACACCGCCCAGAGATGAGGTTGACCCTTTGAAGAAGAGGAAGGTTTCTCTGACTGAAACCTTCTTCCTAGAAGAAATTGAAAGCCTCCATGACCAAGATGTAGACTGTCCTCACCTCTGATGATTTTGACTTCATCATAGTCTCCTTGAACGATGCTTCACTGGAGATAGCAGAGAAACAAGGAGCAAAGCAGGAAGAAATGTATGATAGTATTGAATTCAAACTCTGAGGGTTATATCAGACCCTTCGATCCAGTCGTGCAGTCTCCACTACGCCCCTACCATCGAGAAAACTAGAGTTGGGAGATGAGTCAACCCAACTCCACCGACTAGCTGAGACAGTCAAAGCTCACCTTCGAAGAGCACAAGAGGAAACAGAACAAGCCACCCAGGATTTGACGCAAGTGTAAGGAGTACTTGTAGAGAAGCGTCGAGCTGCAGAATAGGAAAAGATTGCTCTCCAAGCAAAGTTTGATGAAGAAAAAGCACAGCTACAACAAGGAAAAAAATAGTTCGTAGAGAAACTCAAAGTGAAAGAAGCGATCAACAGAGCACTTCACTCTGTGATAGTCGTAGAAGTAAAGGCAAAGGATCGAGTTGCACAGCAAGTAAGGAAGCTCACAGAAGTTATCCAATAGCTACAACAATGCATAGTAGACTTAGAGCTCCACGCAGTGCTCGAGACCCCACAGGATGTAAGGGATCAAAGAGAAAAAACTGCTCAAAGCACAGTTGAGAGAATAAAATTACTTGCTATGGAATGTAAGAAACTCATTGATCACAGTGCCCAGACCTACAGGAAAATCACTGATAATCCAGAACTGAAGGCACTGGAGTCGCATCTCCAAGAGGCAAAGTATTAAGATGAAATGATACAAGCGCAACTAAATCCCTTGTCAGTTGTGGAAAGAATGAAGTGATCCCAGGAGCAGTGCACTACCCAGCAATAGATCCACACTATCTAGATCAGAGTTATGGAAGTAACTCAGAGGCTTCAAACTGTACAAGATAAGGCCTATCAATTGTTCACAGAGGTAGAAGGTCAAGGAGAAAAACTGGAGCAAGTTGTCACTACAGTTGAATAGCGCCTGGAAGGACCTGTCAATGGCAGTCAGCCAAGAGTTTGTTGAACACGAGGCCAAGGCACAACATCAAGTCAAAGAATCTCGAGCTACGCTCGAGGCTTTTGAAGCGGAATTATCTAGATTAGAGTGACTCGGACGAGTCACAAGTGAGTGTTGGGGGCATGTTGGCCCTTGACCAAGTTTTGGAGATCCTTGGTCAAGTTTGACCTATTTTTGGGACTTCGATAGCCTGTCGAAGGTGGAGTAGAGATCGCGAGATCTTGGCCCCTTTTTGGGTCCTTTTTGGGATTTTAGATTATGTAACGAGTATGGGATGTCAACCCATGGGTTTACCCATGTTTAGGCCTATTTTGTAAAAGTATAAATAGAAGGCTAGGTGATGTAATGAGAGAGGAAGTCATAAGGAATAGCTAAGTGCCAAAGTTGGATCTGTGTGATCAAGATTGTAAGTGTTATGTGCATGTTGTGTGAGACTTGCAGAGATAAGTGAAATTCATTGTAATAAGTTGTGGAAGGTTGTGTGCTTAGATCTACTCGAGGAAGGAGGATCTAGTGAGCTGCGCAGATCTCCTGTCCTATGCGGAGTAAGGTCTTGAGGCTCTATGCATATAACCTATTGAGGAAGCTAATAAAGAAGAGGAGTTGGTGGACGTAGCCCCAGGGTGGGGGTGAACCACGTATATAATGTGTTGCTTTGTTTTGTGCAATGTGTTGATGTGTTTATCTCTTTACTTGTTAAGTGCTTTGATATAGATAAATAGATCTGTTTATTCTTTTTGCTAATGATGTATATGGATGTTAGGTTAGACTTATATGAATGTGCTTAGTGCTTGAATCTTCTAGATCTGGTTTGTTCCTTCGTGCTAAGTGCTACTAGATGCCATATATGGTTGACCACTACATTGTACCGTGATTAGGTTTTAACTGCACTGTAACTAAGAATTGAATATTGATAAATATCACTGCTAAGTGCTCTGTTAAGTATTACAATTACATATATGTGTCCCATCTAAGGTTGCAGACACCTGAGTCCTGCAACCACCCCTGCCTCTACCTTGGGTGAGAATTCATCTACTTTGCAGGTGTTGCTGAAAGGGCTGGTAGTTAGGTTTTTTTTGGTGTGTTATTGTAGCATTGAACCCTGGGTCTACCCTTGTGCCAATAGAGATCCTATGATCTCCTCTTCGTCTTGCACTCCATCTTCGACAGCCTGTCGATGTCCCAAAAATAGGTCAATCATGACCAAGTATCCTCAAAACTTGGTCAAGGGACAACAAGCATACAATAACTACTTCCCAACCATCTTGTCAAACCACCTCAACCTTATATTGAGTCATTATGAGTGAATGTTTGTCAGCGACCTAGTAAAATAACCAACTTCTAGGCAGCAGGGTTTACTGGATCGAGAGGTTTCAAAGAGCGTGATCCATATTTTATGATCAGAATGAAATGAATACATATCTATATTATTGACACAGAGATAGAATGAAAAATATCATAGCTACAGTAAAACTTGGCTTTTATTCAATAAAGAAATATGTTGAAACTGTAAAATGTAGATTGAAACAAGCTTGCTATAATGGTGGCGGCTTATCTCTGAGAAGAGAAGTGACGGTTGCGCTCATTCATAACAAGATGAGTACAATGAGGCTCTAAAGGCCTTTTTACATCAAACATGAATTCCAAATCCATAGACATCAAAAAACCTAACCCTAGGAGATGAAGCACCAAAAGTCATGTGGGCCTTGTTGGGGTAAGTTGTTACATCAACTTCCTTCGGTCATAATTTTTGCATACGATATTCATTTTAGGCACACGATAGCCCATTGGAAAGGTATATCCGAGGAATACACATTATGCTATCACACTATGACTAAATCTACTATGTGACTATGGTGGGCCCAAAAAACATTGTTTAGGGCCTCAAAACAACCCCAAAATGTTAGGACTCAAAAAGCCAGAAAAAATATACCAAGATGATATCTGTATGTGAGTCAGTTGGAATGGGTGGGTGGCCACCGATATCCACCTAGATCAATCCTCCTCCCTTAGAATAAAATTGTCTCCATTGCATTGATTTCCTCCATTAGATGAGTAATTTTTTGTTGAAATTGGCCCTAGGTGAGCCACTTAACTTGGTGCAGGAGCTGCCCTTATTTGACAACACAATAAAGATGAAACCTTTGTTGGAAATTTCCCTTGACCTATGTTTCCATGATCTAATAAATGGATGCCAATTCCATGCAGTCAGGGTTGAGCTATGTCAGTGTTAATTATTCTGCTACCTATGAGGTGTCCAATAACGGTGGAAAGTATGGTCGAAGGAGGTCCACATTAAACATTGGGTGAAAGCCAAGGAAGGGGGGAATTTTGAGCTCAAAATCATTGTCACCCACAACCTTTGTGATGGTATAAGGTCCATATAGAAGTGGATGAAGATTTTGATGGGGTCCTGTAAGGTGTTCTTTCTACAAGTTCAACCAAACTTTACCTCCCACCCGAAACTTGTGTATCACCCGGTGTTGATCATGGAACTACTTGTACTTGGCATTGGACTTCTGCAAAATATCTTGAACCTATTGTAGGATGTGTTGGATCCGCTCAATGAACCGAGTAGATTTTTCGGCTTCAGTTTGAAAATGGGACAAGTCTTCCTGGGTGGTCGTAAGGGGTAGTGCAACATCCATGGGACCCAATGGTTGAAATCC
The DNA here is from genome assembly GCA_000966675.3 of Picea glauca. NCBI lineage: Eukaryota > Viridiplantae > Streptophyta > Pinopsida > Pinales > Pinaceae > Picea > Picea glauca. The sequence continues at coordinate 1,306,119 of JZKD02S1607119.1, read as the reverse complement.
TAACCCCACCTGAAAGGGGTTGTGGTCGATTGAGCTATGTATGGATCTATTGTACTTGTGTTGAACATAGGGAAGACTCTCATCCCATGTGTGAGGATGCTTGGAATTGTACATGCGTAGTGTTGAGGAAAAGATATGAAATGATCTTACTCAAGCATTTTCAGATCTTACATGGCTAAAGCAAGATAGACGAGAATATCACCCTATGTTTATAGCCATCAAAAATTGTTTCAAGTATTGGTTACAAGGGATTAGGATGATTTTTATATAAATGGAAGTCTGTTGAAAATTTCAATGTTTATGTAATTTTTTGAATATGATAGATGCATAAATAAATGTAGAGATAGAAGTAAAAATACCAAGTCAATAATCAACACAGATAAGACATAAATCAATCGCTTATTTCATTTCAATTTATCAAATGAATCGTTCTCTTTAAAACATTCCCAGAGGAAATTTGGACCAAAGTCAAACTTAGATGTCCCCGTTGAAAACCATACAAAAGGACTTCTGACAGAAGTAAAAAAATTGAACTTTAAAAGATGGATTAGCTTTACACAGATTGTTTCCCACTGGACTCTGCACAATAGCCTTTATCATTCATGAAATTTAATTCACAAACATACAAGTCTACACATACTATCAAAGATATATCAACACCTCTGAAAAGCAAGTGTCTAAATGATGTAATTCATCCTTGAATCTTGTTGTCTACAATAGGACCCTGCTATTATAAAAGAGAATTAAGATTTCAATGAATTAAAGAATGAATGAAAACTGAATTATCTCAATAAAACTCAAGATCATTCCTCAGTATGCTTACTCCTTCTATTCTCCTCTTGTTCCTCCTTCTCTTTTTGCCTTTAAGCAATCATAAATTAGTTGAAGTAGTTAAACTACCTCTTTAGTTAAGTTAACTAAAACTCAACCAAATTTTTAGTTAAGGAGGAAAATTAATAAAATAATAATAAGGGTCTTTAATAAATAATAATTAGCAGGTGGGACCCCTTGTGACTCCCTTTAGTTTCTTTAGCAAGAATAACACAACTAGGTAATCAATCAAGCACATCCCTCCTTGTGGCTCCCATCATCACTCTAAAAATTTGACAATTTATATCAATGATAATTGAAACTATATCCAAAAATATAATATCCACATATCAAAAAAATCAGAAGTCAACTGTTCTCAACAATCAATAAATAAAACGCTTAAAAGCCATATTTTCAACTCTGGGAGGAAATTTTCCCCTTGTTGTTGTCTCCCTTTGATTTCTATGAATTTTCCTTAGGCTGTGTGGAGCCTTTAGGCCTGATCTCACTAATAACATGAGAGAAATCATCTCTTAAATGCATGCGGGGTGAAATGGATTTGGCAGAGTCATTTTATGGAGAGGAGGGGGTGCATGGTGGGCCTCAAATTTTAACCTTTTGCTTGTGTGGGAAGACTGTATTGGTGAGTGGGTAGGGGAAGCTTGGACAATTTGATTAACAGGTGCAGGAGGAGCAGGAAGAGACAAATTGGGCCAACCACGATGTTGGGAGACTGTCGGGTGGACAATCTATTTCCATCCATCATTTTCAGGGACTTTGGGTTATAATGATACATGAGGGGGAACTAGGATACCAGGGACATGCGAGGCTTGGAAGGGAGTCCTTTCTGGACTAGGTTGGACCACTCCTTGTCCAATCCAATTAAAAAATCCAGCTTCAAATAGTTGGCTCAACTCTTGTGATTCTGCATCAAAATGTATAGAAAACCTTGGCCTTCTAGGGCCCCTGTTCCAATTTCCTCTTCTTTTGTTACCCCAGCCATGGATACCTCTACTGAAAAATCTCATTCATGTATGCATTACTTATTAGCAACTAGTTTTTTCAACAAACCATGCATGACATCTCTTTAAATATGAAGCAAAGTTTGGCTTAGCAACACATCATACTCATGCAATCCAATCCTGTCAATGAGCAGGGGGTGAATAAGGGTTTTGGGATATATGAGGGATTGTATTGAGCGAAAAGTGGTAAAATGAAGGGGGGTCGATCATGATTACTTCTCAACAAATCATCAAACAATCAACTATATTGTAAATCAAAACATACCACTGTAACTCATCCTTGTGCCATCCTCAACTTCCCTAATACAATGTTTTCATTTAACTATAATTTAATTTTAAGAACATGGAATGAATAGTGAATCTGGGAAGGTGAGGGGACTTGTAATGTGCGGAAAAGTGAGAGAATGATAAGGAAATAATGAATATTGTTCGTAAAACAAATCAAGTAATCAATAAACATAACTATGTACTCAATACAAAACATACCAACGCCAATTCAATAATCCTTGTGTATCAAAAAATGTTCACTGTTCCACATTAAAAAAAATTAAAATTTCTCAATTAACACAGTCTGCAATCACACTCATAATCGAAACGACTTTTAACAGTCATGTTAAGAGAATGTTGTTGATTAAGGTTGGTTGTCATTGATGTCAACCCTTGAAGAAATCCCCGTAGCACAAAGATTTGGGTAATGGACCCAATATTTTTTGATGTCAATATGTCTCATTATTGTTTTGTCATGGTTGATAAGAAGTAAATATGGATGAACTCCAAAGTGGTCCCCTTATGGTGAAATCCCTCACGGGAAGACGCTTTGTGGAGTAAGATAACTCATGCTTAATTGTGGAATAATGAGATGAAGGAAAGTGAATTTGTCAGGGAAAA
>JZKD02S1607119.1:1282017-1296532 GCA_000966675.3 Picea glauca | reverse complement strand
TTGAGACAAGTAGTTGATGAGTTGGCGCACATACATGAGGTGTATAGTTGATGATGTTGGTACACATTGATGAGTCATAGTTGATGAGTAGTTGACACATGATTAGTACATACTTTGTACATGGTTGGATGCACGTGTTTATGTTACAGGTTGATTACAGGTTGGTGCATGGTTGATGCACTTGTTTATGTTACAGGTTGAGGTACAGGTTGATTCATGGTTGATGCATGGTTCAGATTTATTGGTACAAGTTTACAGTGGTATATCTCACAGTGATAGTGTGACAGTGATTCCATCATTCTACTTCTACTTCAGGACGACAGGATGGGGCAAGGACATGTGGTTGTAGCCACCTTCTGGTTGTAGCCGGAGAACATTGGGGGTTGTAGCCTCCTTCTGGTTGTAGCCAGAGAATTGGGAGTTGGATCTTCCCTTAGGTTGTAGCCTGAGAAACTAGGGGGTTGGAGCCTCCTTCCAGTTGTAGCTGGAAAACAAAGGAAGTTGGTGCTTCCAATGAATGTAATTCTTCAAGACATATAAGAAAAAGCATTCTGTGGTTTTCTCCTAATTTGGGTTTTCACATAAAACACTGGTGTACTGTGTATGTGTTTGATTGTTTATTTCTTACTGCTCATTTTTGGATAATAATTCTACATTGATATAACATTTTAAGAAAAAGGATTATAATTACGCTATTACTAATTCACCCCCCCTCTCAGTAATCCAACAATTGGCATCAGAGCAGGTTCCTTCAGAAATTAGTTTAACCACTTAAAGGTAGATCATGGAGAGTACCAACTCATATAAAAATGGAATACCACAGTTTGATGGACATAAGTTAAGTTAACTAAAACTCAACCAACTTTTTAGTTAAGGGGGGGAATTAATAAAATAATAATAAGGGTCTTTAATAAATAATAACTAGTAGGTGGGACCCCTTATGACTCCCTTTAGTTTCTTTAAAAAGAATAACACAACTATTTAATCAATCAAACACATCCCTCCTTATGGCTCCCATCATTACTATCATAATTTGAAAATTTATATCAATGATAATTGAAACTATATCCAAAAATATAATATCCACATATCCAAAAAAGAGTGTGTTGTCCAAAAAAATCAGAAGTTAACTATTCTCAACAATCAATAAATAAAACACTTACAAACCATATTTTCCACTATGGGAGGCAATTTTCCCCTTGTTTTTGTTGTCTCCCTTTGATTTCTCTAAATTTTCCTTAGGTCGTGTGAAGCCTTTAGGCCTGATATCACTGATAACATGAGATAAATCATCTCTCAAATGCATGCAGGATGAAACGGATTTGGCAGAGTCATTTGATGGAGAGGAGGGGGAAGCAATGTCTTTTCCTTTATCAGGAGCATTGTCAGCCTCAGTTTTTAACCTTTTGCTTGTGTGGGAAGACTGTATTGGTGAGTGGGCAGGGGCATCTTGGAAAATTTGATTAACAGGTGGAGGAGGAGTAGACAGAGACAAATTGGGCTAGCCACGATGTTGGGATACTGTCGGGTGGACATTCTCTTCCCATCCATCATTTTTAGGGACTTCAGGTTGTAATGAGATATGAGCAGGAATTGGGATACCAGGGACATACGGGGCTTGGAAAGGAGGTCTTTATGGCCTAAGTTGGACCACTCCTTGTCCAATCCAATTAAAAAATCCAACTTGAAATAGTTGGCTCAAATCTTGTGAGTCTGCATCAAAATATATAGAGAACCTTGGCCTTCTAGGGCCCCTGTTCCAATTTCCTCTTTCTCTGTTACCCCGTCCATGGATACCTCTACTGAAAATCTCATTCCTATATGCATTACTTATTATAAACTAGTTTCTTCAACAAACCATACATGACATCTCTTTAAATATGAAACAAAGTTTGGCTCAAAAACACATCAGACTCATGCAAACCAATCCATAAAAATCATTTAATACTTGTCAATGAGCAGGGGGTGAATAAGGGTTCTGGGATATATGAGGGATTGTATTGAGTGAAAAGTGGTAAAATGAAGGGGGATCGATCATGATTATTGTTCAACAAATCATCAAACAATCAATTGTATTGTAAATCAAAACATACCATTGTAACTCATCCTTGTGCCATCCTTCAACTGTCGTAATACAAAGTTTTCATTTAACTATAGTTTAATTTTAAGGATAGAGAGTGAATAATGAATCTAGGAAGGTGAGGGGACTTGTAATGTGCGGAAAAGTGAGAGAATGACATGGAAATAATGAATATTGTTCATAAAACAAATCAAGTAATCAATAAACATAACTATGTACTCAATACAAAACATACCAATGCCAATTCAATAATCCCTATTGTTATCCACAATTTTGGTCATCATGATGATGTTATGATGATGGAAAATCAAGTTTTTCACTAAGAACATTTTCCTGAGAAAAGTTACATTTTTCTGCTTCCAGAAATCATGCTTTTAAGGGATGTTCGCAGGATACCTATATATCTACTTGCGAGAATGCCCGATTCTCGCAGGCTGCATTAAGATGGAGTGCGAGGGGTTCGCACTGTAAATAACTGTCAAGGTGCAAACATGTTCTAAAAGAAGGAAAAAGATAAAAATCTCGAATCTTCTAGAAGAGAATCTTCTAGAAACATGAGTTGGCTTCGAATGGTTGTTCAGGTGTTGGCATTCCAGATATCTTGGGATCATTCCTATCCAAGTAACTAATCTATCTTCTCCTATATATTGAGGAGAATGCTTATGGAAAAGGTTGGAAGCAAACTAGCAAGAGATTGATTGGAGAATTGTTAAAAGCCTGTATGAAGGACTGATGCTACAACAGCTAGAGACACCAGCAAGGTCATCAAAAGTGGTTGATTTTCTTCATGCATGAGCTAGTGTATGTGTCAGAACTAGGAGCCATCGAAAGGAGACCTACGACATCAAGGTTCAGGTTGTAAGTTTCACTTTCAATTAATTTAATACAGTAATATGTCCCTTTCCCATAAAGATGATGTCACTTTATTACATAATTTCTTGATCATATGTATAGACTAGCTATTGAATATATTAATCTTCCTTTACTTTGATTGGTTTGTACTGTTGTGATCTAAACGGCACAAGAGTGTTGAAGCAAATCTTGGAACAATAGAGACCTAAGGAAAGCGTTCATAAGGTATGTCCATAATCTTTGTCTCTTAGTTCATTTAATAGGCTAGATCTAGGGAAAGTGTATTATTCTGTCATGTTTTGTTCTAGATCCAGGTGGATCTAGGGAGATCGGTTTGTGTCCACACTTACGGATTAATCCTGAAATAAAATTGGCGACTCCACTGGGGAATTATTCCCTTTTTTCTTTATGGTTTTTGAATTTTCTGTGGCCATTTTCTCTATTTTCATTTTTCTCCTGTTTTGTCAGTGTCTGAGTCCTCAGGATATCTTGAGAGACCTTCTGGGTCTATAAGCCAGTTGGAATTTTGCTTGTATTTTCAAATTTTTTATTATCTTCAGGAGTTCTCGCACTGTATTCATTGACAGCCTGCAAGAACCAGTCAAGTTGGCACCCTGCATATAGGGTCCAGTGCGAACACCTCTCACCTTGCTTCAAGGTGGCCTGCGAGAATCCTATCTTCTCGCACTGTGTAGCCCTACTAGCCTGCGAGCAGGACTTTTGAAAATTTTGAAATTGGGTTTTGACTTTTTCAATTGCTCAGAACGGTTGAATTGTGTCTTTTTGGCTTCTTGGATCATTGACTTATACATCTCTTGTTGTAGTTTGCTTGCTTGAATAGATTTAGGGTTTCTAGGTCTTTCTTGCCTTTGGTAGCTTGACTTTCTTTTCTTGGCTCTGTTTGGCATCTTCTTTCTCTATGACTTATAGAGTTGGATGTGTCTGATTGGCTGAGAACCAGTGATTGGTAGAGAGTTAAGGGCTTGGTGTTTTCTCTTTTTCTGGGTGGTTCAGAAGAACATTTTTTTTATTCGCATTGGGAAGACTCATTGGTTTGATTTTTGTTTTTACTTTCATTGAAAGAATTGGCTGGGTTGTTATTGTTTGATTCTGTATGATTTGATTTTCTTTTCTCATTAATTAGAGTTCTTCTTGGAAAGTGAACAATAAGTTTTCTTTCAAGATTTTGTTTTTTGTCATTTTGAAAACATTGCAAAATCAAATTTTTAGAGTTTATTGAAGTATTGGAAAAAGACATTTAGAGATTGTTCATTGATAAATGATTGTTTGCATTGACATCTGAATGGAAAATTGTGCACTGCATTGAAGTATTTGAGTTGATTTGGAAAATTTTATCTCTCTCTCATAGCTAGGATTCATGGAATGAAAAGAATCATATTTCATTATCATCCTTGCATTATTTGGGTCAGAGTCACACATCATGAGTTTCACTTCCGTTACCTTTGAGTAATCAACATCTTTTAAAAACATTGCGTAATCTTAAAATTGATCTAGCAACTTTTTCTAGGGCTCTTTACACCAACATATTAGCTAGGCTAGTGCTTTGGAGTAGGAAGAGAGACACACTCTCCAAAAGCTCAAAAACACACAACAGCATCTTGAGTTAGGGAGTGTTAAATTCCATTGGCAGCATATTGTCCTGGGATGCCCTTCTAACACAAGGTTCAAGCACTAGGTCGCATTGGTGTTGGCAGAGTTACTAACCCTGCTTTTTTGACATCAGTGTAGAGATTGCACGTATTACGGGGATCACTCCGAGGTATACCCACAATTATGAGTGGAAGCCTTTGAGTTGGTTTTGGGCTAGATACCCTTCCCTTGCATGTGGATTGGACTGACAACTTTCCCCCCAGGCTGTACTGTTGTTTGTGGTGACCTTAGTGGCTTATCTCTCTAGGTTCTTACCCAAGGTGACTGTGGAGGGGAAAGTCTTCACGGTACCTGGAATTGATGTTGATCAAACTCACTCGGGCTCCTTGGAGGGTATACCCACGATTATGTGTGGGAACTTGCACCAGGGTGTAAGTCTGTTAAGCAGGTCGTCAACGTAACTTCTCCAGCTTAGCCCCGCCCCTTCTCGTCTCGTGGTTGCGACGTTGGATTTCATCACCAACTAGTGGCTTCGAAATTAGAAGGTATTGTTTGCTTGGTGATTTCTTATTAGATTTTGTTTACTAGTGAGTGTTGTTTATTTCTCGAAGCTGACCATAGGAATTCTCTCACGGAACTTGTTACTTGTTTACAATTTCTCCCCCACGGCATTCTCGTAGAATGAAAGGGTTATCTCCAGAGCATCTGGACGATCCTCAACCTACTAGTACACCTGAGGGTTCACCCCATCAGACTGAAGTCCCTGTGGTTACTCCACCACACGGAGAAACCAGTGACGTTCCAGTTATCACCACACCACTTCCACAAGTCGAACGAACTGACTCTCTAGACGATTTTCGAGTTACCAATACTATAGAGGACTATCGCGTTCATCATGGTGAACAAAATTTTGGATGATTAAATCCTTCTGAAGAAACCATTGTTACATCTTCTGAATCAACTGTTGGGCCTTCTCATGGTGTAGTGGGCCAAGATCCTTTTTGGTCCGGTAATTTCCGACGAGTTCTCTTCGGTACAGAGTCATCCCCTGTCTATGAAATCAACCCTCCCATGACTTCTGAGACAGAAACTACACCCGAGACTACCACTTACCATTTTGTTCTTCCTTCCGAGATGGCCCATCTCGCGAATACTACAAGTGTCCAAACCGAGGTTACTGCAGCTACTCTTGCTCCTATCAATACCCAGTGAATGCCTGATGTCATCCCCACTTTACCGCCTAGTTACCATGCGTTGAATGCTCTGTTGAATCCTCCTAATCCAACCCCTCCACAAACCCCATCCGGTTCTCCTGGTGGTCCTCCTTTTCCTGGGTATGATGTTCCTCGTTTTATTCCGACACTCCCACCTTTTCCTCCTAGTAATCCTAATCCTAGTGGCACTATTCCTACTGTTGCACCAAACACGCAAATTCCCGTTGGTGGACAGGGTGGTACGGTTCCTTTTCCTTTTCCCGGACTCAACACAGTTACTACACAACCCACGGTTGGCACACAACTTCTGGGTGGAACTATACCTACAGTAGGGGGACCAACCTCACCCTTTGGACAAAATATACCTCCTGAATTGGCCCAGTATTGGAATCAACTTCTACAAAACCTTCCTCAAAATGATGGGGGGCAGCAAGTTGTCCCTACCATTTTCCAACCTTATCCCGGGGTAACTAACCCTATTTGGGGTTTGAGTCAAACTATTCAACCCCAGGTCCCTACTCAAACTCAAGGTTATAATCCTTGGGGTTACTATCCTATCCGCCCACTACCGAATCAGCCTGGGGCTTCCCTCTATGGACAGTCTGCTTATGCTCCTACTGGTTTACCGACGTGGCTTCCACACCAAAGCCATCGGTACCCGCAAGTAAACCGACAGTTGCCTTTCCTTGCTACTTTGGATTTTCCAGATTTGTCTAGGATCCTGAATGATTCTATTCGTCACTCTCCCCAATGGCCTGCTATCCCTGCTAAACTTCCATCGGATATTTCGAAATTTGATGGAAAACCGGGAGAGGAACCAAATAATCATGTCATGACTTTTCATTTATGGTGTTCGTCCAATTCACTGATGGATGACTCCATTCGCTTACATCTTTTTCAACGAACCCTTACCGGTTCGGCTGCGAAGTGGTATATTGAATTTCCATGAGGTTTCTTTTCTGATTTCAACACTTTAGCTATGGATTTTCTCACACATTACCAGTTATCGATCCGTTACAATACTAGGACTGAGATCCTGACTTCTTTTTAACAAACTAAAGGTACTCACATCTCAGATCATATACATGAGTGGAGACGGAGACAACGTCTCATCAAAATTGAACTCCCCGATCAATTACTGGCCGAATGGTTCACGAAATCTTTTGTGAACGAAATTGGTAAAGACATTGCTATGGGTGGTGTTGTTATAGAAGAGCAGGCTATAAGTCGCACTCAGTATCTTGATCTCGTTTATTCGCAAACGGGAACACTCTACGATTAACTACCTGAACTACCTCGTCCTAGTACTTCCAGCACTTCAAATGCTCCAGCTGCCTTGCATGCGGCTGATGGTGTGATTGGTGCTACTCATACCCACTCACATTCATTTTCAACTACAACCCATAAATCCACATCATCTAATGTTCAGAATGCCCCGTCTCCTGCTCCTCCCACCGGTAAAACCTCTGAAGTGAACGCTGTTCAATCTACACCGACCGGTAAAAATAAATCAAAGAAAGGGAGAGGAAAGAATAAGGGGGGTAAGAATAATAATCCAACCGAACAAACTACAAATTCTCCTGTTGAAGAGCGGGACAAGTGCAAACCAAGGTACCCTTGCCTTATCTGCGGTGACGATCACTATACAAAAGATTGTCCTCGACGTGCCGAAGTTTCCAAGTTCCTTCAAGGAACACCAAAACCACCTACACCGGCTGTCTTGTCTCAACCCTTCCCGTCTCAGCAGTAGGCCTCATTGGTCATCCATGACCAACCATCTACTTCTACGACATCGTATGTCTTGATGTGCACCGGTGATTCTAAGAAGAATGATGTTGCAATCGCAACTAGAGCTAAAAACTATACTCCTTCTAAGGAGAAGGTTGATGATTTACCTCCTGATCTGGTACAAGCCTCTCCACCGAATCCACCTACGAACGGTCCTCTTCATCTCGAACGACCAAGTCTTGATACAGACCTACGACCCCCTAAAGGTGTTGTTCGCAAGTCGGATTTCAATTCTCATGCTCGTGCAGCCCATAACTACAGTATTGTGGAAGATCTGGCCCAAGCACCTTCAGCGATGTCTGCCCTTGAAGTCCTTCAGTCTTGTCCTTCTCAACGAAGGGCTCTGTTGAAAGCTATAGGTGGGATTGATCCTACAGATTCGAATTTGATAGTCTTTGACTTGGACAACGATGTTCCAAGCCTACCTCCTCAACTTTCTTTTCAGATACAAGTTATTGTCGCCGACAAGAACATTTGTCGGACTATTGTTGATGAGGGGGCCTCTACGTGCATAATGTCTCTTACTTGTTGGAAATCCATTGGCTCTCCTCCTTTAACGGAATCACAAAATACTTTAAAATCCTTTAATGGCTCTAGTTTTAAGCCTTACGATGTTCTTTCCTCATTGCCTGTCACTCTAGAATGTAAGACCATCCAAGTTGAAGTGGAAGTTTTCGATGCTCCCTTAGATTATAATCTTCTTCTTGGTCGTAGCTGGGTAGATTCCATGTGCGTTGTTGTCTCAACACTTTTCTATGTTGTACGATTTCCTCATTAGGGAAAATTTGTTACAGTTGATCAACTTGCCTTCTTTAATTTCGATACTCGTACTAGCAATGTGCCGTTTATAGCTAAAACCCCACCAGGTTACGAGAATGTTGGAGTTGGTCTCTTGAAAGACTCTTCGTTAATGGGTACTTTTCCCATACCACCACCACCCGATATTCTACGCCCATCTGTTGCCTCTATTAATATGATCTTCACCATTCCTCATAAACTTCCTGTGTCTTTTGACCCTTGGATAGTCACTGATCCAAGAGATCATTCTCGTTTTGGCGACGTCATGTCGTTAAGCCCGGTTGAGTCTGCTTATCATGCGATTCAATTGGCAACACCTTCTACACTCTCTCTGGAGGAGTTGTCTCCTGATCCTTTCCATGTTATCTTTCCCACTGACGAGATGATCATGTCCATCATGGCCGATACGCCTTGAGACGATGGGCATCATCGTTCCATACTATTTCTGGAACAACACACTCTCGAGAATTACCAGCAGATTTCGACTCCGTCGAACGTTGTTGTCATAACGACCGTTCCTGGATCTACACGTGATGTGTTTGCGGAAGGGAACCTCAGTAATATTTATCCCACGATTCCCATTGATATTTCAATTAAACCTGGGATAGTTGAAAATGTTCACATTGGAGCTTCGTGTTCTCTTGAAGAAATTGTCACCTATACTGCTTTGTTCAAAGAATTTTGTGATATCTTTGCCTGGAGTTACGAAGAGATGTCAGGTATCGACCCGTCTATCATTGTGCATGAGATAAAAATGTACCCTGGAGTTAAACCAGTATGACAGCGCCTCCGTCCTATCCATCCACGTAAAGCGGCAGCCATTAAACTTGAAGTTGAAAAACTTCTTAAAGCCGGTTTTATTTATCCCGTGGCTTTGACAGAATGGGTTTCCAACCCTGTACCGATTGATAAGAAAGGTGGTAGTATACGTGTTTGCGTCAATTATCGGGATATCAACAAAGCCTGTCCGAAGGACAACTTTCCGACCCCTTTTGTTGATCAAATCGTTGATGACTGTGCCGGTAGTGAAATTTTTTCCCTCATGGATGGATTTTCCGGCTATAATCAAATTAACATCGCTCCTGAGGACCAACATAAAACTGTTTTATTTGTCCTTGGGGTACTTTCGCCTACAGAAAACTTCCCTTCGGTCTTAAGAATGCAGGTGCGACGTTTCAATGTGCTATGTCTTATGCATTTCACGATATAAAGCATATCGTTCAACCTTATTTGGACGATTTGCCAGCTCATTCTTTACGCCGAGTCGATCACCCTAATCATCTCCGAGCAATTTTCATCCATTGTCGGTTCTGTCTCATTTGTCTAAACCCTCATAAATGCGTCTTTTGCGTAGATTCTGGCCACCTTCTCGGTTTCATTATTTCACGTCAAGGGATTCGCGTAGATCCTATTAAGGTTGAGGTGATTCCCAATCTTCCTCCTCCTTCTTCACTGCGCCAGTTACAAAGTTTGCAGGGGAAAGAAAACTTTCTTCGTCGTTTCATCCCGAATTCTGCCGAGATTACTCGTGGTTTCACACGTCTTTTAAAGAAAGGTTCTGAGTTTGTTTGGGATAAAGTTGCCAACAATGCTTTCGAAGCTTTAAAGTTGTCCCTCAAAAAATCTCATCTTCTTTTCCCTCCTGATTATAGTCGAGATTACTTTCTTTATTTGGCTGCTTCCGAGTTTACTGTCGGCATGGTCCTCGTTCAAGAGGACGATAACCATGATGAACATGTTATCTATTATTGAGTAGAAGTTTATCATCAACGGAAGTCAAGTACCAACATATTGAGAAACTGGCTTTGGCTGTTGTTCAAGCAGTTCAACGTTTTCGTCATTATATTCTCTCCAGAAAAACTACAGTGATTTCACATTGTAACCCCATGCAACATATATTGACACGTCAATTGTTGGGGGGCAAGTACTCCAATTGGATTGTCATTCTCCAGGAGTTTGACTTGGAATTCGATCGTGCCACGTCGAATAAATCCTTAGTTTTTGCTGAGTTAATTTTTTATTTCCCCCACTCTGCCACGGAAAATGTAGCAGTTGATTTGTTACCTGACGAATCACTTTTCCTTATCAGTACTGATGATATTTGGTACAGAGATATCATTATATATCTCCAAACTCAAACTTTCCGGCCTGCTTTGTCCAGTAATGAATGACGTCGTATACGTTATCAGGCTCGCTAGTACATTTTCCTCGGCGATACTCTTTACCGTCAAGGCATTGACTCTGTCTTTCGACATTGTTTGAATTTTGACGAAGATGAGAAAGATTTGAATGACTGCCATTCTGGAGCATGTGTTGGTCATATGTCTGGGTACGCTACTGCCCAGAAGATCTTACGTGCAGGATACTTTTGGCCTTCTTTATTCAATGACTGCATTACTGCTGTTCAGAAGTCTCATGCTTGCTAGACCTATCAACAGAAGATTCGGTCGCATCCTGCTCTCCTTCATCCTGTAGTCTTAGTAGGTCCTTTTGCTAAATGGGGCATTCATTTCATGACATGTCACCCTCACTCGGCCGGGGGGCATTGTTATATTATTGTAGTTGTTGATTATTTTACAAAGTGGGCCGAGGCAATGCCGAAATTCGATAATACTGGGAAGACTGCAGCATTATTTCTTTTCAACCATGTCATCACTCGTTTTGGTGTCCCTTAGGCTATCGTTACCGATCATGGTAGTCATTTTAGGAATTATATGATGTCAGAACTTATAGAGAAGTTGGGCCTTCTTCATGATAGCTCAACACCCTATTATCCACAGGCTAATGGCCAGGTCGAAGCAATTAATAAGGTTCTCATAACTATGATTCGATGGATGATAGGAATACATAAAACCAACTGGCACACGATGTTGTTTTCGACATTATTGGCATATCGGACATCTGTTAAATCCGCTACGGGATTTACACCTTTTCGATTAGTTTATGGCATGGAAGCCATTCTGCCAATAGAATGCGAAATACCTTCTTTGAAGCTAGATGTAGAGCTCTTACCCAATACTTCTGTCGAAGAGGAACGTCTGTTGTATTTGATGCAATTAGACGAGACTTGACGTGATGCCACTTTAGTAATAGAAGCCCAAAAGAAACGCGTTAAGGCACAATATGACAAGCATGTCAAGCCTCGTGTTTTCTCTTAAGGTGATCTTGTTCTTCTGTATAAACAGGATAAAGATGTCCTAGGAGCCGGGAAATTTGAACCTATGTGGCGTGGTCCTTACATTGTTAGCAAAGTTTTGGAAAAAGGAGCGTATGAGCTAGTTGATTATGATGGTGTACCTTTGAGTGAACCCAGGAATGGGTTATACTTGAAGAAGTACTATGCATGAGTTGTTTATGCATGAGTACTTGTATTTTATGTATCATACTACATGTGTGTGTTACTTTAGTTTTGCTTTTGACGTTATCTGGTATCTACCCTTACATGACATTGTGTTTGATTGCCAGATGTCAGAGTATTCGCTACCTTATATTGGCTTCGCTGATGGAGCTAGTTGTAGTACTCGGAACCTAGCTTCTGCTGCATGGGAAATCTATGCCCCGACAAACGAACTCATATCTCTACAAGGTATATGTCTTGGCAGAGCAACCAACAACATCGCAGAGTATAGCGCCGTTGTTGAATTATTGGTTGATGCTATATCTCTTGGAATTCGTCAGTTGGTTGTGTGACTTGACTCGTATCTTGTAGTACTACAGCTCAATAATGTATATTATATTCGAAGTCCTACTTTATTAAGGGTATATTTGCGTATTCGCCTCTTGGAACGATACTTTGATCACATTGAATATCAGCATATTCCTAGACGTCTTAATACATTAACAGATGCTTTAGCTAATTATGTATTGGACTGGCATTTGAACAATTTATAAATCAAACACATTAAAATGTACACAATGTAAGGTAAACCGGTAGAATCCGTGTATATATATAATGATCAAAAGAGTTTGTTTTACAAAATGTTTGTCCGAAGACCAAAATATCAAAAATTGAAGCTCATGGCTTCTACATAAGGACATCACGGATGACGTTCACGATAACACACTAATGTCCTAGCAACTCTGTGGAGCAATTGACCCATAGAGGTAGAGACTCCCACAGTGTGACATTGATCGCGTCGTGGAATCTCCTCCAGGGTCATATCTGGAACGTCTGCCATAAGACCCTCTAAATTTTGCTCCACCATCAAGTAATCCTCGGCGTACTATGGAACTGCTACTGCTGCCTCTCCTCGTCCCTGGATAGGAGAACTGCCAGCAGGTCTATATGGTCCAACGTCTGTGTTATCAACAAGTATTTTGTGTTAGTCTTTGGGTAAATCTATAAAACAAAAACATTAAATATGTTAAAAATAAAAAAACATTTAAAAGATTAAAATTGGTGTACTTCTTACTGAGGTCTCCCCACTGTGCATCCTCAGGCAGTGCAAGGTCAATATCACCACGAAAATCTAAGCCAGCATATGCATAATCTTCTACCATCAGCAACTGGCCTTGAAGCCAGTTGAAGAAGATATCGTCATACCTGACGATCGGTCCTACCACATGTCGGGCCATGAGTCGACACCATCGTAACATCCTTGGATCCCTGGGACTCGGAAAGTTCCACTCAGCCTGAAGTCTAAACATGGAGACCCTCTCACAGAAGAAGGACACCAACAAAGATCCATATCCGAACTATTTCAGATCTCCATGCTTGCATTTAGTCAATTTTTTTTTGAGACTGCGTAAAACTGCATCAGCCCAGTTGAATACTCGGGGCTCAGTACACTCGATGGCATACTGAAAATAGCTTTGCAGAGCCATATGTGGAGCAGAACTTCCCACCATCCGAGCAATGGTAAAGAGAATGGTGTGGAGAGTCAAATCAGTCACTCCCCAAATTTCCACTTTCCCTTTCTGTCGTTCAGCCTCAGGCACGCAGTACTGGTTGCAATACTCACTCATTTTTAAACCACCCTTTCAGCTATCGATCAAACTGACATAGGACCCTCGCCTAGATAAACCGGTTAAGAAATATATGTTCTCAATGTTGATAGTTAATGTGTGAGCTCCGACATTAAAAACTTGCTGGTCCAGATCCCACATCCGGACTAAGTATTCCAGCAATCGAACTTGGGCTCTCATGCCCGGGATGCGAAAATATTTCAAGAGACTGCAATCTATTAAGGAAGCAATGGTCGGAGGGTGATTTTCAGTGTTTGTATTATCTTCCTCGTGTTCCCGTTCTCGCCATTCGAGCACCATGATGATGGCTATTAACCTGCATGAGAAACATATGAAGATGGTTAATAATCGAAAAAATTCTTTCTTTTGGCTAAACGTTGCATAAATTTTTAAACTTTGCGCTATTCGCAGGTGGCCTATTGCACGCAGTGAGAACTTCTCACAGGCTGCCTTAGGCCCACCTGTGAGAATGAGGCATTCTCGCAGGTCCCGTATGGGCCGCCTGCGAGAATTCCTCTACACGCATAGGGTTTAAAAAATTAATTTAAAACTTGACTTTTAACCAATGAAATCATAAATTTGAACCATGAAAAGGTAGATAACGGAGAACTTACCAAAATGATCTTGACGGATCGTGAAATGATTGCCCATAGCTCCCAGAAATCAACACTGAAGGTAGAAGGGTAAAATGAAGTTTTTTGAACTCAAATGGTAAAAGGGTAAAATGATATGGTAAAATGTGTTATGGATTTATTTTAATCACTTTTTACTATGTCAAAAGTAGGTTTTTTACGTTTATTCATTATTTAACCCTAATTACTAATATGGAAATGAGTGAAGTGGTTTGCAGGTATGAAACTTGGAGGGTTATGGACATTTTTTCTATGGTGTGGTATATTTTTTATTGTTTTCTATGGTTTTAACTTAAAACCTCGAGCGCCTTTTGTCCGTTCTTGTTCTTGTGAAAAATATAAGAACGTGATCGAGCATCGTTTTATCCCTTTTCTGGGCTCGCTGTGGTTACACGAAAAAGGAACCCCCCTAGAGTTATCTTTAAGCTCTTTTCAGACTTTCTAAAAAAGAAAAGATTGTCGAGCGACCTTGCTATTTTCATGCTCGATAAAGTATTTGAAGTATGCATCCTTCGAGCGATAGTTTAACCCTTTTTCGGTCTCGTTGGACTATTGTACGAAAAAGGAACTGAGAG
>JZKD02S1607119.1:1268087-1281967 GCA_000966675.3 Picea glauca | reverse complement strand
TAAAAATAAAGAGGTACTTGCCAGAAATGGTGGGGGAAAATTTGGGAAAGGGATATGTTTCATCTTTATATTAATTGGCAGTAAGTGTCTCTCTTGAACATGACACCCTCTATTCATCATCTAAAGTCGATTTGGGAAATCCATTTGTCTCTCATTCGATTCGGTGACAAGGTCTTTCCATGTGTCGTATTTGAGTCAATGCTACCAAATCATTGGTCGTGTCGTTCATATGTTCAAGAGAAGTCCGTCCAAAACCTCTATTTGAGTCAGCCATCTGCAGTTATCCATTCTCATCGTGTCGGCCTTCCCTGTGTCCAAAGTCCAATGACTACTCATTTTCACTTTCACTTTCAAACTTTCAAACTTTCAAACTTTCAAACTTTGTTACTCATTTCATGTCATTGATGGGGGATACATCAAGGCCCTCCTGTGACGAGTCTTGTTCCATCGACATCAACACATTATCCAGAATTAAGACTTAGAAATCATTTAGTACCTTGGAGCTTGCATGCCTCAATGGCAAGTTTCCTCACTTTCGACAGTGGGTTTACATCATTGACCCCTGATCAAAAGATTCTGTCGATTGTTCGAAATCAACTCATTTATTCACAGTCGATAGATTGTACTTTAGTACTTTGGGATTCATTGACATCAATGGTGATTTCCCTCGCACTTGTTAACGGTTACATCAATGACCGGTAATCAAGTGGTTTCTACCATGTTCGACTTCGACACATGTAATCACATGGTTAGATTCATACTTTGGGCGATGAGGTTAAAGACCCTGGATATTGTCTTAAGTGATCCGGGTTGCGATGGAGTATGTATGATTTATGACACATAGATCCACTGTGTATGTTTCGTGGCTATGTCATCTTGATTGAAAGTTTGTCGCATAGATCCACAATGTATTCAGGTGGCTATGTTGTATTATGACTGCATGGATCCACAGTGTATGATTGGTGGCCATGACCTTTGTTTATGATGTCGTCAATCTATGATCTGAGCATGGGAATGCCTACCTCAAAAGGGATACATATGATATTCTGTTGATGCTTGGACGTTTGCAAGTTTTCGATTAGATGCGCTCTTGGTTCTTGACACACACATGCAGCTTACAAAGTCTATCGATTGTCACTAATTCCACTCTCAGACTTTGGGGGGAATTCTGTTATCCACAATTTTGGTCATCATGATGATTTTATGATGATGGAAAATCAAGCTCTTCACTAAGAACATTTTCCTGAGAAAAGTTACATTTGTCTGCTTCCAGAAATCATGCTTTTAAGGGATGTTCGCAGGCTACCTATATATCTGCGAGAATGCTTGATTCTCACAGGCTGCATTAAGCTGGAGTGCGAGGGGTTCACACTGTAACTAACTATCAGGGTTCGAACATGTTCCAAAAGAAGGAAAAAGATAAAAATCTCGAATCTTCTAGAAACATGAGTTGGCTTCGAATGGTTGTTCAGGTGCTGGCATTCTAGATATCTTGGGATCATTCCTATCCAAGTAACTAATCTATCTTCTCCTATATATTGAGGGGAATGCTTATGGAAAAGGTTGGAAGAAAACTAGCAAGAGATTGATTGGAGAATTGTTAAAAGCATGTATGAAGGACTGATGCTACAGCAGCTAGAGACACCAACAAGGTCATCAAAAGTGGTTGATTTTCTTCATGCATGAGCTAGTGTGTGTGTCAGAACTAGGAGCCATTGAAAGGAGACCTACGACATCAAGGCTCAGGTTGTAAGTTTCACTTTCAATTAATTCAATACAGTAATATGTCCCTTTCCCATAAAGATGATGTCACTTTATTACATAATTCCTTGATCATATGTATAGACTAGCTATTGAATATATTAATCTTCCTTTACTTCGATTGGTTTGTACTGTTGTGATCTGAATGGCACAAGAGCATTGAAGCAAATCTTGGAACAACAGAGACCTAAGGAAAGAGTTCATAAGGTATGTCCATAATCTTTGTCTCTTAGTTCATTCAATAGGCTAGATCTAGGGAAAGTGTATTATTCTATCCTGTTTTGTTCTAGATCCAGGTGGATCTAGGGAGATCGGTTCATGTCCGCACTTACGGATTAATCCTGAAACACCTATGTATCAAAAATTGTTCATTTTTCCACATTCAAAATTTTTAAAATTTGTCAATTAACACAGTCTGCAATCACACTAATAATCGAAATGACTTTCAATAGTCATGTTAAGAGAATGCTTGGTCTCTAATTTATTTCCTTTCTCGTTAAGAATTGAAAGAAAACACACAGCAATATTGCTCCACCTTTATCCATAATACATTTCTATCAAAATATCATACATTGTCCATAAATTCACAATCAGACAATTAAAACATATGCACGGGACCCTTTCCAAATCGGACAAACTTCTGAAACATGCCCAATTTCATACACTCCTCGTCATATCAACCAATAAAACTTTGCAATGAAACCATAATCATATAAAACCCGAGCTTCATTATTGTTGATGCAATTATTTACAACATGCATGATGCTTCCATAATAGATACACATTAAACATAATGAAGTGAACATAGTTATCAATCTCATAACTTGCTATGATCCCGATCGGGACTAATGAAACACACAGTAGTCACCAACTTCTAATTAACCCCATGTTGTAAGAACACAGTAATCGAGGATATAACGAGAAGAGACAGCCTTTGACTGCACATTATCACTTATTCCCAATCATAACTTCTCAACCAATTTAATCAAATAAATACAAGATAGGTATTCGACGCAATTTTCATAACCACTCCACTTTACAACCAATCCTTGACAAAACAATATACCAAACAGGAGTAAGAATAGTTGGGTTTTTTTTAAATCAGGCTTTGTAACAACGAATACAAAGAACCAATCAAGAGTGTGCTCAATCATAAATTGAATAGAGAACTGAAGGTCCTCAAAACATATCAACCATGGAAAAAGACCCTTTGATACAAGCATAGTAGAAACCACATGGTTCATTATAACTTCTGTTCTGGACAATGGCGCAACAGTTAGTCGAGTAGGGTAGACAACCGATGCACATAGTGCATCTTGCGTTTGAAGAGGAAAGTGAATGCCCACTAGACAGTGATGGTTACCTAGAACACATAGAGGTATAACCTCTGTCAATTTCTTAAGAGTCAAATCATTTGACACAATGCCATTGAGGATGCATAACCCGAGGCACAACTTATATCACCCAACAACCATATAGCATATATATTGACATAATGGTCACTCTAAGACTGAATTTCGAGATATATTTGATGCCAATACCATGAAAATAATCCCATGACCATCTGAATAAACCCACTACCATGTGAATAAACCCACGACCATGACTCTGGAAAATACACAGCAACCAAATGGCAGTCTGAATACAACTGGACAGGGTTACCCTCATAATTGTGAGGAAGCAACTAGCAAGGATAAATAGAGAGAAACCCTCCATCAATAAAATAGAGCTATAATACCCATATCCATTCAAAAACCATAGAGATCCATCACGATTTTCACCAACAGAACAATCAATGAATGCACAACTCAACCAAACCAATTCTTTTACTTGCAAATTGAACAACCACATAGTCATTCCAGAGAGAAAACCCACGCATTTACAAAGTTGCAATTCTCGGGAAATCACAAACCCAAGCATTATTGAGCCATTTTTCATTCATACACAGAGTGTAATTCATGGATGGGTGAAAAAGAACCATACCTATAACTGATAGCTTAAAAGGGAGAGATGGCCGAGCATTTTCTTCCCAAGCTTGAATTTCAAAGCTTACATACCAGTATATCGAAATGCAACAATAACCACACTAGGGTGACGGCCTGATGGGGGGAGTATGGAGTGATGTGATTTTACTTCACGTCACTTCCATCTCCTCATATATTCAATTCTGAAGTACACGACAACCAACACTCATTAATACATTTAACCATGTCATAAATTTCCAAACCATTGAAATCTGCGACCACATTGCTTGTCAAATGCACCACCAAAACATTCATGTTAACCCTTGCCAAATTTCCATACCATACCATATGTATTTCCATATCAAATGCACCCAATATAACTCAAATGAAAATCACATAAGAATTTAATAGTTAGGACTAACACTAACATGTTCACATTTTTAATTGCACATAACTTCTAACATAGCATGAACAGAGGCCCTTTCCTTTCAGATTCTTTTCATAAGTTTCTTCCCTTTGTTTTTGTTTATTTCATTACTAACATATTTCTTGTGTGTGTAGCTGGGTAATAAATCATGGTTACGTGATTAAACATAGAAAATGTAAGTATATGCCCCTCATATAAAAATAAATCTTTGAATAATAGAACATCCCATAAAATGCATCATCCACCTATCACTATGTCAAAAATGAAACCATAATAGCATCATTAACCTATAAGACCCTGTAAGAAGCATTGAAACAACAACATAAAATGTGTGATATGACTATCTCTAAGCCTCCAGTCTACAAGGGGGTCCCACCTAGTAGTATTATATATTATTAGCATAGTTTAAATAATAGTCTTTAGCAATACTTTGCGGGTGAAATTCCTCGTTGCGATTTTAATCGTCAACACGTAGGATATGCATGATCATCAGGTTGATGACCTCAGTTTTTCCATCCATTTCGGGGTGGAAGGTAGTGGATTTTGTGATCTTGGTGTCCAGTAGTGACCAGAGGCTAGACCAGAATGTGCTGAGGAACCGATTTTCCTGATCTGAGATGATGGTTTGTGGTATCCCAAAATTTACCCACACTCGTTTGAGGAAGAGCTTGGAAGTGGTCATTGCTATGATTCTCTTCTTCCAGGTGCCCAAAATCACCATTTTAGAAAAATGATCAACCACCACAAGTCATTTCCCTGCTTGGTTTACAGAAGGTCTGACATGTAGTCCATCGAGTTGAATTCCCAAGGCCTTTCAGGAGTATCCAAAGGGGAGTACATGCCTTGTTTCTTAATGGTCGGCTTGGAAATGGCATAGGAATTGAAAGACCCAATATAATTGCTAACATCCTGTCAAAGTTTCGACCAATAGAGATGTTGTTGCAGCACTACCACTGTCTTGTCTATGCTGAAGAGTCCTGCAACTCGACTATAGTGGACTTCCCAAATCATCTTCACTCTCTCACTTGATGGAAATCATAGATGGACCAGATGGCACAAAAACCCCTCTTGAAGATGGAAATCAGTGATAGTTGTTCTTGTGCCCAACATCTAGTAGGTGGCGGTGAAGTCGAGATCTCTTTCATAGAGTTGGGGCCATCTGGAGGTCTCGTGGATGCATGAGTTTAGCACTATGGTGAGTGCTACAATTGGCGGGTGGATGAGGCAACCAATGACACAGTTGGTGCTTCTTGTCTTATACTTGATGTTAATATGGAACTACTGCAAGTATGTGGACCACTTATGATGGTGGTCATTCTGCAATTTTCCCTATGTCTACATGAACTACAATGACTTATGATTGGTGTGGATGACTATCTCCTTTCCAAGAATGTAATGCCTCCACTGGCGACAGGCTTGCACAATGGAGTACATTTATTTACCATAAGTAGGGTACCTATGGATGACATCTGATAACGTCTCACTATGATAGGCCACAAGGTGTTTGTGTTGAGTGATAATTGCGCTCACAACATAGTCTAAAGCATTTGTCTCGATATCAAAGGGTTTTTGTGGGTCAAGTAATGAGAGCACTAGGGCTGAGCACAAGTGTTGCTTCAAATTATCGAATGCTTGTTGTTGTGATAGGACCCACACTAACTTTTCCTTACCACCACCCCTAGTTACTTGGTTGAGGGCCCATGCAATATGTGAGAAACCCAAAACGAACCTGTAGTAGAAATTGGCAAGGCCTAAAAATATCTGAATCTCAGTGAGTGTGGTTGGGGTTAGCTAGTCATGAATGACCTAGATCTTGGTTGGATCCACATGCACCCCATTCTCATCAACAATTTATCCTAGGTACTGGACCATGTCCATGTCAAAGGATAATTTTTCCAAATTGTCATATAGCTTGTGTTGTTGTAAAGTGTGCAGAGCCTGCTAAATATGCTGCAAGCGTTCCATCCAATTCTTGTTGTAGATGAGGATGTCATACAGATACACCACCACAAAATAATTGGTGAAAGGCCGCAAGATATCGTCCATCATCCTCATGAAAGTGGTTGGGGCATTCGTCAAACCAAAGGGCGTGACCAACCATTCAAAAAGACATTCTTTGGAATTCAAGGAAGTTTTCCATACATTTGTCTTCTCTATTGGGACCTGATGGTAGTTAGACTTCAAATCAATCCTAATGAAGTATTTTCCCCCTTTGATATGGTCAAGGAGATTGGTGATTTGGGGAATCATGTACTGGTTCCTGACTTTAATTTTATTTAGGGCTCGGTAATCTATGCAGAGTCGTCGGATCCCATCTTTCTTCTGCACAAGCACAATTGGGCTTCCACATGGTGATGAGTTGGGTTGGATGTGCCCCTTTTGGAGCAGTTCTTGGATCTAATGCTTGATCTCCTAATTTTATAACAGAGAGTAGCGATAAACTAGCCCATTGGGTAGCGATAGTTCGGGGGTCAAATAAATTGAATGCTTGACCTGACAGTGTAGAGGTACCCTAGTGGGTGAGGAGAATATGTATTTGTATTCTTCCATGACCTTATCCACTTGCTTCTGTTGCATGGAGAGATCAACCATGGAGGCCATGGATGTGGCTGCAAATTTCCACTCACTTTGAGAGAGAATCACAAAGAATACAAACTTCTTGTTCTGAGAGATGAGCTTTATGCATTTCTTGGTAGATATCAAGGAAATGGCAATAGGTGGGACTACCTTGGGTATCCTATACAATTTCCTATCCAAATTAATAATAACACAGTGAGGCCTAGCCTCATATACAACATGACATTTCCATAAATAAGGTTGGCCCAAAAGAACATCACAAACTTCAAGGGGAGCGACATCACACAATACCTCATATTTGAATGGCTTGATGTCATAGGACAAGCGACATTGTTGGTTGATGTGAAGATCGCTTCCTCGCGGAGCCATCCGATGGTGTATGGTTGTGAGTGTGGATTTTTTGGTAGGGCCAACCTCTTGAATACCTCCATTGAGATGGGGTTCTTCTGTTTACCACTATCAACGATGAAGTACAGTGGAGTACCCTTCACCCACATATGTGAATGAAAGAGGTGCTCGCCTTCCTCTAGATCATCAGGTTCACCATGCTGGATCTTGGTGGTAGAAATGGTGGCACTAGGTCCTGCATCAATAATTTGTCTCCCCTTTTATGATTCATAATATGATTAGGAACCCACATCTTATTCAGAGGTTGTTACCTCTACCACCAGTGACTTCTTTGAGCGAAAATCAACTGTGTGTTGCTAGGGGCTCTTATGGAAGTCGCACCACTTCCCGATGTCTTTCTTTGTCTTTTCATTGTCCTTCTTTTTTTACGCCTTAGACTAGTTTTCCTGAGGCTATCCATATTTTATATACCCTTTTTTCTACGGGTTGGGGATTCCCTAGCCCTACTTCTACTGTGAGGGGTTCCTAGACCCAAACTATCATGTCTTTAGTTTAAGCTTCTGCTCGATTTTGACAACATATCGATAGGCCACACCCAAGGATGAGATTTCTAGAAAATCAATTTATGTCTGGATGTTTCTATGCAGACCATCATGATACTTGAGCACCATATGTCACTTAGAATCATTGATACCCAACTTGGTGCGCAAGGTATGGAATACATTTGTGAACTCTAGCATTGTTTGGTCCCTTTCTTGTTGCAGTGTGGTCCATCTTGTATACAGGTCATCATAACTTCCAACAGGGTAGTATTGTTCCTTAATACCATCCTTGAAGGACTCCCAGGTGATTGTGACTATAAATAATGACTTTTCCTTTGTTTCATTTTTCTCACAGAAAGTCTCCCACCAATATTTGATATGGGGGACTGCTTTAAGGAGCACAAATGTAATATATTCTATATTGAAAAAGTTATGGACAGAAAAATACCCTTCTAGCAAATTCAACTATTTATCTAAAGCATTGATGCCTATCTGACCTTCAAATATAGGAATATAAAAGTTGATATGTACCTTGAAGGGGTATGCTCCTCTACTCGAGGAAGATGCATCACTTGTTTGTATTCGTCGAAGGATTTGAGAAAAACTACCCATCATCTTGTTCCTCTGTTGCGAAAGGGCTTCCTCGAGCAACAATTTGAAAGGATATCTTGTCCCATCGCACCATGGAAGGTCACTTGGGCATGTGAGAGCTCTTTTCCTCAAGAGAAACAATCTTGAGACCCAACTCTTTGTACCCTGACCTCGTCAGGGACATGCACTAAGAACGACAAGGAGAAAACCGCTCTGATACCATTGATCCCATTTTTATAAGCAGAACGAAATGAATACAGATCTATATTATTGACACAGATATACAATGAAAAATAATATATATATAGTAAAACTTGACTTCTATTCAATAAAAAATATGTTGAAACTGTAAAATGCAAACTGAAACAAACTTGCTAGAATGGTGGCAGCTTATCTTTGAGAAGATATGTGATGATTACACTCATTCACAAGAAGATGAGTACAACGATTCTCCAAAGGCATTTTTACATCAAACATGAATTCCAAAACCCTAGACATACAAAAACTTAACCCTAGGAGATGAAGCTCCAAAATTCATGTGGGCCCCGTTGCAGTAAGTTGGTACATCAACTTCCTGGGGTCGTAACTTTTGTATACGATCCCTATTTTAGGTGCACGATAGCCCGTTGGAAAGGTCTATCCGAGGACTAATTCCATCACACTTTGACTTCCAAAAATGTGGTTTAGGGCCTCAAAACATCCCCAGAAGTTTAGGACCCAAAAATCTAGAAAAAAACTACCAATATGAAAACTGAAACTGCCAAGATGACATCTGTATGTGATCCAATTGGAATAGGTGGGTGGCCATCGATATCCACCTAGATTAGAGAGAATAAGAAGACTAGGTTCATATCTCGCCAACCTGGTCTACCTACAGAGGCAAATCTAGACACAAAGGCATTGGCGCTTGACATAACACTTTCCATAGGCTTGGTTGTGGTATCCAACATTCAGGAGGGAATGTGAACCGATGATGACCTTCAGGACATTGGTTAGAGGGCACGCATTTTTAATGGGAATTTTCTATTGGATTTATCAGCTGCTAGGCACCATGGTTACCTAGGGTCTCTTTATGTATTCCACCAACTGCATGAGTAGTGGGGTGTTCTCGGGTAGGAGAGTTTGACAACGCACTAGGGCTAGTTGTTGTGTGGCTATGGTCGACCATAATAGACACGGATCAATGTGTCGATCTTCCTCCACAGGTTGATCTCCTACTCATTCTAATGGGTGGGAGTATGATAGATGCAATCAATTAAGGGAACATTGACCCTTGGAGTATGTGTTGTTTTATTGTCATGATTTGGAAGGTTCTTGTAATATTGTTGTGTCTCTTAATGATAAATTTGCTTCGATTTTGGTTCTATGAGTTGGTAATGCAATAGAATGGTCATTACTACCTTATTTAAACCCTTCGGTCTCAACTGCTACTCAATCTGATCCACTTGAAAGTGTAGGGAAAGACCCATAAGCACAAATGATGGAGGAGAACTCTATATCCCAAAAATATGTTTCTTCCTTGGTTACGATTTCTCTAGATATGTTTCCAAAGGTGCATATTATTGATTCTCAGCATGACTCTATTATAATTGACAGGAAGTTGTTGATCAAACTTGGTGAGGTTCATCCTCATACTCAACCCATTTCTTCATCCCCGACCTTTGAAAAGGTTGAGATCCCTATAACTTAGACCAATGTGGATCTTATTGAAGGGCATTTTAATTTTTTTTTAGCTGGTAACGAGGAGTATGTAGAGGGAAGAGAGAATCTAGAGCATAGTGGGGTGATATTGTATTTCCTTTGTTGTATGTTCGATGAGGTGGATTTTAATAAATGGTGTTTGTTGAATTGGGAGGTGAAAGGATTTTCTTTGAATTAATATTAGGGTTTGGGTTAAAATTATATTTGTCTCTTATTCAACTTTGAATCAGCAGCGCGAAAAGTTCTACAATATGGTACATCGCATATTGGGGGTTCCCTAGCTTATGTACAATCCTGGAGAGCTAATTTTAATCTGGAGGATCGTGGTCAAGACAACTACCCATTGCAGCTCGATTTTCTTATGCTTCCTATTGATATGAGGCCTTTTGTAGATCTATTTGATAACTGGTTTGGCAAGGTTTTAATCCCAAATGGAAAACGTAACTATTTTCGACCTAATATGAAAGTCTATGTGGAGGTTGATTTGAAGAATAAATTGTTGTCATTTATTTCTACAATGACTATGGATGGAGTTTGATATCATAAAGTTTTTAATTTTAATTTTTTGAACACTTACTTTTCTTTCCAAGCATAGGATCATCTCATTCGAGATTGTCCCCATCAGAATCCCCCCCCCCCAAAGGGGCTCCCCCATCTTCAAGTGATGTAGGTTCTTTAGCGTCAGTGGCCTTGATTGATCAGATGGGTTCCTCAGTTGGTTCAGGCCTGGTTTCTAAGGAGGGAACCTCTAAGGCCCTTGTGGGAGGGCCTATCCTTCAATAGAGGCATGGATATGGAAGCAGGATGGGCAGAGTAGTAGTGATTTAAGATACTTATAAAAGAATTGGAGGCTCAATAAAACAATCAACTCCCAACAACTCAGGATTTTCTCTGGTTCCTCTAGTTAATCCGTCAGTCTAGACCATATATACAAATTCAGCTAGTGGTAGTGATCCTACTCAGATTATGGAGGAGGGATGGGTTGAATATAACAAGAGTAATGGGGCTTCATCTCCTATAGTTTTGGACAAGCCTTGTAGTACAGTGAGCCCATCCCCGTGGGTAAATTATTTTAAGGACGCAATGACATGCTCACCTGAGATGAGCACACCTTCCTTGGCGATGTCTAATAAGTTCAATGCTTTGGACAATCCCTTTTTCTTTGAATGACTCTCTCTCTCTTTTCATGGAATGTTAGAGGGATGATGATCCCAGGTAGGAAGCAGGTTTGTTTGAGGAGTTATTCAAAAATTTAAGCTAGTAATAGTTTTTATCTATTTCATTATATCTACATATTTTTTTTACAACTTTAGGGAGTGACCCGAGAAATTGTTGTGTGTGTATTACTATGCTACTTCAAGAGAGATTGTTGGTTTTTGGTTTTGTGTATGCACAAAATCTTAGCTCCACATGTATTCATCTCTTGGCGTGGATGGAGACCTCTCTTCTATATGTTAAGTGGATAATTGGCTAATATTTTAACATGGTTGAATGGGATGGTGATAGAGGAAGAGGGGTTAGTTATGTGATTAGTGGTTTATAGAAGCAATATTAGTCTAAGTGTAAATCCTCTCTTCATCTATTTGACCCCAATTGGGGGGAGAAATGGGTTGACTATGGTAGATGGTTTACTTGGTCCAACTTTAGACAGAGATGTGTTAGGGTTCAGGCTAGGCTGGATTGAATCTATGGCCTGAGGCTTGATATCTCTTTTTTGGGGAATTTGCATCCAATTGATATGTTGATTACAACTACAGTTTTAGATCACCTACCCATTATGAATTTTATTTTGGTAGGGCATGTGGTGGAATACAAACCTTCATCTCTATTCAAGCTTAATGTTTCCCATTTGGAGTCTGCAAATTTCAAGGCTTTGGTGCATAGTGTTTGGAATCTTGCTCCTCATTCTAGGGGGAGAAAAGGGTGTATTTTAGGATAGGAGGTGACTATTCAACGTACTATGAAGTTTATTAGGGGATGGGGTCGGATGATTTTGTGAAAGTGTAGGAGAGAGATTTGGGAGACTCGAAGACAGTTAGAGGAGGTGTGTATTCTCTTGGAAGAGGACACACATAACATCACCCTCCAGGAGGATGCAACTCAGTTTGAGATGGTGGTTCACAAGGAGGATTATATTGCTAAAGGGGCCTGAGTCATAGCTAGACTACAATGGATTTAAGAGGGAAACAAGGGGTCTAATTTCTTCTTTGACATCTTGAAGAGGAAAATGGTGGTTGATAGAGTTCTTGGTCTACGCAAAGAGGACATGACTCTTGAGGATGATCTGATAGAGATCCGAGGTATGTTCAATACTCACTTTCAAAATATTTTCTTTGAATACCACTTTGTCAGAGTCAGTTGTGTCTTTTAGGGAGGCTTTCTTCAGAGTGGTTCCTCATAAAGTATCAATTGGAGATCAGGATATATTGGATAGATATTTTACAAAAGATGAAGTTTTTGTTTCCCTCTCTCCAATGCATAATAGAAATTTCATGGGTATTGATGGTTTTAATTGTGAGTTTTAGAAGGAGATGAGGGACATGGCGGGGGATGATTTTTGAAATCTTGTATATGAGGTATTTTCAATAGGGAATTTTTTAAAAATACTTAATCATGGATTGATCAAACTTATTCTGGAGAATAAAACTAGATATTCTATTGGTGGGTGGCGACCGATAACTTTAGTGAGATTTTCTTACAAAATTATGGCCAAGGCTCGAGCTAGGAGAGTCTGAGATGTGACACGATAAATTGTTCGTCGAGAGCAGACAAGATTTGTACAAGGACGATTTATTTTGGATGTGGTCTTTTCTGCTTATGAGGCCATGGAGTGGTCTAAGGATTTTGGTTAGCAGACACTCTTCTTGAAAATTAATTTTGACAAATCATATGATTGTATTGATGGGAAATTTATCACTAATATGTTGACTTGTCTTGGGTTTGGTCGTAGTTGTGTTGATATGATCAACACCTTGTTTACGTATTCCTCTACTTTTGTTTCAGTGAATAATTTTTTGTCCCTCTGCATCCATCTCCACAAGTCTATCAAACAAGGGTGTTATTTGGCCCCTTATCTCTATGTTTTGACAACTAATGCTATTATATATCTACTGGAGGAAGTTCGTCTTCAAGGTCGTCCCATAGGTATTTCTCTCCCTGAGGAAAACATGATTAACAACCATTTTGCAGATGACTCTCTTTTGTTGGTATTTGCTAATTAGGAGTTAGTCTCAACTACAAGGTATCGTCTTTCAATGTTCTATGAAGATTCAGGAAAAATTGTTAGTGATCAAAATATGGACTAATGGATAGTTGGTCTTGAGGATCAACCCATGTGGTTTCCATATACTTGGATATTTGTCCATCCATGGGTTATTGTGTGGTATCTTGGTATACCATTTGGGGTAGACCTTTCATTGGTTGCTATATGGGATTGGTGCCTAGAAAGATTGTAGTGTAGGTTACCTTTTTGGAAGTATAAGGATATTTCCTTTACTACTAAGTTGATGATGGTGAGCATGATTCTTCATGCCTCCCACATCTACTATGTATCTTGTTGGATTTCAAGCAGGGGACAATTTTGTTGATTGGAACAGATTCTACACTCATACT
The DNA here is from genome assembly GCA_000966675.3 of Picea glauca. Classification (NCBI taxonomy): domain Eukaryota; kingdom Viridiplantae; phylum Streptophyta; class Pinopsida; order Pinales; family Pinaceae; genus Picea; species Picea glauca. The sequence continues at coordinate 1,268,444 of JZKD02S1607119.1, read as the reverse complement.
TGTAAGCCAAGAATGGTGGGGCTCGTGGTCTTCACATGGTCCCTTGGGTAGTTTGTATCATTCCCAAGGATGAGGGGGGTCTTGGTCTAATTCATGTGGCAACCCAAGGAAATATTTTGGCTAATAAATGGGTGGTTAGGTGTTTAGAGGGCTCATCCCCTTGGAAGGTTTTGATGCAACACAGATTGATTTCAAACCAACATGTTAGCAAAGTAAAGGTGTTATTCACATTTTTGGTTATTGAGATGATACTACGATTATGTCATGATGATAGAAGATCAAACTCTTCAATAAGAACATTTTCCAGAAGAAGGTTACATTTATCATTTTCTCAAAATCACATTTTTGGAAATAGTT
>JZKD02S1607119.1:1228579-1267566 GCA_000966675.3 Picea glauca | reverse complement strand
AAGTAAATAAAATCACAATTACCATTCCATTTTCACTATTTGTTTTACCCAATTACCAATTCAGTGCAAAAATTACCATTTCACCTCCGATCTTCAAAGTCAGTTTCTGGGAGCTTCGGTGCATCAAATCACACACCGTTTGGATCAAACAGGTAAGTGCTCATTTCTTTATCTTTTCATGGTTTTTTTTTTATGATTTGAATGGTTAAAATTTGAGTTATGAGCAAACTTTTAAAACCCTACGCGTAAAAATGGATTTCCGCAAAAGGGATTGTTTGGTTTATGTGATATCATTTATGCTCCTCATGATTTCCATATTTTAGGGTCCTTCATATTCATGAGTATTACAATCACTTGGAGGAGGGAGGAAGGTTTGGTTCGTTGGCAGTAGCCAATTCATAGGTCGGGTTGGGATCTAGCTAGGAGGCCAATTTGGAGTTTGAAGCAAGAGGGTAATTGCATATCTGACCTCCCCCAGTTTCAGGCAAGGAGGATTAGTGGAAAGAACATTTTCTTATGGAGATATATTTGGGATTCTAAATATTTCTCATGGAAGACCTGGTGTTCAATGGCTAGGGAGTTTGTGTTGTCTTCTATGGATTGGCCAACCTTGATGGAGATTATTTGGCTCATACCCCAGGAGGAGATTTTTAATATGAATATCGATATGACCAGTCCTATAACACCCTGTTTTCCCCAGTCTGTAAAAATAACTATAGCGACCAAGAACTATAGCAAACTCAAAGATGTGAATGTTTGATTTGACAGACCTTTGTATAAAAGGTCGATGAATGTAAATTGTGTTATGAATATGTGTTGCATGACTACTAGGAGGGGGATGTGCTAAAAGAGACCACGATGGCTAATGAGAGGTGGTGGAAGGGACCTGGAATGGTTGCATTAACTTCCACCGAGCCAGTACCGTACTGGTTTTTACTTGCTCAAAAACCAAAGCAACTCTCTGACCCTAGAATGGATTTTCCATCAGATTGGTAGGTGAGGAGGATCCTCAAGAGTTAATGAGGGAATGGGGGTGAACTGCCCATCCGTAAAAGCTCCCAAACCTGACCATGGATGGGGAAATTCGTGCCACACGCAATCTTGTAGAGAAAAGGGAAATAGAGGAGGTGTGGTAAAGGGTAGAGAGAGCCTGTGCGACAGGGATCGCGGAAGAGAACTAGAGAAACTCTAGAAAACACAGGGAGTTCTGAACATAGGAGAAGGAGAGTAACCTTCGCCCGGGATTATTTTTCTGTATCAGGAGAAGGAGAGTAACCTTCGCCCGGGATTATTTTTCTGTATCAGGAGAAGGAGAGTAACCTTTGTCCTTGACTTTTGTTGGGCTGGAAGTAGGAGAGTGAATCTCAAATCATCGTGGTCTAGCTCGGGGGTGGCTAGTGGTAAATCCCTTTGGAGTCATTGAGCCTACGGTTGAGTGGAAATGATTACCCCTCTTAGAAGTTGCATCATGCCTGGTGGAACTGATAAGTGTTTTATGCCTTGTATTTTGAATTGAATATCATGAATACATGCTCATGTTTATATGCCCATAATGATTTCTGTGTGAAATGATTGCCTGATGTTTTAGACTAGAAATAATGGATGCATGTGTATACTTACATGCCATAGTTGGTTACTATACAAATGATTAAGTCTGGGGCATGATTTCGCTCCACCGAGAATTGTCTTGTTTTCTTGATTCTCGTAATATTCTAGGAAGGCTTCTGGAGAGTACTCTTCCTCGGGAATTACCCCATAAACCTTGGAACTGTACCGAACCTTTACCCAAAGACTCAACTAAGATCAGGGACAATTGCCCAAGAATTGTCTAAAGGTTCATGTGATTTGGGTCGGGAAACCTTATGCAAGAAAGAGTAGTTCTCTAAGATCTCGGAGTCGTGGGAGTTTGAAGCTCCGAGAGGTTGAATTTCATGATTCAAGCTCAGAAAGGATAGAAAGTCTGATTATTGAAAGAGAATACCCCATCATTTGACAGACAAATGGTTGGAATCCTTTCGGAAATACCCCAGACCTGTCAAGACCGATGGATCCATAGGAGGAGCACAAGTATTAACACCTCAACCCTTTTAGCCTTCACAAGTAGCTATGGGATCCAGGATCGTAGATCCAAGGATCTGTCAGAGCTCTATTAACCATCGATCTTAACCTTTGCATAGGTGGGAGAGTGGATTTGAAAATGTCTTGAAAGTCCCGAAGTATTTGGAACCGTCCATCGGCACAGGACGCGTGGCAGTCGAGTAGCATTTTGCTGACTCGCGACTTGGAGTGGTCAAGGGTAGGACTACACGAACTCACGATTCACGAAATCGTGACATGATCGTGGTTGTTATATCCAAGCCACAGGAGAACCGTTGCATAAGAACCTCTGCGTCATATCGTGTATCGGGGGTTCAAAGGTTGAAATAACTTCCTTTCAGCTGCAGAAGTCACAAAGTGTTGAGCACCGAGGGCTCGTGCGAACATGTGGCACACCCGTTAGGTGGGGACTGCGTGGTTGATAGGTGGCATGAAAACAAGCACCCAGAGAAAGGTGGAAGTGAGTAACAGGTGGTTGACACATGCCACCTGGGAAAGAGTCAACCCATGTTGACTTATCATGGCTTGAGGTTTCACAGGATGAAGAAGATGCCCCTTGATCGCTAAGGTCATGAAACACCGAGAGCTGAGGTCTCATGCGATGGGCGGCAGTGACACAACTCATAAGCAGAGTACATCGGAGAAGACAAGTTGCGTGCATGCATCGCTTGGCAGAGTCCACATAACATCGACCTCTCGCATCTAAGGGATTCACAAAGGAGTACCACGAGGGCTCAACACTTCAACTAGCGAAGTTGCGAGTTGCGAGTAGTGCTAGTGTTTAGCCTAGCCTACGGTTATATGTAGCAGGTGCTAGTGAGGAGGGAGCCATACCTGTATCACATCTCGGGTATCAGCGTTTGGAGAAAAAGGAGTCGAGAGCCTCGACTCTCCAACTCGTGAGTTGCAAGAGGTTCTTGCGTTAAGGCCAGGTTGTGGTCGCTTTGAGGAGGATAAGGGAAGGGAGATGGTCTGCACTAGGCCCCATAGAAATTCGGGGATTCTGTCCCTCGAAGAAAAAAATGAAAAAATCTAGGTTGTCGTAGTAGTTGTGTGACAAATTGGTATCAGAGCATAGTTACAACACTTGGCCTGCTTGGGCTCATGAACGAGTTGCACAGAAACTCCATTTGAAGTACTCTTAGAAGGAGTAACCCTCTATAATAACCCCCTTTATAAAAAGTTGAAGTTAAGAATGAAAATTCCTATTGTGTGTATGCATTTGAAAAATATGAATTATGCGTTGGTTATGAATGAATATAAATATTGACTAAAAACAAGTGTTTTTCCTGCACACAAGCGAACAATCAACCGCGGGAAACTGAAAATGCATAGAATGGTGACGCACCACGAAGTGGGGGATGGCTCCCACAATAGAGACGAAGAGTCTGACAAAAGGAGAGCGGTAGAGACCCCTCCAGATCTAGCTGAGACTATGAGAAGCCTCATGGTTGAACTACAGAGCTGCAAGGCTGACAAGGAGAGGTTGAAAAAAAAGCAAGAGAAGAAAACATAAATTAATGCAGTCTTGTTGTAGAGTTTATCCGACATACAAAGACAATTGCAGCATGGACCTAACATGAGTCACGCGGACCGACGACAAACAAAGAAAATTCGAAGCCCACCTGAGATGCAAAAACGTGGTCTTTTAAGTGGCCACACTGGGAAGAGAACCTCGAGAAAGGTCCACCCTAGATATAAGGGATAAGTGTCAGACGATTCCTCTGGAAAGGAAATTGGTTACTCGGAGGGATCCTCTAGTAGCAGAACTAGTTCTTATTCCCAAAGAAAATGAAAGAAGTGAAAGCATTCCAAAAGTCATAATCTCAAATAATTCAAGAAGGCCAAACCACCCTCTTTCGATGGTGAAATAAAGAAGGGGGAGGAAGCAGAGGCCTAGCTTCTTGGACTAAAGAAGTATTTCAGATTCCATGACTTCTCAGAAAACTTGAAGGCCCAAGTAGCGACTTTCAACTTGAATGGAAAGGATTCCATTTGGTGGGAAGACCTTAAGAATGTAAAAGGGATTCATGAAGAGGACCTATCCTAGGAATGGTTTGAGAAATACTTCAGGAAGAAGTATCTATCGAAAAAGTATTTCGACGAAAAGACTAAAGAATTCTATGAACTCAAGATAAGGCAACGCACCATAGAGGAATATGTCAGCAGATTCCTCAAGTTGCTAAGGTATGTACCCTATATAAAAGTAGAAAAGGCAAAGGTGCAGCAATTCATCAGTGGACTACCTAAGGACTATTAGAATAGGATTGAGTTTGACGAGCCAAAGACCCTAGAAGACATTATCCGAAAGGCAAGATATTGTTATGAACAGCTTGGGCATCGAACAGAACCCCACGAAGGCTGGAAGCAGAAGAATAGTTCAGGATTCCAGAAAAAGGGGTCTAAACCCCCAAGATTTAAAAACTATAAAAAAGTCTCAAGGGTGACCTTCCCAACCCGAACTGTCCACCAGCAGAATTTCCCCTCCCAGAGAGGAAATAAGCCTTCTAGATCTACCCCAGGAAAGATTTATAACCCAAAGAGAGAACCCTTGAAATGTTGGGGTTGTGGAGAAGAACATATATTGAGGGACTGTCGTCACCGACAACAAAACAGTCGGATAATTTACAACGTTCAAGAAGCTACCACCGTCAATGACGTGGCTAGGAGTGTGCCACAAATTTATGCAGCCTTGGATAATAAACAAGCTGACCACCAAGCTTCAGTGGTGGAGATGGAAGGTATGATCACCAACAATCTAGTGTCTATTCTAATTGACCCTGGTTCAAATTTGAGTTATATATCTCCTAAGGTTGTTGATAAGTGTAAATTTCAGCCACATAAACACACCAAGACATGGTTGGTATAGTTAGCCACTGGCACCAAAAGAAAGGTAGCGGAGGTCATACCAGCTTTCCAATTCACTATGGGTGAATTCCCCACCCAAGCAACCCTTAACATACTACCCCTAGGGTCGTATGACCTATTGATTGGTATGGACTAGCTAGCCACATATAAAGCTAGGCTGGACTGTTACCATAAAACCTTAGAATGTGTAATTGAAGAAGGAAGAAGGATAACCCTTTGAGGGATCCAAAAACCTGTCTCGATGAGATGAATATCATCCCTTCAAATGAGAAAGTATTGAAGAAAGGGATGTCCACTATATGCGATACAGGTGTTGGAACTAGTTGAAGATGACAAACTAAGCCTCGAAGACCACCCCACACTAAGAGAATATAGAGATGTATTTCTGGAAGAGGTATTGGGTCTACCTCCGAGAAGGGACATTGACTTCTCGATAGAACTTGCACCAGGAGCGATGACAGTGTCTAGGACACCCTATAGGATGAGCACACCTGAGCTAGTTGAGCTTAAATTACAAATAAAAGAAATGATGGACAAAGGCTATATCCGGCCCAGCGTTTCCCCATGGGGAGCACCAGTTCTATTTGTAAAGAAGAAAGATGGTACCCTCCGACTGTGCATAGATTATAGACAACTCAATAAGATAACCATAAAGAACAAGTACCCCTTACCTAGGATTGATGACCTGTTCGATCAATTGGGAGGTTCTTCCATATTATCAAAGATTAACTTGAGATCTAGATACCATCAAGTCTAAATCAAGGGTGAAGAAATCCACAAAACTGCCTTCAGAATGAGATATGGTCACTATGAGTTTGTGGTAGTACTGTTTGGATTAACCAATGCCCTTGCCACTTTTATGTGCTTGATGAACAATGTGCTCAACAAATTTCTAGACAAATTTGTACTGGTTTTTATCGACAATATATTAATTTACTCCAAGAATAGAGAGGAACATGAGGAACATATTAGACTTGTGCTTCAATTGCTAAGAGAACATCAGTTCTATGCCAAATTTAGCAAGTGCAACTTTTTCCAGAAGCAAATACATTACGTGGGCCATATCATATCTGAAGAAGGAGTAGCAATAGACCCTGACAAGATTAGGTCTATCATGGAATGGCCTACCCCAAAGGACGTTTCAGATATCAGATCCTTTATGGGCTTAGCAGGATACTATAGGATATTTATAAAAGGATTCTCCAAGATTGGTTGTCCAATCACTTCCCTCCAGAAGAAGGGAGCTAAATTCACATGGACACAAGAATGTGAAGAAAGATTTCAATCCCTAAAACATTTACTGACCCATGCACCCGTGTTGAAGATCGTCGATCCCGAAGCTGACTTTCTTATGTGCACAAATGCATGCAAGGAAGGGCTCGGAGGAATCCTTATGCAAGGAGGAAGTGTAGTCTGCTATGAATCCCGAAAATTGAATGAGCACAAAGTCAACTATGTGACCCATGATCTAGAACTGGCTGCCATAGTGCATGCCTTAAAAATGTGGAGACATTAATCCTAGGAAGGAAATTTGTACTTATGACAGACCACTGTGGATTGTGATATCTGTTTGACCAACCAAATCTCAATGCCAGACAAGCTAGGTGGATGGCCCTTCTTAGTGATTTTGATTTCAAAATCAAACATATCAAGGGAAAGGAAAATAAGGTGGTTGATGCCCTTAGCAGAAGTATGAAAACAATTCATCTGGTAGCGGTGAGAACCTGTGAGACCAACGTCAGGGAAAGATTTAAGAACGCACAAGAAAAAAACACATTCTTCTAGATCGTGACATCCTACCTGGAGCAAGAACCCATAGAGATAAAGTATGAAGGCTACCAAATGATAGATGGAGGTCTGCTAACTTACAAAAACAGATTGTATATTCCAGATTGTGATGACTTGAAGAGGTTCATAATGGATGAACTACATAAAAGACCATATAATGGTCATCCAGGATACCAAAAGATGATCACAGCCACCAAGAAACAATTCTATTGGCCTGGATTGAAGAAATACATAGCTGAGTACTTAGCCAAATGCATAGAATGCCAACAGGTTAAAGCAGAACACTGACACCCAACAGGATTATTACAACCTCTACCAATATCGGAATGGAAATGGGAAACCATCTCCATGGAGTTCATCACCGGATTACCAACCTCGACCAAACAGAATGACACCATCATGGTAGTGGTGGATAAATTGAGCAATTCCATTCATTTTATCCCCATCAAGTCGACTTGCAAGGCAATAGACATCGCCAATGTATTCATGAAGGAGATATTCAGACTACATGGTATGCCTAAAGAGATCGTATCTGATAGAGACACGAAATTTACTTCCAACTTTTGGAAATCCTTGATGGATGGTCTGGAGACCAAATTACTGTTTAGCACAGCCTATCATCCTCAAACCAATGGACAGATGAAAAGAGTGAACCAAATATTAGAAGACATGCTAAGGATGCATGTAATGCATCAACCCAAAAAGTGGGAAGATTACTTGCCACTGGTGGAATTCACCTACAACAATGGAGACCAAGAATCCCTGAAGACAAGTCCTTTTGAAGTCCTCTACGGTAGGCCATGCAACACTCCAATTAGTTGGAGTAATCCTGTAAACATAATTACTATTGGACCCGACATGTTGAAAGAAATGGAACAACAAGTGATTCAGATAAAACAAAATCTAAAGGTCACTCAGAACAAACAGAAAAGTTACGCCGACCGAAAGAGAACTCCAAAAGAATTCAAGATGGGAGACCACGTATATCTCAGAGTTAGGCCCAGGAAGAGTTCCCTGGGGATGGGATCTTGTGCCAAGTTGGCACCTCGGTATTTTGGACCCTTTGAATTTATATATAGAGTGGGACCCATAGCCTATAGGCTAGCACTTCCTCCCACAGTAAAAGAACATAATGTTTTCCATGCCTCATTATTGAAGAAATATGTACATGATTCTAATCATATAATTGACTGTTCTATGATCCAAGTGGAACCAGAGGGAGAATTCCTGCCAGAACCTCAATGCATACTAGACAGAAAGGAAACCCCACTCAAGAACTGAAGCATTGCATAGGTCAAGGTGCAGTGGAAACATTTTGGCCCAGATGAGTCTATGTGGGAAATGGAAGATGTCGTGAAACAAGCATATTCAATATTGTTTACTTCTGTACATACACGTCATATTGATATATAGAACATCGAGGACGATGTTCCTTTAAGGGGGAGGGAATTGTAACACCCTTCTTCCCCCAGTCTGTAAAAATAACTATAGTTGCCAAGAACTATGGAAAACTCAAAGATGTGAATGTTTGATTTGACTGACCTTTGTATAAAAGGTCGATGAATGTAAATTATGTTATGAATATGTGTTGCATGACTGCTAGGAGGGGGATGTGCTAAAAGAGACCATGATGGCTAATGAGAGGTGGTGGAAGGGACCTGTAATGGTTGTGTTAACTTCCACTGAGACAGTATTGTACTGGTTTTTACTTGCCCAAAGACCAAAGCAACTCTCTGACCCTGGAATGGATTTTCCGTCAGATTGGTAGGTGGGGAGGCTCCTCAAGAGTTAATGAGGGCATGGGGGTGAACTGCCCATTTGTAAAATCTCCCAGACCTAACAACGGATGGGGAAATTCGTGCCACACTCAATCTTGCAGAGAAAAAGGCAAGAGAGGAGGTGTGGTAAAGGATAGAGAGAGCGTGTGCGACAGAGATCACGGAAGAGAACTAGAGAAACTCTAGAAAACACAGGGAGTTATGAACATAGGAGCAGGAGAGTAACCTTCATCCATGATTATTTTTCTGTATCAGGAGAAGGAGAGTAACCTTCATCCATGATTATTTTTCTGTATCAGGAGAAGGAGAGTAACCTTCGTCCTTGACTTCCGTTGAGCTGGAAGTAGGAGACTGAATCTCAAAGCATCGTGGTCTAGCTTGGGAGTGGCTAGTGGTAAATTTGTTTGGATTCAATGAGCCTACGGTTGGGTAGAAACGAGCACCCCTCTCAGCAGTTGCATCATGCCTAGTGGAACTGATAAGTGTTTTATGCCTTGTATTTTGAATTGAATATCATGAATACATGCTCATGTTTATATGCCCATAATGATTTCTGTGTAAAATGATTGCCTGATGTTTTAGACTGGAAATAATGGATGCATGTGTATACTTACATGCCATAGTTGGTTTCTGTACAAATGATTAAGTCTGGGGCATGATTTTGCTCCACCGAGAATTGTCTTGTTTGCTTGATTCTCATAATATTCTAGGAAGGCTTCTCGAGAGTACTATTCCCCTAGAATTACCCCATAAACCTTGGAACCGTATCGAACCTTTACGCAGAGACTCGACTAAGATCAGGGACAATTTCCCAAGAATCGTCTGAAGGTTCATGCGATCCGGGTCAGGAAACCTTATGCAAGAAAGAGTAGCTCTCTAAGATCTCGGAGTCAAGGGAGTTTGAAGCTTCGAGAGGTTGAATTTCGTGATTCAAGCTTAGAAAGGATAGTGAGCCTGATTATTGAAAGAGGATACCCCATCATTTGACATACGAACAGTCGGAATCCTTTCGGAAATACCCCAGACCTTTCAAGACCGATGGATCCAAAGGAGGAGTGCAGGCATTAACACCTCGACCCTTTTATTCTTCGCAAGTAGCGATGGGATCCAAGACCGTAGATCCAAGGATCTGTTAGAGCTCTATTGACCGTCAATCTTAACCTTTGCATAGGCGAGAGAGTGGATTCGACAACGTCCTGAAAGTCCCAAAGTATTCGAAACTGTCCATCGGCACAAGATGCATGGCATTCGGGTAGCATTTTGCTGACTGACAACTTGGAGTGGTCAAGGGTAGGACTGCATGAACTCACGATTCACAAAATTGTGATGTGATCATGGCTGTTGGATCCAAGCCATGGGAGAACCGTTGGATCAGAACCTCCACGTGGTATCATGTATCGGGGGTTCAAAGGTTGAAAGAACTTCCTTTCGACTGCAGAAGTCGCGAAGTGTCGAGCACCGAGGGCTCGTGCGAACACGTGGCACACCCATTAGGTGGGGACCGTGTGGTTGATAGGTGGCGTGACAACAAGCGCCCAAATGAAGGTGGGAGCGGGTGACAAGTGGTGGACACATGACACCTGGGAAAGAGTCAACCCATTGTTGACTTATTGTGGCTCAGGGTTTCGCAGGATGAAGAAGTTGCCCCTTGATTGCTAAGGTCACGAAACGTCGAGAGCCAAGGTCTCATGCGATGGGCGATAGCGACACAGCTCATAAGTAGAGTACTGCGGAGGAGAAAAGTGGCGTGCACGCGTTGCTTGGCAGATTCCACGTAACGTTGATCTCTCGTGTCTCGGGGATTCACAAAGGAGGACCACGAGGGCTCAACACTCCAACTAGCGAAGTCGCAAGTTGCGAGTAGTTCTAGTGTTTAGTCTAGCCTACGGTTATATGTAGTAGGCGCTACTGAGGAGGGAGCCATACTTGTATCGCATCTCGGGTATCAGAGTTTGGAGAAAAAGGAGTCGAGAGCCTTGACTCTCCAACTCGTGAGTTGCAAGAGGTGCTTGCGCTAAGGCTAGGTTGTGGTCGCTTGGAGGAGGATAATGGAAGGGAGATGGTATGCACTAGGCCCCATAGAAATTCGTGGATTCTGTCCCTCGAAGAAAAAAATGAAAAATTCTAGGTTGTCGTAGTAGGTGTGTGACAAGTCCCTTTTGGCGAGATTGGGAGTGGATATTTGGATGTCCCTTGACTCAATATGATTCCCATAAAATCTATTGAATTCTGCATCAGCAACATGAATTAAGTCCTGCTCTGAATTCCAAGTGGATTTCTTTGGATGCAGAAAGCCATTGGATTCGGTTTCATGGGGCCTAGTTTATTCAAGTTTCTTATAAGATCTAGGTTTTTGTTTGGTTGGTGATCCACCAAGGTCTCCCCTCCAAAGAACAACTAGCCAAAAGTGGTACTCATGATGGTATTTTCCCCTCTTGTTTGAAGTCAGAATCAGTGAAGCACATCTTGTGGGAATCCTTGTTTGCAAGATCTTGTTGGGATCATGATTTTTAATATTTTTTTAGCTTTTGATATAAATATTTCCTGTATATATAAGAAGTGTATTATATATATATATATATATATATATATATATATATATATATATATATATATATATATATATAGATGAACCCTTGCACAATTCCTCATTCAATAAAGAAACTCCCTATTGTAGGTCCATGGTGTGCTCTATTTTGTAGCTAGGAGGTATCTATGAGGTTCCCATATTGGGAATAACATTGAATCATGCTATCCAATTACTTGTTCTCTTCTAACTTCTCTTATTTTTTTAGATTTGCACATGACTAGTCCTCACAGTCTTAGAGCCCATTTGAGAGTATAACTCTCTTCACTTATTATGGTTGAAAAACTAATAAAGAAAACTTAAGTTATGTATTTGATAAATGTTTCATCTTAAACAACAGAAACTAGTGCCAATGGTGTTATATCTTTCTATGTTGTCACTAAGTAAGCTTGGACATCTTTCACTAGTTTGTATCAATCCTTATATCATTGATAGAATGCTTCTCAATATCATGTGTATGGATTGCCAAAAAACACACCATGCACATGGAATATGTACATCATTGAACTCTACTTCATTGATGTCATTCATTGAGATAGCAAAAATTTGACTTAGCATTTACATTAGATGTGCAAATCCTTATTCTTGTTGAAGGAACATAAGGATCAGGGTTAAGGATGCATGAATGGAGGAACATTGTGATTTTTTACTATTGCATCTAAGATGATATATAGCAAGCTACTAGTATAAAAACACAATGGTTGAAATCTCCTTGATTAAGATTTCGATGCAGAAAATATTATGGCACTCTATGTGACTAGGCTTAACAACTATTGTTATGGAGTTACCTTCCTTCACAGAGTCAGATACTACTATTTATTTTTATCTCCACTCCAATTATATAGACTTTGGTTGCTATTCCATTTAAAGTGGTTAGCGATCATCCTTCACATGTCCCATGTTCTTTCAATAGTTACACAAATATACCTTATTATTCTTCGATGTAGTTTTTTTATCCTTAGGTGATTCATAGTTGGTTTTGTATTACGCAATCTTGTTGCATGGCTTATTCATCATGCCATATTTTGCAATGGTCTTCCTTCTTGAAGTGGAATTAGTGTTAACAACATTATTTGGCTTCCTCAACTATTGTTCAACTATGCTAACTTGGCCTTATCATAGGTATCTTCTACAGTGATAACGTTGAACATATAGTAATGACCCCCATCGTTATGACAACATGAGATGCATAACAAGTGAAAAAAAAAATTTCTAAATAGGAAGGTAACAATGACAACTGTCAATCAACACAAATCGACGACGAACACAACACACACAATTCAGGAAACAGACAACAAACATAATGACCTAGCATACTAGCACATCAAGCAGTTGGAACGAACATACGACATTCAATCAGACAAAAATAAAAATGACTACCCACACGTCCTACCCTGCAAGGTTAGGACCTCCAGGACACATAAGCAATGCTCAAGCCTAGGTTCCCATCGATTTTGACCATTTAAGATCTCAAGGTTGGAAACTGTTCTGAGGAACAAGGAGGTGTCTACATCCTGCCTGACACAAGCAAGACAATGCCGACTAAGCTAAATGCCATCATCAAATCAACCAAACACAACAACACCAACTAACACACATAACACGAACCTTTAAAGCGAGCGAGAATTAGCAATCAAAGAATCAACATTTGCATGGCGCACAATAAATAAACAACAATCGATCATTAGTGGCCTTTTGCCACGCACAACTAGATAAATCTAATATTTAGACAATACTTCAATTAACCTTAAATTTACGAGCGCACAAGAGAGCTAACATACACAATCTATCTAGCAAAAACAACTTGAGGCACAATTCTATTTAAAGTCCAAGTGTGCTATTTAATCAATCATTCATTAAATAGAATCTAAGGCGTTAGAAGTGATATACCTTCTGGGGTATTTTATTTAATCATGCAAACATCATGTCCATGTAAACAATAACTACATTCATTCAACTTGGCAATTTAAATAAAGAAATGACTAATAAAAGTACACTAGTAATACATCCTTCTAGCTTATGCAATCATAGAACTGGTTATACCAGAAACTTCAATAGATTAGACCAGTATCGCAGCTAAGTTTTAACAAGGAAATCACAACCATAATATTAACAATTAGTTAAAGATCCTATCGATTGATCATCACAAAATTTAGAGAAAACTAAGAGTCATTCAGGAACATTCCAGATTGATTAAAATACTACATCTAATTAACCAGAAGTTCAAACAACACAAGTAGCCAAAGCATCCAATTGCTTCTAAATATTGGCGTACCAAGAAGGCGTAGAAACATAAATTCAACTACCTTTCAACAAAATCACACATGTGCGCTATCGCACGGATAAATATTCATATGCAGAAAATAAACAAATATTTTTCTTTCAACTTATCTACGCATGCATGCTTCAACGTTACAAAAATGCATATACATGAGATTAACTACTATTCAATACAAATTATACACATGCATATCATAGCCAAATGCAAATGTTTCATAGTCGATGTCCTACGCGTGCTCCGTCCAGCTCTCGCTTGCCAATCGATGAGATCTCACCGGTACCTCCCAGCCAATGCTAGGGGTACTCTTCTTCCCCCTGAGCCCCCCGAGCCGCAAAGGGGCCACATACACAATACCAGAGAATGCTAGTTCCCAGCTTGCCTTGCAAGGTCGAGCTACCACTTGTTACCCGAGCTGGGTATCCCAACTCCCACAAGAGAAATTCAGTCAAGATAAAATTCTGGTAGCATAACTTTACGCAAACGAGATGTAATCCCTGCTCCTCCTCCGCCATCCCTTTTATAGAGTTTTCAAGTGATTAGTTTCCCTAACCCTCATTAGATTATTTTTTCATTTATTTAAATAGGAAAAACCTCCCCCGTACACATGTCGCCCGATCCCCTAGTTGCACCAGAAAATCAATTTATTATGTAATTAAATTTGCCTATTTCCCTCACCCTCCTAAAAGTGTTCCTAAAAACACTCCTCGGTGTCCCATTATTCGCTTACAATTCTTAAATGACTTACGCCTTACTCAATCCTAGTTGATTTCATAAATAGAAAGTTCTAAAGGCTAGATTCCTTACTAAGTTAGACATTCTCATTTTTCTTTCAGTTTCCCCTTTTCTTTAAGTTTCCCTTTTTCTTTAAGGTTCCCCATTTTTAACTAAGTTCAGAATTAGCAAGTTTAGACAAACAACCATTTATGCCCTTTTAATAATTAAACCTTCTTTAAAAAATTTAATTTAATTAATAAAGCTTGAATTTTCTTTACCCCCTTCTTGTTATATGTCTAATTATTTTTTTTTGTTCAAAGGTTCTACTTAGACCTATGCTTTAAATTCACTAAGCTTGGCAACAGTTCTCAAGGAAATTTTTTTTATTAAACTTTACTCATCACATCATTCATTTTAAGGCCAACCAGGTCCTAAGGAGGCATATTTTTCTAGGCACTAGGTTTATTAAATTATCATAGTTAAAATCACGACGTGCCCTTCAAGACACACTATGTGCTCCAAGGGTGCCACTCGCCTCTTTTTTTTTTATTTGCACGACGTGCCCTTCAAGACACACTACGTGATCCAAGGGTGTCACTCGCCTCTTGACTGACTTTGGTAGACATCAAACCCCTGGATTCAATACTCCGTCATGTGATCTTGTGGGAGACTAAGGGCCTCTAAGGAATAAGGACCCTGCCTTTTTGTGTGCCCCTTAGAATCATCGTGAGCGACTGTCACAGTCTACCCTCACTGCATCGTGGGTCTTCTCGAACTGGGTAATCGCTAACCTACAGTTCGAGCCACGACGAGAGTGCTAGGAGGTTGTGCCAGGTTTGCTGCCACACCTCTCCCTCAATGTCTCTGGTTGTCGTGTGTGACCCCTTTACTCTAAATGTGAGTCTCGTCGGCAAGCTATTGTCCGCCTACATCCATCAATGAAATATGTCAGTGATAACAATCAAAATCATAATATCTAATCATATGTACATATGTCATATCAACAAAATTCAAACCCTAACAGTCCACTCACTGACTTGATCTGGAGTCTAAGGTGTTTCATCAATGCCTCGGCATCCTCTAACGTCCAAAGTCCTACACACTCAGGAGAACCTAGTCAATAGCACCTGTTGATGTAAATACAACAAAAATAACATATCATCAAATCCACAATATCTCATAATCATAATAAAAACAACCAATAGTATAATGACCCAGATCACTTTCACACAAGTGTCCTCAAAGAATAAGTCAGCTCAGTGCACACAAGAGCGAGATGTTACATACACCCCCTCTTGTTTTAAAATTCGTCCTGAAGTTTCATAGTATGTAAGTGTCGAAATAAAGTGTATCACATTATCATATGTCTAGCTATCAAACAAAAATGGAAACTGCTGACGCATATTATATGCGTCCTCCTAGGTTGTCGAGTGTAGACTATAGTTGTCCCACTAGACCTTGACTTGATCTACTATTCGACATAGTAGCTGTCGAATGAGATGGTCCAGGATGTGGATTGGCTCTACTTTGAGCACACCCTCATCTGATACCTGCAAGGAACTCATGTCAATAACATGTGTAGGATCACTAACATAATGTCTCAAAACATATACGTGAAAAACATCGTGCATACGCCTCAAAGAATCAGGCAAGACTAGTCAATAGGCCATGAGACCTTCTTTTCCATAATCTCGAAGGGTCTCACAAGCCTAGGAGAGATTTTAGCACCCTTTCCAAAATTGATCGAACTCTTATGTGGTTTCACCCGCAAGAAGACTCGATCTCCAACTTCATAACTATGGTCGACACAATGTGCATCGACATAACTCTCCTGTCGATCCTGCGCTTCCTTGATCCTTTGTCTTATTGTTTGCATTTGTTCTTCCATTTCTTGGATCTCTTCTAGTCCCACCAGGACCCTATCCTCAAGCCGATCCCAACTCAAAGGCGTCTGACATGGTCGCCTGTAAAGAAACTCGAAAGGCGCCATCTTAATGGTGCTTTGATAACTGTTGTTATATGCAAATTATACCAGTGGCAAGAATTATTCCCAACGCTTATGTTGGTCCATCGCATATGTACTCAACATATCCTCCAAGATTTGGTTTTTTCGTTTGGTTTGCCTGTCTGTCTCTAGGTGATACACGATACTAAAGTTAAGTTGGGTTCCCAAGGCCTCTTGGAAACTAGTCAAAAATCATTATGTAAACATCGATCCTCTATTGAATATAATCCTCTTAGGCATGCCATGCAGCCTCACAATATCACTGATGAAAACTCTAGCTATGTCAGGTGCCTGATATGTCGTACACACAGGAATAAAATGTGCAATCTTCATCAGAGTGTCTACTACTACAAAAATCGAGTCATGTCTCCTTGCTTTCAATGGAAATCCAACAATGAAATCCATCAAAATGACCTCCCATTTCAATTCCGGAATAACATGTGGCTTTAGTAACCCTGTTGGATGTCTGTGTTCATCCTTCACCTATTGACATTCTAGACATCTTGCCACGTAGTTGACTATGTTTGCCTTCATCCATTTCCAAAAGAATAAGGGTTTAAGGTCTGCCCTCATCTTCATGACTCCAGGATGAGCCATGTACACTGCTTTATGAGCCTCGTTTAGGATCAAACTCATCAACTCGTCATTGGGAGGTATGTAAATTTGACTTTTAAATCTCAATAATCCATTGTCGTCCACAATAAATCCCTCAAATTTTGGTACCATCATTGTGTTTTGTCCGATAAAATCCTTGACCTCCTGTACCAATCATCGTCATGCTATAAAGTTAGAATATTTTCACGAAGATTAGTCTGAAGAGGCATCACCGAAAATATGTGTGGTCTCTGACTCAATGCATCATCCACTCTATTCATTGTTCCTTTTATGTAAGTAATCTCAAAATCGTACTCGCTAAGCAATTTTGACCAATGTCATTGTCGTGCGTTCAAGTCGCTTTGCGTAAAGATGTGTTGTAAACCACAGTGGTTCATTTTTAGTTTGAATTTTCATCCAATAAGGTAGTGTCTCCATACTCTCAAGGCATAAACAATGGCTAACAACTCCAAATCATGAGTCTCATATTTCTCCTCATGCCTTCTCAACTTTCTCGATATGTAAGCGATCACTCGACTGTCTTGCATCAAGACTCCACCTAAGCCTTCCTTGGATGCATCAATGCATACCAATAAATCCTCATCCATGTTAGGGACCTTTAGTATTGGTGTTGTCGTCAACAACTCCTTGAGCCTCCAAAATGCCTCCGCACATTTCTCGGTCCAAACAAATTTCTTGTTCTTCTTCTGCAATTTCGTGATCGGATTTGTTATCCTCGATGAACCGTAGATAGTATCCCACTAAACCCATGAAGCTATGAATTTTGGGGAAATTTTTCGATGCAGGCCATTCCATAATAGCCTAGAAATTTGATGGATCCACAACGATACCTTCATCGAATATGACATTCCCTAAGTAGTGAATCTTTGATTGATAAAACAGTCATTTCGACAGCTTCCCAAACAATTTGTTCTCTCGTAGACACTGTAGTACCATGTGCAAGTGCTCGTAATGCTCCTCCATCATCCGAGAGTAAATCAAAATATCATCAATGAATACTTGGACGAACTTGTATAAGTATTCGCGGAACACCCTGTTCATCAAACTCATAAATACCCCTGGGGCATTCATCAGTCCAAATGGTAAAATAGTAAAATTGTAATGTCTAAACCTCATCTTAAAGGCGGTCTTAGGTATGTCTTCCTCCTTGATCTGTAACTGGTGATACCCTGATCTCAAGTCGATCTTTAAAAACACCGTCGCGCATTTCATATGATCAAACAGATCATCAATCCTTGGCAACAGATATTGATTCTTGATTGTTTCCTTGTTCAATTGACGATAGTTAATGCAGAGTCTCCACGACCCATCCTTCTTCCGTATGAAAATAACAGGCACACCCCACGGTGACACACTTTGATGTATAAGTCCTAGGTCCAACAACTCCTTCAGTTGCATTTTCAACTCTTATAACTCAGGGGTCGACATCTGATAAGGCATTCTCACTATCATTTCAGTTCCTGGTTTTAGGTCAATGGTAAATTCCAATTCCCTCTCTGACGGCATCCCAGTTAACTCCTCGGGGAAGATGTTCGCAAACTCTCGCACCACTGGAAGGTTTTCTAGACCTTTTGTTACACCCTTCTCGTTTCACGCAAGGATCACATATATCTTACATCCCTTGTGCATGTTCTTTCATAGCTGCAAGGAAGAGATGAACCTTAGGGAAGCTCCTTGGCTCCAACCTACAATCACGCATCTTTGTCCCTCATCATTGACCAAGCTCAACCATTTCATCTTACAGTTAACTATTGCCTCATGTGATTCCAACAAGTCCATACCAATCATGATGTCATAAGACCCTAAGATCGTGACGTACAGATTTTCCCTTGTGACAAACTCTCCCAGGTTAAGGTTACATCCTGTAACCTTCCCTCCAACCTTCTGTTTGGCTCCCGAAGCCATTTCTACAAAGCTAAACTCATCATGTTCGACTGCCTTTACCTTAATTTTTTTTAGCGTTGTACCAGAAATAAAAATCTCTGTAGAACCTGGATCTATAAAAATATGAAGGGTCTGGTCAATGACGGTACTTGACGACTCGAGCACAGTCGAATCATGCTCTGCCTGGAGGTTATTCACCACTGCATGAATCTGATGGGCCTTGCCCAAATCTCCCACGGTAGTGGGTCTGGATGATCTAGATGCTTTGGTCCTCTCAACTGGGCAATCACACCGGTAATGTGTCTCTCCACATGTCCAGCACCCTTTCTTCAGTCCAGTATTCCTGGTACCCAAAGTAGAAGCTGGCAACCCACCGGCCTGGAACCCTGGTCTGTTCTGCTGAATAGGCCTAAACTATTGTTGTTGCGGTCGACGTTGTTGTTGGTGTTATGGTCCTTTGTAAGGAGTCCACTGCTAAGGCACTGGTCATCGAGGTGTAGTGAAAGTAGATCCTCTATAGATGCCAGGATATCCTGGTGAATGTCTATTCGGTGCCTGATGTTGTTGCACAGCAAATGTCGCCTATCCTGTTGGTCTCGTTGGAGTCTTGCTCTGACCCACGCTGATAAGTTCCTCCTCTACTATGAGGGCCTTCTAGACAACATCATGAAAGGTTTGAGGCATCAAAATCCTTACCTTTACATGAATCCTAACATTAAGGCCAAA
The DNA here is from genome assembly GCA_000966675.3 of Picea glauca. NCBI lineage: Eukaryota > Viridiplantae > Streptophyta > Pinopsida > Pinales > Pinaceae > Picea > Picea glauca. Next base: position 1,248,223 of record JZKD02S1607119.1, on the reverse strand, counting down.
CACGAACTTCTTGACCTTAAGTTTCTCGGCATTTAGGTGCGGATCATAACGAAGTAGCTCCATAAAATGGGCCTCGTACTCGGGCACTATATGACCGCCCTGTCGCAGTGCATTGAACTCGTTGAGATGACGCTCAATGAATTCCTCAGAAAGATACCTCTCCCAGAACCATTCCTCAAACAGTTCCCATGACACGTCTTCGAAGACCATGTTTAGTTGTGGCAGGAGCGTCTTCCACCATAGAAGAGTGCTCCCCTTCAGTTGAAAGACCACCATGCGGACCTTCATGTTGGAGGTATAGTCGCTTAGTTCAATCACATCGCCATATTCTCCAGCCATGCCTCGGCGGCTGCGTCGTCTAGGGCACCAAAGAACTCGGGAAATTTGACCTTCTTGAGTTCATGATGAATGCTACCAGTACCGACCGTAGTGCGTGGTCGACCCTTAGGAGGTCCCGACACCCTAGCCTCATCTCTATCCAAATAGATGATAAATGCCTTAGACATCCTCAGAAAGGACCTCGTCAGCCCAATCACATCACCCACAACTATATGTTCCTGCCTGACAACCTGTTCATCTCTCTAGGGATTAGACCCCTCAGGCGTGGATGCTACTGGGGGCGTTGCTCCTCCTCCACTAGCACTCCGTTGTCTACCTCTTCAGCATCCTCTGACCATGATTACCTACATTGATACAAGTCAATTTAATTAGCAACATTTTATAAACAATTATCTAATCAATGGAAGTCGTAGTGATCCCAAGTCATGGGTCGAACCGAATTTGATACCATATGTAACGACCCCCATCATTATGACAACATGCGACACATAACAAGTGAAATATATATATATATATATATAAGAAAGAAGGTAACAATGACAACTTTCAATCAACGCAACTCGATGACGAACACAACGCATGCAATTCTGGCAACAGACAACAAATAGACCAACCTACCATAATAGCACATCAAGCAGCTAGAAGAAACATACGACATTCAATCAAACGAAAATAAAAACGACTACCCGCCCATCCGAACCTGCAAGGTTAGGACCTCTAGGACACATAAGCAACGCTCAAGCCCAGGTTCCCATTGATTTTGACCATTTAAGGTCTCAAGGTTGACCACTATTTTGAGGAACAAGGAGGTGTCTACATCTCACCCGACACAAGCAAGACAACATCGACTAAGATAAAGGGCACCATCAAATCAACCAAATGCAACAACACCAACTGACACATGTAACACAAACCTTCAAAGCGAGTGAGAATTAGCAATCAAAGAACCAACATTTAAATGGCACACAATAAATAAACAACCACCGATCATTAGTGTCCTTTCAACACGCACAACTAGATAAATCTAATATTTATACAATACTTTAATTAACCTTAAATTTACGAGTGCGCAAGAGAGCTGGAATACACAATCTATCTAGCAAAAACAACTTGGGGCACAATTCTATTTAAAGTCCAAGCGTGCTATTTAATCAATCATTCATATATAGAATCTAAGGCATGAGAAGTGATATACCTTCCAGGGTCTTTTATTTAATCATGCAAACATCATGTCCATGTAAACAATAACTACATTCATTCAACTTGGCAATTTAAATAAAGAAATGACTAATAAAACTACACGGGTAATACATCCTTCTAGCTTCTACAATCATAGAGTTTATTCTCCTTTAAAACCTTTCATCTTACATCATTAACTTCTTGCATCATACATCATGAATCTATATACATTCATGATAACTTTATCTCATCCAGTTTACACAACATCAACTTTACAATCTTTCCAGTAAAAATAAAGATAATCTAAAATTGCAACCTGTTTATTTAAAGCTTTACATCATTAGTCTAAAGCTACAGTTAAAACAAGGATTAATTTAATACTGCTTATGTAAATTTCAAGAAAAAATACTTATTAATCTAATATTGTTTTGTATTGCTTATCATTTACATAAAGCTTCAAGCAATTAATGATTAATCTAATACCGATTAATCTAATGTTGTTTATATACAACTTATCATTTATATTAGGCTTCAAGTAAAATAATGATTAAACCAACACAACAACATTTTTATATCAAGCTTTACATCATTAAGTTTTACCTCCCTGAAATGCAAACACTGTAAACAAGGTTTAATAAAGGTGAAATTATCCTATCAATCCATAAATAAAGGTGGAGTGTGATCTAGTTGTCACATGCACCCTCCCTTGAGATAAACACAAATTCTGACATCTCTGCCATAACGCAAATTTTGAGATAAGCGCAATTTCTGTCAATTACAAAAATAGCTTCCACCCTGACATCTCTGCCATAGTAAATCACTGGCAGTAAATCTCGCTTCCAATAAAATAACTTAGATGTTCTGAATTACAGAACAATGCCAGTTCTAATCGCTCAAGATTTTCTGTGTAAATTAACAGCGCGCGATAGTTATTTAAAGGGAATTAAAACTCTTCAATTTTAAATCAAATCTTTGCGAAGTAAAGAATCTTAACCACTACTTATTTAATTGATACAGTTAGTAGGCTGTAATGATAAAAACGAGGAAGCATGGCCAAGATGCAGATTCAATTTACCGAGGATTAAGTCAATTTATGTAAGTTAATTATATTGCCTGAGGTATATATATCCATTTTCTCCGGTCATGGGTGGGATACAAATTTGAACTCAATCTCTAACTCCCTTGCTACTTTTTAATCTGCATAAGTAATCCGGTGGATGTTCAACCATGGGATCCACATCTGGATATGACTAGTAGCATAAGCATGGCTTGGCATAATAATTTGTAACTGAGCTAGAGGAAGCGGGGACCAGAAAGTACACCCATCGGGGCTCTGACTCTCAAAATTAGGTTTAATATGCAACGGTTGGTGGTACTGATGTTGTCTCTGCTCTCAAGAAGGAAGAGAATCTAGGACAAGAAGGGATGCACACGATACTCCTACTTTTTCTACGGGGTTAAAAAAAAAATCAAATAATGACCAATAGGCTCATCACACCAAGAAAGGGAATTTGTAATATTGGCATATAGAGTCAAGGAAAATCCCTAGGGTTTGGGTTTGATCATTGACCTCTCCTTTAATCCATTCGCATGTTGCCACCAACACCTGAGTCAATTGAGAGAATCTATGCCCAAGCCTTAGTCCTCAAATGACTCAACATCATCCACAATAGGTGCCAAAGGAGGATTCAGTATGTGTCCACGAGTGGACTACTACAAGAAAACGCTCTCTAAGCTAAATCAACACCAAGGGAATAGATAAAGAACTGGCTATATCGAAAACTTCAACAAATTAGACCAATATCGCAGCTAAGTTTTAACAAGGAAATCGCAAAATTTAGAGAAAACTCAGCGTCATTCAGGAACATTCCAAATCGATTAAAATACTACATCTAATTAACCAGAAGTTCAAACAACACAAGTAGCCAAAGTATCGAATCGCTTCTAAATATTGTCATACCAAGAAGACACAGAAACAAAAATTTAAATACCTTTCAACAAAATGACACATGTGCGTTATCGCCCGGATAAATATTCATATGCAGAAAATAAACAAATCTTTTTCTTTTAACTCATCTACGCATGCGTGCTTCGAGGTTAGAGAAATGCATATACATGACATTAACTACTATTCAATACAAATTATACACATGCATACCATAGCCAAATGAAAATGCTCTATAGTCGTTGTCCCACACGCGCTCCGTCTAGCTCCCGCTTGCCAATCGATGAGACCTCACCGATACCTCCTAGCCAATGCTAGGGGTACTCTTCTTCCCCCTGAGCCCCCCGAGCCGCAAAGGGTCCACGCACACAATACCAGAGAATTCTAACTCCCATCTCACCTCACAAGGTCGAGCTACCACTCGTTACCCGAGTTGGGTATCCCAACTCTCACAAGAGAAATTCAGTCAAGATAAAATTATGGTAACGTAACTTTATGCAAACCAAACATGATCCCTAATCCTCCTCTGCCATCCTTTTTATATATTTTTCAAGTGATTAGTTTCTCAAACCCTCATTAGATTCATTTTTCATTTATTTAATTAGGAAAACCCCCCTCGTACACATGTCGCTCGATCCCCTAGTTGCACCAGAAAATCAATTTATTATTTAATTAAATTTGCCTATTTCCCTCACCCACCTAAAAGCGTTCCTAAAAATAATCCTCGGTGTCCCATTATTCCCTTACAATTCTTAAATGACTTATGCCTTACTTAATCCTAGTTGATTTCATAAATAGAAAGTTCCAAAGGCTAGATTCCTTACTAAGTTAAACATTCCCCTTTTTCTTTAAGTTTCCCCTTTTCTTTAAGTTTCCCTTTTTCTTTAAGTTTTCCCCTTTTCTTTAAGTTTCCCTTTTTATTTAAGTTTCCCCCTTTTTAACTAAGTTTAGAATTAGCAAGTTTAGATAAACAACCATTTACCCCTTTTAATAATTAAACCTTCATTAAAAAATTTACTTTAATTGATAAAGCTTGAATTTTCTTTACCCCCTTCTTGTTATATGTCTAATTAGATTTTTTTTGTTCATAGGTTCTACTTAGATATATGTTTTAAATTCACTAGGCTTGGTGACAGTTCTCAAGGGAAAATTTGTTATTAAACTTTACTCATCACATCATTCATTTTAAGGCCGACCAGCTCCTAAGGAGGCATAGTTTTCTAGGCACTAGGTTTATTAACTTACCATGGTTAAAATCAAGGTGTTCCCTTTAGGATTCACTACGTGCTCCAAGGGTGCCACTCACCTCTTTCTATTTTATTTGCGCGACATGCCCTTCAAGACGGACTACGTGCTCCAAAGGTGCCACTCACCTCTTAACTAAATTTGGTAGACGTCAAACCCCTAGAGTCAATACTCCATCAGGTGATCTTGTGGGAGACTAAGGGCCTCTAAGGAATAAGGACATTGCCTTATTGCGCGCCCCTTAGAATCATCGTGAGCGACTCTCATAGTATACCCTCATGGCATCATGGATCTTCTCTAACTAGGTAATCGTTAACCTACAGGTCGAGACATGGTGGGAGTGCTAGTAGGTTGTGGCAGGGATGTTGCCACACCTCTCCTTCAGTGTCTTTGGTTTTCGTGTGTGACCCCTTTACTCCAAATGTGATTCTGGTCGGCAAGTTATTGTCCTCCTGCATCCATAAATGAGATATGTTAGTGATAACAATCAAAATCATAATATCTAATCATATGTACATATGTCATATCAACAACATTCAAACCCTGACAGTCCACTCCCTGACTCGATCCGGAGTCCAAGGTGTTTCATCGATGCCTCGACATACTCTAATGTCCAGAGTCCTACACACTCAGGAGAACCCAATCAATATCACTTTTCCATGTAAATACAACAAAAATAGCATATCATCGAATCCACAATATCTCATAATCATAATCAAAACAACCAATAGTATAATGACCCGGATCACTTGCACACAAGTTTCCTCAAATAATAAGTTTCCTCAGTGTGCGCAAGAGCGAGATGTTACATATGTCAAGATCCTACTAAATTGGCATGATCACCTGGCAATGAACTTGGTGATGTACTATGCTTTTTCATCCATCACTTTACACCTAATTAGTATAGTGGTTGAATTCTTGGATATAACATCCACCATCTAGTTGGACTTTTGTTGTAGGTATTGCCACCATTGTTGTTTCTCATTCCAACATATGTCTTCCTTGATTATGATTTTAAATTCATTCCATTACTTTACAACTAATTAGTATAGTGGTTGAATTCTTGGATATAACATTTGTAACACACCTGACCCCTAAGTACCCTTTCTAGGGATGGGGCATCAAGATTTTTCTTACTTTAATCGTCTTGAATTCTCTTTCTGAGGTCTCCATCCTCTTCTTCTCAACTGTAGCTTTCTAATGACTACTACACGGCTCAAATCTAGGCTCTGGATTGCAAGTTATGGCTTCTCAAAGATCTTCTGGCGTAAATAGTCAAGGACCACGTGGCACCCACGTAAGTTCGTCTTATTCATACCATCCCAAGTTCCCCGAAGTCTTAGAGACTCCCTAACGTTCCTACATCCATGATGGAATTCCATCCATCATCCAATCCAATGGTGGGATTTGCTCCTCGTTTAACACATAAGCTAAAGGGGGTTTCAACGTTGAATGCCCCTTTTTCTTTCTATGTGCCTAACCTCCAGAGTCCCAAAATCCCAAACTCCCAAAGGAGCCTGAAATCTTTCCATGTGGCTCCGACCTTCGGTCCATTTGTCTTATCTAAAACACTACCCTCCAAACCTCCAGAGTTTTGAAGTCCCGAACTCCTGAAGGGTCCACCCTCAAACGCAGTGGTGTATTAAATGCAGAGGCAAGGACAGTTGGGTCCCGAGTACTCCACCCACCAATAAGCCAAGCGAATACATGCCAGGGGGTGACACGCAGTAAGGAAAAGGTGACATGTGACCCCTTTAGTGGGTGACACATGTCACGTTTTAATGAGCACATAGGGTTTGTGAAACATACGAATCTAGGTGACACGTGGCACACCAAATGTGGGTCCACGTCACCCTGGGTGATGTTAGTGTGCCACGTCACTCCAGACTGATATCCTTCCGACGCCCTTAGAACTAATGGTAGAGAATCATCCATGTAGATCCATTGATCTATAGCCCCCATTACTTCATAACTTCGAAGTTTGGGGGATCCGTTGTGTGACCTCCTCCTTGCTCCAGTAGTGGTCAACATCAGGTTCACCACAATATAGATCTAATGGTCGGGTATGGCCCCGCAACATCCTTAGATCTACGACTCACATGACTTCACAAGTTCTATGTTTGTAGTTTTTTGCTCGCTTACCATCCCCTTTCTCCTGTAGTGGTCAACACCAGACTAACCGCAACATGGATCCAACGGCCAGCAAGGATCCCAAAGTGTCCCTAGATCTATGGTTTGTGTTAATTCACATCTATGGCCTTCGATGTTTTTGGTGTTATAGCAGCTCCATTCCCCTGAAGTAGGACTTTGTCGAAGTGTTGTATGCGATTCCCTCCACTGCTTGATCAGACAGTTAAGAGGGGTTCTCAACGGACTCCCTAGATCTACGACTCATAATTAATTCGCAATTCTGAAATTCGAGTAATTTGGTGCTATGAAACCTTTGTTCTCCTGAAGTATTCAATGTTGGACTAACCTCAACGTAGATCCAACGACGAGGGGGAATCCCGAATACCCTTGGATCTGCGGCTCGCGATACTTCGTGAGTGGTAAGTGGGTCAGGGTTTAACGGTGGGACAACTCCATCTGTCATGGTTAGGGACACCCCCACTTGTCACTCGATCTTGTGGGTAACCATAGAAACAAGTTGCCTTCGACCGATTTGAAAATTCTAAGGTCATAACACCCCGGAGCTGCAAACTCCCGGAGTCCCGAAGCCAAAAGGATTAGCTCCTTTCAAGTCTAGCACAGGGTTCCCAAACCTTGGTCATATGGGTCCTCTGATAATTCTCGTGGGTTGCACACCTAAATATTAGCCGTGAATTGGTTAATACCATGGGCATGATCCCTCGGTCATACATGTGAAGGGTATGAAGGAGGCACCCTCCTTCCACAGAGTTCGAACTTAGCATTCCTGTGAAGGTAAATTCGAGAGGTCGACATGACTTAAGTATTCCTATTAACCCTACCCCGACTCTCTTGCAGACCCACATCCCATAACTCTCTAGTTGTTAAGCTAAGGCAAACAAAATACCATACAAAATCATGGTTTCATAGAGAAATGATAAACATTTCTACCCTTATCATTCAATACAGGTTTTAGTCATAAACATGTATATTCAATCATCATTTCAAATACCAATACACAGAGTATGAAAATACTTATCAGAAACCAAAAATCGTGAAGTGACTGCTAAAAGGGGTGTATATTTCCACCTAACCTTAGGAACAACCACTCATGAAAGGATTTACTGCTGGCTACCCCCTAGCTAGACCAGGATTCTCTAAGAGAGACTCTTTCTTCTTACAGAGTGACATTCAGAGACGAAGGTTACTCCCCTCCTCCCTCAAGAACTTAGCAAACAGTTTTCTCTGTACCAAGCAAGGGGGTCTGCAATGAGTACTTCCATAGTCACTCATCAGCCTTGTTTATCATCTTGGACTGAAAACGTTGACAACAACTTCTTGCACCCTAAATGAGTTTGTTTCTTAGTTCTCCTTCGAACCAAAGAGCTGTAAGAGCTCTTCCCTCTTCTGGAGATTAGTCTCTCCACTCTACTCTCGGAATTACTTCATTTCTTTCCTTCCTCGGCACGATTTCATGGGTATGAATCCCCAGCTCATGGTTAGGTCTGGAATCCTTGCAGATGGGTACTCTACCCCATCTCCTCATTAACTCTTGAGGAGAGATTTTCCAACTACCAGTATGACCGGTAATTCATTTATGGGTCAAAGGACTGTTTTGGTCCTGAGCAATTAAATTCAGTAAGGTATTGGTTTGGTGGGGGTCATATCAACCATTTATGGTTCCCCTCACCATCTCTCTCATAGCAACATGATATATCTTGAAAACCCCCCCTTTCGGCAGCTATGCAACACTATCCATTTTAATTAATAATAGAAATACATACATTACCTTTTATAATAAAAGGTTCATCAAATCCAACATTCACACATATTTAATCTGCCATGGTCTTTTGGCAAGTTCTAGTTATATTTACAAGATGGGGGAAATAGGAGTATTAGAATCTCATCCACCTTAAAGGAACATTGCCCTCGATTTTCTACTTATCGATGTACTCTGTATGTACATAAGTAAACAAAAATGGGTATGCTTGTTTTATGGCATCCGCCATTTCCCATGTAGCCTCATCTGGACCAAAATGTTTCCACTACACCTTGACCTGTGCAATGGTTATGTTCCTGAGTGGGATTTCTTTCATGTCTATTATGCATTGTGGTTCTGGAAGGAATTCTCCCTCTAGTTCCACCTAAATCATAGACCAATCAATTATATGATTAGAATCATGTACATATTTCTTCAGTAACGAAACATGGAAAAAAAATTGTTCCTTCACTATGGGAGGAAGTGCTAGTCTATATGCTACCAGTCCCACTTTATCCAAAATTTCAAAGGGTCTACAATATCAAGGTGCCAGCTTGGCACAAGCTCCCATTATCAAGGAGATTTCAATGGGTCTCACTCTGAGATACACATGATCCCTTGCTTTGATTTCTCTAAGAGTCATTTTTCTATCTACATAGCTTTTTTGTCTATCCTAAGCCATTTTCAGATTCTGTTTTATCTGAACTACTTGTTGTTCCATTTATTTCAACATATTTGGACCGATTCTAATTTTGTCAACTAGGTTATCCCAATTGATTGGAATCTTGCATTTTCTACCATAGAGGGCCTCAAAAGGGCTCATCTTCAATGACTCTTGATAGCCATTGTTGTAGGCAAATTCCACCAGTGGTAGGTAGTCTTCCAACTTCTTAGGCTATTGCATTACATGCATCCTTAACATGTCTTCTAACACTTGGTTTACTCTCTCTGTATGTCCATCAGTTTGAGGGTGGTAGGCTGTACTAAATAGCAATTTAGTTTCAAAACCAACAAACAAAGACTTCCAAAAGTTTGAAGTAAATTTTGTACCTTTGTCATATATGATTTCCTTAGGCATGTCATGCAGTCTAAATATTTCTTTCATGAAAATATTGGAAATATGTATTGCCTTGCAAGTTGATTTGATGGGAATGAAGTGAGAATCCTTGCTCAATTTTTCCACAACTACCATGATGGCATCATTATGTTTGGTTGATTTTGGTAACCCTGTGATGAAATCCATGGATATGGTTTCCCATTTCCATTCTAGGATTAGTAGGGGCTGCAATAGCCCTGTTGGATGTCGGTGCTCTGTATTAACTTGCTGACATTCTAGACAATTAGCCAAGTAATCAACTATGTCCTTGTTTCAATTCGGGCCAATAAAATAGTTTCCTAGTGGTTGTGATCATCTTCTGATAACTAGGATGACCAGTAAATGGCCTTTTGTGTATTGCATCCATTATGAACCTCTTCAAGTCATCACAATTTTGAATATACAACCTACCTTTGTAAGTTAATAGGCCATCATTGAACAATTGATAACCCTCATTCTTCAACCCTCTAGGATCTTGCCCTAAGTATGATTTCACAGTCTTTAAAAATGCATATGTTTCTTGTGCACTATTGACTTTCTCCTTGACGTTTGTTTCACGGGTTCTTACAGCTTCCAAGTGAATCACTTTCACACTTCTGCTAAGGGCATTAACCACCCTATTTTCTTTTCATTTGATATGTTTGATTTCAAAATCAAACTCACTAAGGAGAGCCATCCATCTAGCTTGTCTAGCATTGATTTTTGGTTGATCAAACATATATCTCAACCCACTATGGTATGTCATAAGAACAAATATCCTACCTAGGAGGTAATGCCTCCACATTTTTAAAGCATGTACTATGGTAGCCAATTCTAGATCATGGGTCACATAATTGATTTCATGCTTATTCAATTTTCTGGATTCGTAGCAAATTACATGTCCTTGCATAAGGAGTCCTCCAATCTCTTCCTTTGAGGCATCTGTACACACAAGGAAGTCCTTGTTTGGGTCTGCAATATTCAACACAGGTGCATTGGTTAGAAGGAATTTCATCTCTTAGAATCTCTCTTCACATTATGATGTCCAAATGAATTTAGCTCCCTTTTTTTGAAGGGAGGTGATTGGGAAACCTATCTTGGAAAATCCCTTTATGAACCTCCTATAGTATCATGCTAGGCCCATAAAGGATATGATATCATATACATCCTTTGGGGTAGGCCAATCCATAATGGATTTGATCTTGTCAGGATCAACTGCCACTCCTTCTTCGGAAATAACATGGCCTAAGTAATGGACTTGTTTCTGGAAAAGTCACACTTACTAAACTTAGCATAGAGATGATGTTCTCTTAGCACTTGAAGCACTATATTGAGTTGATCTTCATGCTCCTCCCTATTCTTGGTATAGATTAGGATATCATCAATGAAAACCAATACAAATATTTCCAAGAACTTACTGAGTACATTATTCATTAAGCACATAAAAGTGGTTGGTGCATTGGTAAGCCCAAATGGCGCCACCACAAATTCATAGTGACCATACCATGTCCTAAAGGTTGTTTTGTGGATGTCTTCATCCTTAATTATGACCTGATGATATCCATACCTCAAGTCAATCTTGGATAAAATTGTAGCACCCCTTAATTGGTCATCTTATTGAGCTGTCTATAGTCTATGCACAACCTGAGTGTGCCATCCTTCTTTTTCACAAACAAGGCTGGTGCTCCCCATGGAGACACACTAGGCCAAATTTAGCCTTTGTCCATAATCTCCTTTAGTTGTAGTTTGAGCTCAAATAGCTCTAGTGTACTCATTATATAGGTTGTTCTAGACACTGGCACCACTCCTGGTGCAAGCTCTATTGAAAAGTCAATATCTCTTCTTGGAGGTAGACTTGGTACCTCTTCTGGAAACACATCTTTATACTCCCTTAATATGGGATGGTCCTCTAGGCTTGTTTTATTGTTCTCAATAGAGTTCAACACTTGTATTGCATACAAGGGACACCCTTTTATGCAATACTTCTTCACTTGAAGGGTTGATATTTGTCTCACTGAGACAGGCTTTTGGATCCCTTTTAGGGTTATCTTTCTCCCTTCTTCATCTTCACACTCCAAAGTTTTATTGTAACAATCAAACTTGGTTTTATGGACAACCAACCAGTCCATGCCAATCAGTAGGTCATAAGATCCTAAAGGGAGCATGTTTAGGGTTTCCTGGGTGGGTAATCCATTCATAATGAATTGGCATGCTGGTATAACCTCTGTTACTTTTCTTTTGGTTCTAGTGGCTAGTTGTACCAGCCATTATTTAACATGTTTAAATTGTTGTAATTTACATTTCTCAACAGTTTGAGGGGCAACATAACTCAAATTAGAACCAAGGTCAATTAAAATGGAAACTAGATGGTTGGCAATAATAGCTTCCATTTCCACCACTGAAGCTTGGTGGTCATCTTGTCTATTATCCAAGGCTGCATAAATTTGTGGCATGCTCCTAGCCATGTTATTGACTGTGGTAGCCTCTTGGACGTTGTAGACCCTCCTATTGTTTTGTTTCCTATGTGGACAGTCCCTCGGCAGATGTTCTTCTCCACAACCCCAACATTTCAAGGGTTCTCTCTTTGTGTTATCAGTCTTACCGGAGGTTGTTCCAAAGGGTTTATTCCACTCTAAGATGAGAAATTTTGTTGATATACACTTTTAGTAGGAAGGCTCATCTTAGAACCTTTTCCATGGTTCTTAAATCTTGAGGGTTTGAACCCCTTCTTTTTGAATCCCGAACTACTTTTCTTCTTCCAGTGCTCATGAGGTTTTGTCTTATTCTTGAATTTCTCATAGTAAGACCTTGCCTTCTGGATAGTGTCTTCTAGAGTCTTTGGCTCATCAAACTCAATTTTGTCTTGGAAGGACTGAGGCATTCCACTAATAAATCGTTGCATTTTTACCTTTTCATCCTTTATGTAGGGCACATACCTTATCAGCTCAAGAAACTTATTGATATATTCATCTATTGTGAGTTGTCCTAACTTGAGTTCATAGAACTCCTTGGTCTTCCCATCAAAGTATTTCTCTAACAGATACTTCTTCTTGATGTATTTCTCAAATTGTTTCCATGACAATTCCTTCTCATGGATTCCTTTCACATTCCTAAGGTCCTCCCACCAAATGGAGGTCTTTCCATTCAAGTTGAAAATGGTTATTCAAGCCTATAGGCTTTCAGAGTAGTCATGAACTTTGAAGTACTTCTTCAATCCAAGCAGCCAAACTTCTACTTATTCCCCCTTCTTAATTTCTCCATCCAAAGTGGGTGGTTTGGCTTTCTTAAACTCTTTAGGGTCACGACTCTTGGAATGTTTCCTCTTCTTTCTTCTCTTTTGGGAATGTGAACTAGTTTTTCTACTAGAAGATCCCCTTGAGTTGTAAGTTTCCTCACCAGAGGATTCTTCTTATGAGTGTCTCTTGACTCCATGTTAGGCCTTCTTTGAGGTGCTTCTCCTTGTGTGGCCACTTTTAGAGCCATGCTTTTATATCTCAGGTGAACTTTGGGTTTTCTTAGTGTGATGTTTGTCCACATGATTGGTTGTTGGTCCATGTTGTAGCTGCCTTTGTATATCTGATAAGCTCTACAGTAAGACTGCGTTAATTTCATTTTTCTTTTCCTACTCTTTTATCAACCTTTCATTGTCATCCTTACAACTTTGTAATTTTTCCATGAGGCTTCTTACAGTTTCATCCAAATCTGGAGGGGTTTCCACCGCCCTCCTCTCATCAGATTCTTCCTCTCTATTGTGGGAGCTTTCGCTGAATTCATGGTGTGTCACCATCCTTCATGCGGTGGTTTCCCTGCTGTCCATCGACTGCTTGAGTGTTGATAAAACATTTTATGTTAGTTAATCACCTACTAATTTATGAACAACACACAGTTCATATTTTTTTCAAAACATATACAATAGCAGAAAGTTTCATTCTTCTCTTTAGTAGAGGTTTAAATAAGCCTCTTAGAAATGGGGTAAGATAGGGTGCTACCCTTAAAAGTTATCTAATAAGATTTTTATCCGACTCGTTCATGATCCCAAGCAGGCCAAGTGTTGTTTCCCACTCTAATACCAATTTGTAACACACCTGACCCCTAAGTACCCTTTCTAGGGATGGGGCATAAAAAAATTTCTCACTTTAATCATCTTGAATTCTCTTTCTAAGGTCTCCATCCTCTTCTTCTCAACCATAGCTTTCTAATTACTACTACTAGGCTCAAATCCAGGCTCTGGATTGCAAGTTATGGCCTCCCGAAGCTCTTTGGGCGTTAATAGTCAAGGACCACATGGCACCCATGTAATTCCATCTTATTCATACCATCTCAAGTTACCCGAAGTCCCGGAGATTCCCTAGAGTTCCTACATCCATGGTGGAATTCCATCCACCATCCAATCCAATGGTGAGACTTGCTCGTCGTTTAACACATAAGCTAAAGGGGAGTTCAACATTCGACGCTTCGGTGTTGAACACCCCTTTTTCTTTCTACGTGCCTAACCTTCGAAGTCCCAAAATCCTGAACTCTTGAAGGAGCCCGAAATATCACCACATGGATCTGACCTTTGGTCCATTTGTCTTATCTATGACACTACCCTCTAAACCTCTGGAGTTCTGAAGTCCCGAACTCCCGAAGGGTCCACCCTTACATGTGGTGGTGTATTAAATGCAGAGGCAAGGACAGGTGGGTCTCGAGTACTCCACCCACCAATAAGCCAAGCACACACATGCCATGGGGTGACACGCGGCAAGGAAAAGGTGACACGTGACCTCTTTAGTGGGTGACATGTGTCATGTTTAATGGGCACATAAGGTCTGTGAAACGTACAAATCCAGGTGACAAGTGGCATGCCAAATGTGGGTCCATGTCACCCTAGGTGATGTCAATGTGCCATGTCACTACAGACTGATATCCTTTCTATGCCCTTAGATCTAATGGTGGAGAAGCTTCCACGTAGACCCATTGATATACAACATTTGTTACTTCGTAACTTCGATGTTCGGAGGATCCGCTGTGTGACCTCCTCCTTTCTCTCAGAGTGGTCAACGTCGGGCTGACCACAGTCTAGATCTAACGGTCGGGTAAGGACCCGCAACGTCCTCAGATCTATGGCTTTCATGACTTCGCGAGTTCGACATTCGGAGGTTTTCGCTCGCTTACCATACCCTTTCTCCTAGAGTAATCAACACCGGACTGACAGCAACATGGATCCAACAGCCAGGAAGGATCCTAAAGCATCCCTAGATCTACGATTCACGTTAATTCACATCTCTGACATTTAGGGTTTTGGGCGCTATAGCAGATCTATTCTCCTGAAGTAGGACTTCATCGAAGTGTTCTACGCTAGTCCCTTCACTGGTTGATCGGACAGTTAAGAGGGGTTCTCAACGGACTCCCCAGATCCACAGCTCATAATTAATTTGCAACCCTAGCATTCGGGGAATTTGGTGCTATGACACCTTTGTTCTCTCGATGTAGTCAACGCTGGATTGACCTCAACGTAGATCCAATGACTAGGGGGACTCCCAAATACCCTTGGATCCATGACTCACAATACTTCATGAGTGGTAAGTGGTTCGGGGTTTAACAGTGGGACAGGTCCATTTGTCACGATTAGGGGCACCGCCACATGTCAGTCGATATTGTGGGTAACTGTAGCAACAAGTTTCCTTCGACCTGTTTGAAAATGGTAAGGTCGTAAAACCCTGTAGATCTGAACTCCCGAAGTCCCGAAGCCATAAGGATTAGCTCCTTTTGGGCCTAGGGCAGGGTTCCTAGACCTTGGTCATATGGGTCCTCCAATAATTCTCGTGGGTTACATGCTTTACTCTTAGCTGTGAATTTGTTAAGGCCATGGGCATGAGCCCTCAGTCTTACAGGTGAAGGGTCTGAAGGAGGCGCCCTCCTTCCATAGAGTTGAAACTTAGCATTCCCGCGAAGGTAAATTCAAGAGGTCGACATGACTTAAGTATTCCAGTTAACCCTACCCTGACTCTCTTGCAGACCCACATCCCATAACTCTCTAGTTGTTAAGATAAGGCAAACAAAAGACCATACAAAAGCATGGGTTCACAGAGAAATGATAAACATTTCTACCTTAATCATTCAATATAGGTTTTAGTCATAAACATGTATATTCAATCATCATTTAAAATTTCAATACACAAAGTATGAAAATACTTATCAGAAACCAGAAATCGTGAAGCGATTGCTGAAAGGAGTGCCTATTTCCACCCAACCATAGGCACAACCACTCATAATGGATTTACCAATGGACACCCCCTAGCTAGACCACAATGCTCTGAAAGAGACTCTTCTTTCTCAACAACAGTCAGGGATGGAGGTTACTCCCCTTATCTCTCAAGAACTTAGCAAATGGTTTTCTCTGTACCAAGAAAGGGGGTCTACAATGAGTACTTCCACAGTCACTTGTCAACCCCGTTTATCATCTTGTACTGAAAATGCTTCCAACAACTTCTTGCACCCAGAACAAGTTTGTTCCTCAGTTCTCCTTCGAACTAGAGAGTTGCAAGCACTCTTCCCTCTTATGGAGATTGGTCTCTCTGCTCTGCTCCCGAAATTACTTCCTTTCTTTCCTTCCTCAACATGATTGTGTGGCTCTGAATCCCCAGCTCGTGGTCATGTCTAGAAGCCTTGCAGATGGGTACTCTGCCCCATCTCCTCATTAACTCTTGAGGAGGGCTTTTCCAACTACCAATCTGACTGGTAATTCATTTCTGGGTCAAAGGACTCTTCTGGGCCTGAGCAATTAAATCCAATAAGGTATTGGTTTGGTGGGGGTCATCTCAACCATTTATGGTTCTCCTCACCATCTCTCTCATAACATCATGATCTATCTTGGCAAACCCCCCTTTCAACAGTTATGCAACAATATCCATTTTAATTAATAACATAAATACATACATTACCTTTTATAACAAAAGGTTCATCAAATCCAACATTCACACATATTTAGTCCACCACAGTCTTTTGACAAGTTCTAGTTATATTTACAAGATGGGGGAAACATGGGTATTACAACATCCACCATCTAGTTCGACTTTTGTTTTAGGTATTGCCACCATTATTGTTTCTTATTCCAACAGATGTCTGTATAAAAAAATTCCTTGATTATGATTTTAAATTCATTCCATAACAATCATGGAGTTGTGTCGAGTGTTAGTTTGCATTCACACAAATTATTCCTCTATAACAAGGCTTCTCTGCACATGCACAACTTTATGAAGGAAATTTGCCTTCATATGTAAATTATTGCACTTCATAAAAACAATGGAACCACCTCAACCAACCATTAATTCATAGGGCATACATCTCATTGTCATAGGGAAAGCTTTCCACTTCGAGAGAAGAATCTAGATTCAACAAAAAACTTTCTCCTCCACCACTCAATTTCACGATTCTAATATTTCTAAGGGGCTTCAAGTGGATACCAATCTACAATGTTGTGCCAAAGTCTAAACTTAATCTCTGTAACAAATGAGCAATAGTGGTCAATTGTCTATCCATATTCTCAACTTTTCATTGAGATTGTCAAATCCTATTTGGAATAGTTCAATGTGAATCTCCCAATCTTTCTCTATTTTTTTATTCATTTAAGTGCATCCTACCATTTAATTTGATTTGATTTGGAGGGGATATGTGGATCATGCTAGATTCTTTGTATTTTGAGTTCGGAACTGGTTATATAGGTCTGGTAATGCCCCTTTCTGTGGTTGAAGCCTCTTATCAAGCCATTCAAATGGCCTTCACATAACTTGAGTAAGATCTACCCTCTTGGGAGGAGTATGATCAATTTTCTTAGGTTATATGGGCCTTCAACCCATGATTTCTTAGACATGGTCTTGCCTTCATATAAGGCTATAATGGAGGCAATGACTAGTTCATAGAGACCATGGGAAGATGTGCATCATAGATCACATTTTCTTAGGAAACCCAACTACCATGATTTCTTAGACACGGTCTTACCTTCAGATGAGGCTATAATGGAGGCAATGAGTAGTTCAGAGAGACCATGGGAAGATGTGCATCATAGATCACATTTTCTCCCAACGCTGGACAAAATAGACATTGAAGTTAAGGTTTTCATCTTGTCTCGAGGTGTCAATTAGTACCATATTCATATCCCCACATAGGATGAGTATGTAGAATATAGCATGGAAAACATTTCAACGACCATGCCAATTGATATCATTGAAAACGTCATGATTGGAGCTAATTGTTCTCCTAATGAGGTTCACATTTATATAGCTCTATTCAATGAGTTTCACACACAACAAAAACATAGACTATGATGGTTTCAACTTGCGTACATCAACACTAATCTATGGCATGACAAATAAGTAAGCTAACTTAGAAAGAAATGGATTTGTACATCAAACAACTCCAAATTCTCATCAATACGATAATTTTGTACAACAAAATATGAACAACATAAAACTTGTTACAATAAACAACAAATTGACTCATTGATCAATAACCCATTCATTTACATTTTTTTTTGGGTGAAATACATATCCCGGGGAAATCCATAAGGAACTTCCCCTCATTTCGAAGATGGTACCTAAGGAAAACTAGATTCTTTAAGGTTCAAGGTTGATACAAAAATATACTCATTAAGAGCTCGTCATGTCACTCTGGGAGTTGATCCTGGGTGGGGGGATAACATTCCTCCTCTCAACCACATGGGCTAGACCCAATTGACAACCTGCCTATTTATATTATAAAGACAAGGTATAAATTATCTACTAAGGGAACATGAATCACTTCATTTCTCCTCCATTCATATTTAGGGAGAGAAAGACATAGAGAGAGAAAGACAATCCATCACCATTGTCATTTTTCATGCGCTACAATTTTCCAAGTTGTCCATCCACACCAACATGCTTACACTAATTTACATTTTGTATCTTCAATAAAATGCATGCATTGAGGTCACTCAACAATATCTTAGTGTGAATAAACTTTGAGACGTGGCATTGGGTTGTAACATTGGAACTACGTGACTAGGATATTAACATCTTCATGACACAACTTCAATTTTCTACTATATACTATGTTGAAATTGTCCACTGCAATGTGCATATCGTGTTGATGATTCTATGCTAGTTTGCACCTTTGATTCGATGACCAATTCTATGAATCCATACTTAGAAAAATTGTTAGGGTGGACTTTTTTTTAATGCAACCTTCAATGATAGAGTGAGTTGATCCCTAACTACTTTTCAGGTTAGGCAAGATGGCACATTTTGTTAGTTGTAGATGAATTGATAAACAAGTTAGGGTCTTTGGACTTTGTCTTAGAGAGAAATTAACGCGGAATCCCAATAAATGGAATGAATTGCTATGGGGATCCTAGAGAGGCCAACTTAGGGCTTTAGAGTGGGTTCAAGTGGTTACTAGTGTGGCTAGGGGGCTCTTACACATGGGTCCAAAGGGTTTGTGTGTGGCCAAGCATGCATTTAAGATGCTACATAGAAAAATCATGATCCAGGTGGATATCGGTGGCCACCCACCTTTTTTGACTGGCTCAAAACAATTTTCTAGCAATTTTGGCAATTTACTATTTTTAGCAGTTTTTAACTTCCGGGGCCATTTTGAGGGCACAAATGAAGGTTTTTCGAGATTGAGGTTCTCAATAATAGTCAAAAGCATGATTGAACCCCCAAAATGAGTCTCCTCGAAGATACCTTTCTAGCGAGCTATCATATGCCTAAAGCGGAGATTGTATGCAAAAGTTACGACCCCGAGAAGTTGATGTACTAACTTACCCAAACGGGGCTCACATGACTTTTGGCACTTCATCTCCTAGGGTTAGGTTTTTGGATGTCTAGATTTTTTGGCATTCCTGTTTATTGTAAAAAGGCCTTCAGAGCCTCATTGTAACCATCTTCTTGCGAATGCGAGTAGCCATCACATCTCTTCTCAGAGATAAGTTGCCACCATTCTAGCGAGTCTTTCACT